>OY759262.1:5229299-5829299 GCA_963662155.1 Lamellibrachia columna
TCTACTACGACATGCTGGCTTTAGTATCCACTACGACATGCTGGCTTTAGTATCCACTACGACATGCTGGCTTTAGTATCCACTACGACATGTTGGCTTTAGTATCCACTACGACATGCTGGCTTTAGTATCCACTACGACATGTTGGCTTTAGTATCTACTACGACATGCTGGCTTTAGTATCCACTACGACATGCTGGCTTTAGTATCTACTACGACATGCTGGCTCTAGTATCTACTACGACATGCTGGTTCTAGTATCTAATACGATATGCTAGCTCTAGTATCTAATACGACACGCTGGCTCTAGTATCTAATACGACATGCTGGCTCTAGTATCTAATACGACACGCTGGCTCTAGTATCTAATACGACACGCTGGCTCTAGTATCTAATACGACATGCTGGCTTTAGTATCCACAACGACACGCTGGCTCTAGTATCTACAACGACACGCTGGCTCTAGTATCTAATACGACATGCTGGCTTTAGTATATAATACGACATGCTGGCTCTAGTATCCACTACAACACGCTGGCTCTAGTATCTAATACGACATGCTGGCTGTAGCATCCACTACGACACGCTTGCTCTAGTATCTAATACGACATGCTGGCTTCAGTATCTAATACGACATGCTGGTTTTAGTATCTAATACGACATGCTGGCTTTAGTATCTAATACGACATGCTGGCTTTAGTATCTAATACGACACGCTGGCTCTAGTATCCACTACGACACGCTGGCTCTAGTATCTAATACGACATGCTGGCTCTAGTATCCACTACGACACGCTGGCTCTAGTATCTAATACGACATGCTGGCTCTAGTATCCACAACGACACGCTGGCTCTAGTATCTAATACGACATTCTGGCTTTAGTATCTAATACGACATGCTGGCTCTAGTATCCACTACGACACGCTGGCTCTAGTATCTAATACGACATGCTAGCTTTAGTATCCACTACGACACGCTGGCTCTAGTATCTAATACGACATGCTGGCTCTAGTATCCACTACGACATGCTGGCTCTAGTATCCACTACGACATGCTGGCTCTAGTATATAATACGACACGCTGGCTCTAGAATCTAATACGACATGCTGGCTTTAGTATCCACTACGACACGCTGGCTCTAGTATCTAATACGACATGCTGGCTCTAGTATCCACTACGACACGCTGGCTCTAGCATATAATACGACATGCTGGCTCTAGTATCTAATACGACATGCTGGCTTTAGTATCCACTACGACACGCTGGCTCTAGTATCTAAAACGACATGCTGGCTTTAGTATTCACTACGACACGCTGGCTCTAGTATATAATACGACATGCTGGCTCTAGTATCTAATACGACACGCTGGCTCTAGTATCTAATACGACATGCTGGCTCTAGTATCTAATACGACATGCTGGCCTTAGTATCTAATACGACATGCTGGCTCTAGTATCTAATACGACATGCTGGATGTAGTATCTTATACGACATGCTGGCTCTAGTATCTAATACGACATGCTGGCTCGTTTGTACAAATATGTTACTTAGTTTCGGTGAAATCATCGGACAAAGTGTTAAATTATATTTGACATCAACAGCAGTAATGGTAAACGCGGCTCCGATTCTATACTATAACATTCTATACTATAACATTCTGTACTATAACATTATGTACTATGACATTCCATACTATAACATTATGTACTATGACATTCCATACTATAACATATAATAAGGATATTCACATTTTCGCAAGTTACTTGATCTAACAATCACAGTCACATTCGACGAGTTTAACAAAAGCCACGCACGCTTTTGTTACATGATACTTAAACTAATCATACACAACGCTATTTTAATATCAACGAACCTAATTCACGAATTTCACAACAGCGTCACCGCTTTGGGACATCGTATTTGTCGGTTACTTTATATATAACCAACACTGGCAACACAAACGATGTCTTAGGGCGGTCTACGTCAACACAACGTCCACAGCAAGTTCAGTTAACCACCAGTGAATCTCTGCAGCGGTAGATGAATACTGCCTAAAGATAGTAGGCGATAATCATGTATTTGTCATCGGCGCCAAGGGAGAATAGACGTCAGACCGTCTGGCAGTGAACTCAATCACGTTGTCCTAGCGAGGCTCGTTGATGAACTGCTGCGACTCGGCGTTAAGTAACGTATTGTGTTTGTGTGTCCTGCTGAACACGACGACCAACAAGCGTGCGCAATGTGGATAATATTTAATAATATCGATCACGCGCAGGCGCGAAATATTGAATAGGGGAACATCGTTAATCCGGACAACTTGGTCTCCAGTGTATGTGTCCGGATACAGTGGAACCTTGTTAATCCGGACACCTTGGTCCCCAGTGTATGTGTCCGGATCAATGTGTCTTCCTGATAGGCGAATCATACAATTAATAGGGCATATTAACGTTTGGAAATTCCGTTCCCGTGAAATGATGTTCGGGTGCCAAGGTTTCCGGATTATCGGAGTCCGTATTAACGAGGTTCTACTGTAGAACATCCCACGAAATGTTGTGCTGGTTGCTTACTAGCGCAGTTTGTTTTAGTTCGGAGCAGAACTGGAATATACACGAACTGTTTTATACCTTTATGCCTTATTGTTTATTCCACTAGCAGTAATCATATACTTACACAATTATCTACATTTTAAATAAAAATAAATAAATAAGTAAACATTATTTCATGCGCTAGTTTCTAGCTTACGCTACTCACTGCGCGAACAAACTAAAATTCCATTAAAATATATAAATAAATAAATAATTAAAATGTAATTTTTACAAGTAAAGTAGTATTTTTTTATTTATTAATCGTATCGTCTGTTTTAAATAAAATGTAAGGGAGTCTTCATATATTACCGAATGACACGTTTTAAATACATAAGTGTGGCTTTTCTACGTTTCCTCTGAACGATTTCGGTTGGGAACGTGGTGTTACGCATTTGACATTCGAATTTGATGATACCGTTGTTGGACACACATCTGCCCAAACGCGCACTTTTCTTTTCCGTGAATTAACTGCAATCATGATGCAAAAAGAGCTGCAGGCTGCGGTCGCCCGTCCCGGATGTTCTTTCGTTGGTACCGTTGATGGACGATGGCTGTCACTCCCCGCGTCAGTTTACAGCAATAAATCAAGTTCGCCTTTTCAGACAGAGATGGTAACTAGAATGTCTGATGTATTGAATAGACGGTTTGTACAAAGGCTTCTTTAATAGGATTACTATGTATAGATCAAATAATACTGGAGAATGTAATGCCGAGTAAACAGATAATGAAGCTTGGAACTACGAGAACAGAGGAAAGGATGCAATTGAAGATTGTGTAACAACAATATTCAACAATAAACACCAAAAAGTGAGTGAACAGAACAAGAGGCACAAGCCGACGGGACGATGATGCAATGACGTAATGAATGACTCAGAAGCACATTGGGCAGGATAAGTGTTATGGGAGAATTAATTTGTGGAATTTGCGAGTAAAGATAATATATATATATATATATATATATATATATATATATATATATATATATATATATATATTTATGTATGTATGTATATATATATATATATATATATATATATATATATATATATATATATATATATATAATGTGTAAATCATGATGGTTAAAGTAAAGAGCTGTCTTGCAAATTACTTGAAACGAAATCGATGACAGTAGGGCATATATTTGAATGCGTTTCAGTGGAATTATCCATAAAGAATGACTCGAATATTGTTATTAACTGAGTTTATACAACACTAGGATCAAACTTAGAAACATTTTGTGAGAAACTAGAAAGTATTTTATGGGGCGCCAAATTGGCCAAAACAATATTTGTATATTGTGATTTCAATATAGATTTGTTAAAGCTTGAAAGACACAGCAATACGAAGCATTTCCTTGCTACGATGTACAGTTTGGGTCTTTACCTTTAATTGATACGTTTCTCTCTTGAAATCTAAACTTTCCAAGTGTTGTGCGGTTATGTACAAAACTAGTTTCTTAATTGACAGACGTGGAATGCGTATTTTATATTATTCTCTCTTTTCGCCTAACATTATGTAAATGTAAATATGGGGAAATACATATGCAGCAAAATAATAAATGCTTAAAATGCTTAGTCTTGTTACAAAAAAAGGTTGTAAGATTAATTTGTGGTGCTCAGAGGTTGAACCACGGACCATGATCTCCGCATTCTAAAATTGCCAGATATGGTGAAACTGCTGAAATCATGTACAATTATTAACAATTCTTTGCCAAACAACATACAAAAACTTTTCATTTTGTATGACCTTATGTATATGACCCAACACAAATGTGTATTTAAACAAAAGTATGCACGCACTAATCTAGAAATAATGTGTATATCAATTAGCGGTGTAAAGTTATGGAATTCCCTTGACAGCTCATTAATTCATTGCAAGAATGTTCATCTTTTCAAAAAGAACTATACCGTTCAAGTACAGCTATGTAACTAATGAATAACCCGATTATGATTAAAAAATTTAATTGTATTGCAGTAGAATTGTTCATGTACTATTCTCTTTAAAAACTCTTACACTTGTATAATTGTATTATTTAGTGTCACTTATAAGTGATAGGGCAAGCAACATAAGTATTACGGTTTTTCTTGCCTTTTTCAACTTGTAGTATTGATGCTTAACATTAAATTGTGTTTGTATGTTTACTGTTGTTGTTGTTGAAATAAACTTTATTATATTATTTATTATTATTATTATTATGGCTACGAAACGAAGGAAAGACGCGCGTAGTACACCTAGAACCATATTCTAAACGTCGCATGATTCATTCCATTTTGGATACCTTGATGCAGAAGAAGAAGGCGGCACATATAAGCAAGCAAACTGACCTGTTTTGGCCATTTAGCAAGGATAGGCGGCCTGGAGCAGAACTTACTGGTCGGGAAAGTGACTGGAAGACGTGGTCGACACCGACCAACATCAACAGTTTGATGACGTAATAACATCTAAACTAGGACTCTCGATAGAGGAGACAGTTCGTGCGGCTCAAGAGAAACCAATATGGATACAGATGGTGCGAATGGTGACGGCTACACAGCCAGGTCGAGCGGAAGAGACGGTAACTGCATTCGCCAAGTACTCATCTCAAGACGCCTAGCTGCCACGCCAGTGTCAACATCTTGGGGTTCCAGCTTGCTTCTCCATTCGAAATTAAGTAACGTTATCCGAGGGAATCGTTGTCCCGAAATGTCTTATTGCTGTAAACTGATATGGAGAATATCCGCCAATATATATCGACAAGGCCGTGCAGAGAGGACGGCGCCGCGTGGCAAATACACGTTATACACAGAATGTAACATATGCACGTGCACTAAAGACGAGCCGTCAAGCACCGAGAACGCTAGAACTTGTCTTAGTGGAAACCTGGGGATCGTGCCAAAGTTACACAGGTGTTAAATCAGTTCATGCATCGTGTAAACACTAAGCTATAATAATACATTTTATAAGCTGCGTCAAGTAAACAAAAATGACAAATTAAGAATTATTTAACCCAGGAATGTCGCATACATACAGGTGACCAGATCTATGGAAATGGTATTTATGACGAAGCCTACCACCTCCATCTCATTTAAATATGTTCTATTCCGAAAACGCAACCTTAACTAAGTTTTCTTCCAAAGAAATTGTGCAGTGTCTAAACGTATAAAGACGATTCCGGTAAAACTGTAATTTTTTGTGTTCACACTGTAAACCTTTTAGCGAACGACACTTGTTTTTGTCGTATATTCCCTATCACAGGCTTCTACATTCTATATTCAGTAGGTATTTCCCTTATTTCGACCATTTCAACCCATGTACTTGTAATGAAATCATCTCTGTTTCCATTCCATTACGCACGCGCATTAATGAGAAGTTAATTATTAAACAAACGTAATTGTCGAAACGGGGCTAGTTGAGCCACTCAAGACCAAATGGAGGGTTAGTTGAGCAGCGGTTAAAGAACGAAGACGAGTATTCTTTACCCCAAAATACGTCAAGGAATTCATTTTCCGGGCAAATTGGGACATTGAATGGAGGGTTAGTTGAGCAGCATATATATATATATATATATATATATATATATATATATATATGGATGCAAATTAACTAGCTTTGGCATCTTGACTGACTCTTTGTCATGTATGGAGTAATATTCCTCATAATCTAGCACGGATTTACATATGTTTTCGCACTTTCATTAAGCTCCACCAGGCGTGCACCATAACCTTTTTATATACAGTATACGTAAAGATAATAAATATATTCCTGCAATTTTCATACCTATTTCACGTACTTGGTTTGAATGCAAGGTGATATTATCAATAGCTACACGTGGAAACACCGTTCAATGAGGCCTTTCTTCTAATGGCAACCTGTGAAGGTTCAACAAATGGCATCATATAAATTATTCTACTAGATTTCTCTGTGTACAGCCTTTGATAATATTTCAAATAAATGACGTTTCAGCTAACGTTACTATTACACAAAACGTTCATATTATTTTGCAAATTGGCCCAATATAATGTGTGTTGTCTGCAGGTTTTGTGAAAAAAATAACTTGGGGACATCGGGTCTGTTATGGACATATCCTATGTTATATTATTATGTTGTTTCCTGATAATACCTGCTCATGCATATCTTCTTGCACCACATCAAGCTTCACTTCACTGTTTCTTCTCAATGTTCGGTTTCAAGTGTAATCTTACAGTATTCCGCGAATAGTTACTGTTATCTGTTTAGGAGATGTAATTTTGTTTAACATAGACGTCTAGTCTGGAAACAGAACAAATTAAAATATTAATAGCATGACATAAGTAAGCTAACTACAGCGAATTGATTATGCATTTTTCTGAAATTCCGGTGTTTGCTAATTATTCTCTTATATTAATATTTCGACAGTGTACGTGTGAACATTATTTACAGCTTTTTGCTAAAAGGCAAGTTTTCTATGTTTTTGATTGATAATACAATTTCTTTGTTAATTTTAGTTTCAAATATGATAAGTGTATTCTGTGTGACATGGCGTGGTTAGTTACAGTCAAGTGTGAGGAAACAATGTCATATAGTATTGTAAGATGTAATTAGCGCGTTGACCGCATATGATTATCATCACACATTTACGATTTGCAGATGACAAGAACAAGAACTTACTGAATGTGTGACTCGTCTGTGCAAAGTCTCATCTAAATTCGTGATTGAAATCAGTGCAGGAAAAAATTATAACTAACAACACAAACGATAAAACAACAAACTACCAATCAAAGTCCAATAACTCGGGACCGTCAACTCCTTTTGATAAGTAGGAACGATGATATCAAAAGAAGGATCAGTACTTGAAATCATATTGCGGACGGCGCAAACCATCGCAACACTCACTAAGCTCAAACTAGTCTGAATAGACAATATCTTACTAAAATCAAAGATGCGGTTCCGTTGAGCTTTGATAACGTCAATATTCCTCTAACGGTGTGAAACAAGGATTCTCATTGCTAAATTTGAAAGACAAATTGATGCGAAGGTGATGCGTTGCTACAGTTTTGGCCTTTACCCTTTACTAATCAAACCGAGTAGAATTACCGATATTACAGCTACGTTTATTGATCAGTCTGTTTACGAATGATATGCAGGTTCAGACAAATAGCGGACTGTCGATCAATGACATCAGTGATCATTTCCCAGTGTTTACAGTTTGTAATTATCAAAATGCAAGTAAATGTCCAAGTTCCTTTACGTTTAAAAGGATGATAAATAACAGTACTACTGATATTCTTAAAACATTACTTTCATTTCTTGACCTGCTAGTCAGTCAATGTCATCTGCAAATCGTAAATGTGTGATGATAATCACAAGCGGTCAACGCGCTAATTACATCTTACAATACTATATGACATTGTTTCCTCACACATGACTGTAACTAACCACGCCATGTCACACAGAATACACTTATCATATTTGAAACTAAAATTAGCAAAGAAATTGTATTAACTATCAAAAACATAGAAAACTTGCCTTTTAGCAAAAAGCTGTAAATAATGTCCACACGTACACTGTCGATATATTAATATAAGGGAATAATTAGTAAACACCGGAATTTCAGAAAAATGCATCATCAACTCGCTGTAGTTAGCTTACTTATGTCATGCTATTAATATTTTAATTTGTTCTGTTTCCAGACTAGACGTCTATGTTAAACAAAATTACATCTCCTAAACAGATAACAGTAACTGTTCGCGGAATACTGTAAGATTACACTGTGAAGTGTAGCTTGATGTGGTGGAAGAATATATGCATGAGCAGGTATTATCAGGAAACAACATAATAATATAACATAGGATATGTCCATAACAGACCCGATGTCCCCAAGTTATTTTTTCACAAAACCTGCAGACAACACACATTATATTGGGCCTATTTGCAAAATAATATGATATGATATGATATGATAATATATTGTGTAATAGTAACGTTGTTAGCTGAAACGTCATTTTGTTTAATATTATCAAAGGCTTTACACAGAGAAATCCAGTAGAATAATTGATATGGTGTCATTTGTTGAACCTTCATAGGTTGCTATTAGAAGAAAGGCCACATTGAACGTATATTTATATCCTTGGTAGCCAATGAAAGGTAAATATGTGTGTCATCTGCATATAGGTGTCTTGGACCATAATGTAGTTAACACGATTATGGCGTTGTCCGCTAGGAGCGTGCACGGTTGTGTGAGGCCAATGTGTTAGCTAGAACTAGATTGGTGTAGGCAACAAACCCAAGGAGTGTCAGTTCCCTCTCGTTGGATATAGTAACATTGCAGAATAGTCCATATGTATCTTGCCAATATGTTTCTTTGTTAGTGCTCAGTTTGACATTCATGTCCCCTTGCACAATAGTATATCTTTCTTAGGGGTTTGTCGATAATACTCTGAAGCTGGTTGTAGACGTCCTCCAGTTGGTTATAATCCGATATTGACGCAAAGTAGTATTAAATTGAGCTGTTTTGAGGCGGATAGAGATGAGCCAGTTGAAAATTGGACAGCATATTAATACTGTGTTTTTATGTTCTGATGTGCAAAAAACAGGCGCTATTCCTAGTACGATGATATTTAATAATCCAAGATGCGATCGAATGCACACGAAAAAACCAACTACGGGATTTGTTTTGCGTCTAGTTAATTAAGACAATTAAGATTAAGACATCAACCGTGTCGACAAAACGTTCGTGAAATACATGTGGTTTATATTTTCCATCGTGGTGCTGCACTCTCTTCGTCATATATCTATATCTATATCTATATATATATATATATATATATATATATATATATATATATATATATATATATATATATATATATATATATATATATATGACGAATGTAATATATATATATATATATATATATATATATATATATATATATATATATATATATATATAAATATATATATATATATATATATATATATATATATATATATATATATATATATATATATATATATATATATATATATATTTATATATATATATATATATATGACGAATATAATATTCTTGGCTTATGTTTATATAGGTTAGCGAAATGGCCCCACCTGTTTGTAATTAAATTTGTGTATTGGTGGTGGAATGTCTGTATTCTTTGCATTACATGTTCATGACGACTTTTTGATGTATATATGTTATCGTCATGCTTGTAGGAATGTGGGCTCTGAGAAACTTGCCGGACGGGGCTGTACTTGTGTTCAGTTCCTGTCTGGTTTGCTTTGAGGAGCTCACATTCCTGTTAATGTTCTTCCCAAAGTGGCTGCGTGATAAGCAGTCCACTTTGCAATAAAAAACGTCATTTATTTGGCCTGTTTCAATCCACTGCTACATCGGACTTGTGTTGGTTATTGCATAAATATATATATATATATATATATATATATATATATATATATATATATATATATATATATATATATATATATATATATATATATATATATATATATATATATATATATATATATATATATATATATATATATATATATATATATATATATATATATATATGTATATATATATATATATATATATATATATATATATGTATATATATAATATATATTTATATATATATATATATGTGCTAGAAATACAAGGGTACAGTACATTAAATATATTGAATACATTGATCTTAAAGTTCAACCCCAACACCAACTTCTACACTGCAGTGCCTGATACTGCAGTGAGATCCTTGGACAACATCGTCAGAAAAGAAAACCCTAGGTCACAGAAGATTTGCTGCAGATATGCAATAAAAGGAAGCGACCGAAGAAAGACAAGAGCAACACTGAAGGTGCTATTAATACAGACAGATAAACAACACAATCAAGAGCGGCATGATGAAAGCCAAGAAAAAAGGGATAGAAGAAAATGCAACGAAATAAAAGAAAACATTGACAAGAACAACAGCAAAAGGGCGTTCCAATTAGTTAAAGACCGCACGAAGAAAAGGCAAGCAAAACATCTACTATGCCTTCATCTATTTTAAAAAGGCTTTTAACAGTGTATGATATGCAACTGTCTGGGCAACCTTGCGAAAATACTACATCGGCCGTAACCTCATCCATCATCCTCATCCATCATCCTCATCCATGTTATACAGCGTGAGTCAGGGTGGGTCTTTGTTGGAGAGTGTTCGAAAACAAAGAAAAAGCCGTCTAGACGTGAAAACGTTTAATTCCCAATGACGTTGAAGCTTACTTGAATTTCCGAAGACGGGAGTGCAGACCCAGTCGCGGTGATAACCGAAGCCACGTAAAGCTTCGTTTCGACCGAGTTTTGCGAGATGATTGCTGAAGGCGTTAACAGTAATACGTAAAATATCATCTGAACTTCTCGTTGATTAGAGTTTTAGGTCGTAAACTGTGTGCCATTGGATCCCTTTTTTACAAGATGCCATAAACATGTCTCGATAATGTACTGCTTGAAACACTTGAAGAAACTCGCGCATGTGGCACACTCAGCTTCTTTCATCTTTGCTTTTGGTGTCCTGAAAATACCTACCACTTAACTCTATTCGCGCATGCATGCTGAGTTCGCGTCAGTGAACCGAGAAGGACATCAAACACATTTCAGGCATACCTGATTCAGTTCGTTGCTTTCAATTTTATCTATTACAAACGTCTTCTTTTGGACCGACTGCGAAAGTAACATTATTCACTGAGTTAAACATAGGAGTTCATTCAGTATATGAGATCCACCCACAAAACGGGACAAGCGAAGACACCATTGAATTGCCGAACCAGCTTTAAACAAAATGTGCTATTTAAACAATGTGTCAATCACAAATGCACGATGGTTTCGTAAAAGACGGTTTTGTAAATAAGCGTGAACTTTCAAAAGTACTTTGGCAAAAATGGGAGTTAATATTAATAATAGTCAAATTAAATACGGAGGTGAAATGATCAATTGTATTTTAGAATAACACTTCATTACGCTAGTACAATGTGGTTAGTTGATATTAACCACGTTTAGCTGGTCAGAAGGATCTCTGCAACGTCAAAGTGAAAATGAGGCTAAATAAACGTTGGACGTTTCATGCACAAGTAATGCAATTTTATTGTTTTCAGCTTTCACCTAGGCCTTGTCGATTCATTGCATGATGTAGCCCTCCACTAGACCTTACACGTAGGCCTTGTCGATCCATTGCAGGATGTAGCCCTCCACTAGACCTTACACGTAGGCCTTGTCGATCCATTGCAGGATGTCGCCCCCCCCACTAGACCTTTCACCTAGGCCTTGTCGATTCATTGCATAATGTAGCCCCCCACTAGACCTTTCACCTAGGCCTTGTCAATCCATTGCAAGATGTAGCCCCCCACTAGACCTTTCACCTAGGCCTTGTCAATCCATTGCAAGATGTAGCCCCCCACTAGTAGACCTTTCACCTAAGCCTTGTCAATCCATTGCAAGATGTAGCCCCCCCACTAGACCTTTCACCTAGGCCTTGTCAATCCATTGCATGATGTAGCCCTCCACTAGACCTTTCACCTAGGCCTTGTCAATCCATTGCAAGATGTAGCCCCCCACTAGACCTTTCACCTAAGCCTTGTCGATCAGCTGCAGGATGTCGCCCTCCAATGTTTAATTTTTTTCTTTTCGTTGTCCTTTGTGTTGATGTTCATATATTTTTCACCTGTTTCGTCATTGACCATGTTTGGCACCATATGTTATAATTGGTAAGATTCGTTGGTAAAAACTTTACTTTGAAGCCAATGGGAAGTTTCTCGTCCTGAAATATGACGTGGTATCTTCCAAAACAGCTCCACATATATTTTATCCTAGCCTCTTTTAGTGTGTTTGTCATCCTTATTTCTTGTCCGAATTATTAATAAGATTCGACTTCTTCTATTCATTCATCCTCGATTGTTATATTATGTTTCTTTTTTAAAGTGTACCACACATGTTTATGAACTATGTACTTCCTTTAGGCATTGATTTCATTTCCTGAGTTTTTCAGAAAATAATGCAATGTGATCTACATACCGATGGTTTGGGAGAATGTCTGCATTGATGTTTATTATATACATTGATATTTATTATATACATTGATGTTTATTATATACATTGATGTTTATTATATACATTGATGTTTATTCCTTTCGTTTCTGGTGCTGTCTTGTTTGGGTGCTATATATATATATATATATATATATATATATATATATATTACGTTCGCGAGTCTGACTTCAATAAAAGTAAAAGGCAATAGCGCCTTCTGTCAGTAACCTATCCATTCAGAGCAATTCGATCCGTTGGTACGAGTTGACTGTTTGACAGGTCTCGTCATCGCCGCTGCTTGCGTTACGCAGGCCGTCATTTCGATTAGGTCGACGCCCACAGCGCCGGGAACCAGAACTTGCACACGCACAGACATCGCCACGCTCATGGGCGGACAACAAGCAAGCCGCATGTCTTTAAAAAGGTTTCAACCAAGGCAAAAGCGTTAACGGCAGGAACACGAGTTTGCCTAACCAATCAATGTATTGTGACAGGATGGTTGTGTATTGTACGTCGTTTGTCGATCGACCAACAGTATTATCTCTCTGTCTGTAGAGCGATATACGGCATTCGCCAGTAGAACGCTGACCCACGAACGAGCGACACCGAGCGCTGTTCAACACCGCTGTCGCCGTTCAACACCTATCTCTCCTTGGACGACGCTGCCTCACTTATGTTGCCACCAGAGGACAACCGGACGTCTGCGGCAGCGACGATGGACGACCGCTGCCGTCTGTTCGACCTCGTCGTCCTCACGTTCGTCATTGGCTGTCTCTGTCTCGTAGGACTTGCGGGCAACTTGACGTCGCTGTTCGTGCTGCGTCGACACAACGCCGAGACGGTGACGGTGTTCTTGCTGGAGTGCCTCGCCGTGTCGGACGTACTGCTCCTGCTCTGTTCTCTCGTCGTCTACAGCCTCGCGCCCATCCTCGCGTACGCGGGCGCCCCCACCGCACTCCAAGACGTGTGCACGTCGGCGAGCGTGTTCGTGTGGCCATTCGCGGTCATAGCGCACACCGCGACAGTGTGGCTGACAGTTCTTGTCACCGTCACGCGCTACCAGACCATCTGCTCGAAAACAATTAAAGTCGCGTCGCTTCAGATCGGCCGGACGCGACTTCATGTCGTCGGTGTCATAGTCTTTGCTGTCCTCTACAATCTGCCGCGCTTCTTCGAGCACCAGCCGATCGGGGTATCGTCACCACCGGAACTGACGTCATCGTCGACGAACGTGACAACGGCGCCTATAGAGGAGCGCTCGACGAAGCCGCTTAATGTCGGCGACAGTCGCGTCTATCAGATAGTTTACTCGAACATCCTGTATTTCCCTGTCATGTACATCGTTCCACTGCTTCTACTGACTTTCCTCAACTACAAGTTAGTCAGTGCCGTGCGCGTCATCCGAATCCGAAAGCGCATGCTGACCGGTAGCCAACGACAGGGTTCGGACCACATCACGAGCTGCGTCATCATGATCGTGTTCGTCTTCATATGTTGCCAAACGCCGGCGCTCATCAATCAGATCTTCTGGGCAGCGACCACGCCGGATGGACGGAGCTGCGGACGCTTCCACTACTACTACACGCGGCTCAGCGACGCTCTGGTTGTGCTCAACTCGTCCGGAAACTTCGTCATTTACTGCCTGTTCGGCAAGACCTTCCGCAAGATCTTCCTCGACACCATCTGCGTCGGCTCGCGTGAGTGCCTGAAGGTGGTCGGCGAGGGACAGCACGAGACGTTGGCCATGCGTCGGCCGTCGACCAACGCAATGACGCAGCATAGGGCCACCTCCGACCGTCTCATATCCGTACAGTGATCCTCGTTAACGTCCGCGATATCTGTGACATTAGTACCGTTTGCAACAAACATACATGGCAACAGTGTTTGTGACGTTGATAACTGACTATGAAGGTTTACTGTACAAATAGTAATCAGAAGAGACTAAGCGTAAGTGGGATGCAATTCCAAATACATCATTGTTTTCATCATTGATGACGTACGTCATATTCCGGTGAGGTTGGCGTGAATTCGGAAGAAATGGCCGCACACCATGTTGGTTCTGAGTAGAAAACTGTTGCTACACCTAAAAGTAACACATGGCGATATTTGTGTAGGTAATGCGTCGGCAGGATCGCATCTCATGGAACGAACAGCTGCTCTTGTTATCTTGACTGCTGATTGTACAGTTGTTCTTTACTGCTAATGTTTTCACCACAAGTGGTGTATCGTTGAATGTTGTAGTACTGGGGCCAACACGCCACTGATTGCATACAGACTTCTACGCAGACCCCGCATGCCTATATAATATTATGTGCAGATGTAAATACAGCTTGGAAGACCTGTAACATTACAATGGAGAATATCGTTGAACTGTGCCATTCTTGGGCGTTGACATCAAGTCAAATAAATATATATATATATATATATATATATATATATATATATATATATATATATATATATATATATATATATATATATATATATATATATATATATATATATATATATATATATATATAATAACTAGTTTGTAAGCGATATATAATAAACAGTTTGAATGCTAAGCTAATTGGCAGACGTTTTGATAACGTCACATCGAATAGCCTAGGAACAGATGGCAGAAATCGGTCGCCGTTTATTTATATATGTAGGCCCTATACAGTTACTATACTGGTTTGTTGGCCCTCAATTGGAGAATGTATGCACCAGGGAGATACATTCGAGCATATGTTTTATACTGGAATACAATATACATTGCACTGCGGACAGGTGATTTCGCATCTTAAATGATATTTTGTAACGCATGTAATATTCAGTACATATTTTTTATGTGAATTTTACTTATCCCTCCGTCCGGAGCGCTGTCCTGTTAGTATGTTGTAAAATGATGAATAAATTATGCATGGTCTTAAATCATTAATCATTTAATTGGTATGCCGGCTAAGTTAAAACTCGTAATTACACAAAGCACACCGATTACAAGTGCACAGTTCTCGCAACAATATTTACTCTGTGTTGTATGTGTGATCAGAATGGAAATGAATTGTCACGTGATCGGGACATTTGCTTGACCTGTGCGGATCCGTTTCAACAGTCTTGTAGAAAGCGTACAAACATTCTTGTAGAAAGCGTACAAACAGTCTTGTAGAAAGCGTATAAACAGAAACCGTATAAACTGCACATTTTCAAATGATGATTCTAATAAGAAGTTATATAAGTTATATAAGTCCGGTCATTAAATGTGAATTCCCGGAAACATTCATCAACTGCGCGGTGGTCTCTAGAAAACAACAAACAAACAAATGTCAATATTGCGGACTTCCAGGCCGCACATTTCGCATTTTGAACCCAGTTTCAAATAATTCCGACATAGACATTTACAAATATGACAACTGGTGGCGTATTTCAATGTGCCCACCATTTGTAAGGACAAAGTGAATATTAACCATTAGTCGTTCCGAGTGTGCTTCTCATGTTCTAGTGAACTGACATGTCGCGATCAAGACATCGTTGACGTTGATGCTCGTCCCAACTGAATATTTTGTAGAACTTATGGAAGCAGGCGATGCCTATTATTAATTGTGCATTATTAATTGTGCATTATTAATTGAATTTCTTTACAGTTCGTGCTGTAAGTCGTATGTATGATGACGTGTACTATTTCACAGCCATCTTAATGTTGCCGACTATAAATAAATCATTGGTTGTCACTGTTCATTTTGTTATTTGTTGTTGTGCAGTAGTAGTAGTAGTAGTAGTAGTAGTAGTAGTAGTAGTAGTAGTAGTAGTAGTAGTAGTAGTAGTAGTAGTAGTAGTAGTAGTAGTTGTAGCAGTAGCAGTAGCAGTAGTAGTAGTAGTAGTAGCAGTAGCAGTAGCAGTAGTAGTAGTAGTAGTAGTAGTAGTAGTAGCAGTAGTAGTAGTAGCAGCAGTAGCAGTAGCAGTAGCAGTAGCAGTAGCAGTAGCAGTTGTAGTAGCAGTAGCAGTAGCAATTAGTAGTGGTGGTAGCGGCAGTAGCAGTAGCAGTAATAGTGGTGGTAGCGGCAGTAGCAATAGCAGTAGTAGTGGTGGTAGCGGCAGTAGCAATAGCAGTAGTAGTGGTGGTAGCGGCAGTAGCAATAGCAGTAGTAGTGGTGGTAGCGGCAGTAGCAGTAGCAGTAGTAGTGGTGGTAGCGGCAGTAGCAATAGCAGTAGTAGTGGTGGTAGCGTCAGTAGCAATAGCAGTAGTAGTGGTGGTAGCGGCAGTAGCAATAGCAGTAGTAGTGGTGGTAGCGGCAGTAGCAATAGCAGTAGTAGTTGTGGTAGCGGCAGTAGCAATAGCAGTAATAGTGGTGGTAGCGGCAGTAGCAGTAGCAGTAATAGTGGTGGTAGCGGCAGTAGCAGTAATAGTCGTGGTAGCGGCAGTAGCAATATCAGTAGTAGTGGTGGTAGCGGCAGTAGCAATAGCAGTAGTAGTGGTGGTAGCGGCAGTAGCAGTAGCAGTAGTAGTGGTAGTAGTAGCAGTAGCAGTAGTAGTAGTAGTAGTAGTAGTAGTAGCAGCAGTAGCAGTAGCAGTAGCAATTAGTAGTGGTGGTAGCGGCAGTTGCCGTAGTAGTTGTGATAGCGGCAGTAGCAATAGCAGTAGTAGTGGTGGTAGCGGCAGTAGCAGTAGCAGTAATAGTGGTGGTAGCGGCAGTAGCAATAGCAGTAGTAGTGGTGGTAGCGGCAGTAGCAATAGCAGTAGTAGTGGTGGTAGCGGCAGTAGCAGTAGCAGTAATAGTGGTGTTAGCGGCAGTAGCAATAGCAGTAGTAGTGGTGGTAGCGGCAGTAGCAATAGCAGTAGTAGTGGTGGTAGCGGCAGTAGCAGTAGCAGTAATAGTGGTGGTAGCGGCAATAGCAATAGCAGTAGTAGTGGTGGTAGCGGCAGTAGCAATAGCAGTAGTAGTGGTGGTAGCGGCAGTAGCAGTAGCAGTAATAGTGGTGGTAGCGGCAGTAGCAATAGCAGTAGTAGTGGTGGTAGCGGCAGTAGCAATAGCAGTAGTAGTGGTGGTAGCGGCAGTAGCAATAGCAGTTGTAGTGGTGGTAGCGGCAGTAGCAGTAGCAATAGTAGTATTGGTGGTAGCGGCAGTAGCAATAGCAGTAGTAGTGGTGGTAGCGGCAATAGCAGTAGTAGTGGTGGTAGCGGCAGTAGCAGTAGCAGTAGTAGTGGTGGTAGCGGCAGTAGCAATAGCAGTAGTAGTGGTGGTAGCGGCAGTAGCAATAGCAGTAGTAGTGGTGGTAGCGGCAGTAGCAATAGCAGTAATAGTGGTGGTAGCAGCAGTAGCAATAGCAGTAATAGTGGTGGTAGCGGCAGTAGAAGTAGCAGTTGTAGTTACAGTAGCAGTAGCAGTAGAAGTGGTGGTAGCGGCAGTAGCAGCGGTTGTAGTTATGGTAGCGGCAGTAGCAGTAGCAGTAATAGTGGTGGTAGCTGTAGTAGCAGCAGTAGCTGCCATAGCAGTAACAGTTAAAGCTGAAGTGGTAGTAGCAAATGTTCGTATAAGGTAAGTTACGTGGTGCTCGAATCAATCGAATGATGAATGCATTTGTAAATGGAGATGTTATCGGAAAGTAATCGGACGCTGCGTGATTGAGTGGACTGCTCCTGGGAATACTGAATAGACGAGAAGCGATCGGTTTCATGGACGACAATAACACTATCCTTGTCCAACCTTCTAGAAATATCACCTAACGATGTTTCTTGAAACGGCGTCTAATTGTTTACTGACGAGGCTCAAGTCTGCAGGGTTTTCAAAATGTGTAGTTCAGACAGAACCGATTCCCAAAATTAGCAGGCAAAGTCAAACACGGTGCATTAATGAAAACGAACGATGCTGCACGGATAATATTTATAACTTATTTTTAAATCTTGAACGTCACATTTGCTGACCTTGGTGACAATCTTGAATGCTGTTATATGCGGAACTAAGAATGTAAATACACCGTCTAGACAAATTGATATGTTCTCTTCCGACAGAGCTTTAGGACGAACACGAACATAAAATGGTCGGTGCTACCTCAAAAACAAGTTCAACATTTGTGCTTGTATGTAAATATATGGCCCGTCACTGAGTTTGAACACGAACATAAAATGGTCGGTGCTACCTCAAAAACAAGTTCAACATTTGTGCTTGTATGTAAATATATGGCCCGTCACTGAGTTTGAACACGAACATAAAATGGTCGGTGCTACCTCAAAAACAAGTTCAACATTTGTGCTTGTATGTAAATATATGGCCCGTCACTGAGTTTGAACACGAACATAAAATGGTCGGTGCTACCTCAAAAACAAGTTCAACATTTGTGCTTGTATGTAAATATATGGCCCGTCACTGAGTTTGAACACGAACATAAAATGGTCGGTGCTACCTCAAAAACAAGTTCAACATTTGTGCTTGTATGTAAATATATGGCCCGTCACTGAGTTTGAACACGAACATAAAATGGTCGGTGCTACCTCAAAAACAAGTTCAACATTTGTGCTTGTATGTAAATATATGGCCCGTCACTGAGTTTGAACACGAACATAAAATGGTCGGTGCTACCTCAAAAACAAGTTCAACATTTGTGCTTGTATGTAAATATATGGCCCGTCACTGAGTTTGAACACGAACATAAATTGGTCGGTGCTACCTCAAAAACAAGTTCAACATTTGTGCTTGTATGTAAATATATGGCCCGTCACTGAGTTTGAACACGAACATAAAATGGTCGGTGCTACCTCAAAAACAAGTTCAACATTTGTGCTTGTATGTAAATATATGGCCCGTCACTGAGTTTGAACACGAACATAAAATGGTCGGTGCTACCTCAAAAACAAGTTCAACATTTGTGCTTGTAACAAGCACCCTCATGGAGTCATCGCCGGTGAAATCATGTGAACTAGATCATATGACACGTGAAACAATTCGTCATTGCCAAAGATGGGGGGAGCAATTATAAGTTGTATTACTTCAGCTTCCTCCTTTCCCAATATTGTATTGGATGTTAAAATGTAATACTTTTGGAAAAACTTATGATGACATTCGGACATGGCTTCTCAAAGGTGGTACCATTACTTGCGGCAATGATTAACCTTTATCTGATACCATCTAAAGGAAGGACACGTCAGGCCATTGTTCAAGAAACTGCGTTGGGGCAAAGCTGCGCTGAATAACCACAGACTCGTGTCGAATCTGCTGTACTTTATAAAAGGGTGAGGCTCGTTCATGTATCGCTCCACCGCCCCAGCTGTTATCTCTTTCCACTTCACCCTGTTGGCAGCCTTCTCCCTCACCTATCGTCCTCATCTACCTTTCAAACATTCATCGTCCCATCTCAGTTGCGGTCAACCCTGTTTCCGACGGCTTGGCTATTTCATCGCTTCTGTTTTCTTTTTCTTGTTATCCAATATGACAACGAGAGTGTGCGTGTGTTCGTGCGATCATGCGTGCGTGGGTGCGCACGCGCGCGCAATGGACAATCTTAGGTTCGGTGTAAATTGACGTCCCACTTGTAGCTGTTCGCAGATGACATCAACATTTATATCCGACGGAAGCCCCTCCCGGTGGACAGCGGCTGTATCGCGCGTGTGTTGCAGAGATCAGGGCATGGGTGAACTCCAACTTCTCGACATTTAACGACTATAAAACGAAAGTCGTCGCCTGCGGTTCCGCCCAACAGGTGAAGTAAATTGAGCAACGTGATATGCGGAATTTCGACCCCATTTCGACACGACGACCCCAGTGGAGTCCCAAGTCACTGCTGTGTGAAAGTCTACTATCTACTATTTATTCAATGTTACAGTAATTGGAAGCAGCATAACCATATAATCAACAGAACCAGTTATTCATGCTGTTGTCACTAGCAATGCAATGCATTACTTGACAGACCACCAACAACACATGAGAGTGCAGAACTGGACGGCCCCGCCTGGTGGTTGGCGCCACGATGTTTTGCTCTGGGACCACGGAGTTACATTAACAATCAATTCCCTATAGTGGCACAGGCTGCCGACAACGGTTCGAGTTTAGTTCAAAATCCGGCTCCTCGTATATCGAGCACTCAATGGGTACATACCGAAGTACATCGCTAATTGCTTCACGCGATTTCAGCCCTCTCGATGGCCGCCTCCAGCGAGCTTAATTGATCTCAATGGATCACCTGTCGTTCGGCGTTGCAGCACTGACGCTACCTGCTACACCAAATGTCAACATTAATGACCACTCAGTTCAACTATCTAAAGTCACAACTTGAGTCACCACCTTTACGCAAATGACATACAGATGAACATTTCGTTGGCTACCCCAGATACTAATTGCTTCATAATCCAGCTCAGGGATTGTTTCCATGATAGTTCCCACTGACTGATGGCATATTATAGCTAAATGCTGATTTAACAAGATTTGCATCCAAGCCAAAGGCCCATATGGCAAGTGGACAAGGAAGCCATTGGCTGATCGAGAGTCCAACAATGTTCATCTACGTATAACCCTCCTGAAATATGTGTCAACCTTGTTTTTAAACATATTCACACTGCTAACAGTAATATAATCCGTAGACAATTTGTTCTATTCGTTTATTGTCCTCTGTGAAAACAAGTACTTCCTGATATCCAATTTACAGTGATCCTTTTTTAATTTTACCATATGTCCTCTAGTTCTAATATCTTTCTTGAGTGAGAAAAACATATTTCTATCAATATTTTCATACCCATTCAATATCTTAAAACCGCGTTCTTCACAACTAAGGTCTCGCAGTTCTGGAATATTTTTTTTTGCTCTCCTCTGTATTCTTTCAAGCGTATCTATTTCCTTCTTACGATATGGTCTTCACGCTTGTATACAGTATTCTAAATGAGGTCTAACTAGTGCTTCATACAGAGGTATAATTAGCTTTTTTCCTTGTATGTTATGTTTCTCCTAATCAACACAAGAATTTGATTACCCTTTGAAGCTGCAATACCACTCTTTTCTTTTCTTTCATATCAGCACTTGCTGTTATTCCTAAGTCCTTTTCTTTTACAGTAGTACCTACAACAAAATTTCCCATTTTATAGTTTATATCCAAGTTCCCGTGTCCTGTATGTAGGCATTTACATTTCCCAAAATTGAATAACATCTGCCATTTTTCAGACCATTTAACAAATTTGTTGAGATCGTTTTGTAAATGTTGTTTTGTCACCATCAGTGTTAACTTTTTAAACACTTTTGTGTATGTCAGTAAGTTGCTTGTTATACTGTCGTCCAAGTCATTGATATATATAAGAATAATAAAGGTCCTAATACTGATCCTTGTGGTACCCCACTCAAAACTGATTTCCATTGTGAAACCTCCCCATCTACTACAACACGCTGTCTTCTGTCAGTCAGTCATTGTTCTATCCAGTCAATTATGCTAACCCCGATACCATGGGCTTTTAACTTAAGTAGTAATCTTTGATGTGGCACTTTGTCAAAAGCTTTCTAAAAATCTAAGTAGATAATATCTACTGACGATCCCTCGTCTTTGTAATAATTTACACATCACTGACGTTAAACTCACTAGTAACTCTCTGACTTATTTCTCGAACACTTTTTAAATAATGGTATGATGTTTGCTTCTTTCCATTTAAAAGGAACCACTCTCTCTCTCTCTCTCTCTCTCTCTCTCTCTCGGGAGATGTGGCACTTTGTCAAAAGCTTTCTAAAAATCTAAGTAGATAATATCTACTGACGATCCTTCGTCTATCCACTTATTGATTTCTTTCAAAAACATAACGTATTTATTAAGCAAGACATCGCTGATGAGATGAATTTAATAATTTATGCTAATAAGGAAGTCCATCATATGGTATTTAGTTAACCTTTGTAATAATTTACTCTCTCTCCTCTCTCTCTCTCTCTTTCTCTCTCTCTCTCTCTCTCTCTGTCTCTCTCTCTCTCTCTCTCTCTCTCTCTCTCTCTCTCTCTCTCTCTCTCTCTCTCTCTCTCTCTCTCTCTGTCTCTCTCTCTCTCTCTCTCTCTCTCTCTGTCTCTCTCTCTCTCTCTCTCTCTCTCTCTCTCTCTCTCTCTCTCTCTCTCTCACTATCTCTCTCTCTCTCTCTCTCTCTCTCTCTTAACAAATGGTATACTGATTTGTTCTACTCTTTCCATTAATAATTTTGGAGGAATTCCATCCATTCCAGGTGATTTACTATCCTTCATTGCCTTTATTTTCTTAGCTACCATTTCTGGAGTTACAATTAATTGGCCTAAATAGTCAGATTTAGCGTCCTGAAATTAACATCTGGAACTGGTAATGAACTAATATCCTCTCTGGTAAACACTGAACTGAAGTAACCATTTAGGTCTTCCGCCATTAAAAAAACCTGGTGATATTGTATTTCCAACACTGTCTTCTAGTGGTCCAACCTTGTCTCGTACGTTTTGTTTACTCCTGACATATGCATAAAAACTCTTGCTGTCATTTTTAAAGTTAAATGCTAGTTTTTGCTCATAGCTTCTTTTAGATTGTCTAATTTCAGTCGTAGCTGCATTAAGTGCCTCTTTGTAATTTGCATAACCTTCATCCCTTCTGGTATGCCTATAAACCCTTCACATAGTTTGCTTGAACACTATTTTCTAACAGCTTCTGTTGACAAGTGTTTCTTTCTAGACCTTCTGATAAAACAGAGGTTCTTAGTATTGGTACACGGAAGAATCTAAAAGCCAATACGTCACACAAACAGCCTCGGCACGGAATCTAGGAGTTATATTTGATAAATATGTCAATTTTAGATTACTTAAAAAATATTCGCATACAAACATAATTCGTTGCCATAGTTTGACATCATCTTAACATAATAAACAAAACATGACTAATCATTAATTTTAACTAGTAAACAACCAGAGCAAAACCATTTCAGTATTTGTCATAGCCTACAACTTTGCGTCAGAGTCCTGAAATGTTGAGTCAACTGTTAATCCGCAAACATTTGACGTCCATTTTGAACGTTTTGGCTTGTAAAAAGTAAAAACATTATTCTGAAAATTAATAGTATGCAAAACAATGTGCTGGTGATGATGTTATGCCCAGTCGCGTGGTTCAACCGCCGGGTGGGTGAATTTGTTGAATTTCGCCGTTTTTGTCTCACGCGACAATCGTTGGAAGTGTCACACAAATGTCAATGTCGCCCTTTTGCCGAAGGCCAAGTGATGGTTTCAATCAAAAATATGACAGTGCAAGTTTATGTGCGTGATAAAGTGTGCGGTCTGTGTGGTTGTGAAAGAAGTGGCCTACTCGTCCCACTGCGCAGCCGTCGATCAACGCCTTCGCTGCTGACTTTGGTACAATTTGTATATTAAATGGTTCCTTTGCTAAATGCATCGCCCGCGCATCGTATGGGACGATGAAGGAGTAGCACAAACAATATGACAGGGCCATCTGCCTGCCTGCCTGCCTGCCTGCCTGCCTGCCTGCCTGCCTGCCTGCCTGCCTGCCTGCCTGCCTGCCTGCCTGCCTGCCTGCCTGCCTGCCTGCCTGCCTGCCTGCCTGCCTGCCTGCCTGCCTGCCTGCCTGTGTTCTATGTCATCATAAAAATAATAAGTATGCCTATACATTTGTAGTTGGATGTATCCAACAATTTTGAATACTGTTCATACGCTAGCTACAAAATTTGAACAGTGTAACTATGCGTAGCCCTGCTACATAATAGTAACAGTGTAACTATACGTAGCCCTGCTACATAATAGTACCAGTGTAACTATACGTAGCTCTGCTACATAATAGTAACAGTGTAACTATACTTAGCCCTGCTACATAATAGTAACAGTGTAAATATAGGTAGCCCTGCTACATAATAGTAACAGTGTAACTACACGTAGCTCTGCTACATAATAGTAACAGTGTAACTATACGTAGCTCTGCTACATAATAGTAACAGTGTAACTATACTTAGCCCTGCTACATATTAGTAACAGTGTAGAAATACGTAGCCCTGCTACATAATAGTAACAGTGTAACTATACGTAGCCCTGTTACATAATAGTAACAGTGTAACTATACGTAGCCATGCTACATAATAGTAACAGTGTAACTATACGTAGCCCTGCTACATAATAGTAACAGTGTAACTATACGTAGCCCTGCTACATAATAGTAACAGTGTAACTATACGTAGCCCTGCTACATAATAGTAACAGTGTAACTATACGTAGACCTGCTACATAATAGTAACAGTGTAACTATACGTAGCCCTGCTACATAATAGTAACAGTGTAAATATACGTCGCCCTGCTACATAATAGTAACAGTGTAACTATACGTAGCTCTGCTACATAATAGTAACAGTGTAACTATATTTAGCCCTGCTAGCCCTGCTACATAATAGTAACAGTGTAGATATACGTAGCCCTGCTACATAATAATAACAGTGTAACTATACGTAGCCCTGTTACATAATAGTAACAGTGTAACTATACGTAGCCATGCTACATAATAGTAACAGTGTAACTATACGTAGCCCTGCTACATAATAGTAACAGTGTAACTATACGTAGCCCTGCTACATAATAGTAACAGTGTAACTATACGTAGCCCTGCTACATAATAGTAACAGTGTAACTATACGTAGACCAGCTACATAATAGTAACAGTGTAACTATACGTAGCCCTGCTACATAATAGTAACAGTGTAACTATACGTAGCCCTGCTACATAATAGTAACAGTGTAACTATACGTAGCCCTGCTACATATTAGTAACAGTGTAGAAATACGTAGCCCTGCTACATAATAGTAACAGTGTAACTATTCGTAGCCCTGTTACATAATAGTAACAGTGTAACTATACGTAGCCATGCTACATAATAGTAACAGTGTAACTATACGTAGCCCTGCTACATAATAGTAACAGTGTAACTATACGTAGCCCTGCTACATAATAGTAACAGTGTAACTATACGTAGCCCTGCTACATAATAGTAACAGTGTAACTATACGTAGCTCTGCTACATAATAGTAACAGTGTAACTATACTTAGCCCTGCTACATAATAGTAACAGTGTAAATATACGTAGCCCTGCTACATAATAGTAACAGTGTAACTATACGTAGCTCTGCTACATAATAGTAACAGTGTAACTATACTTAGCCCTGCTACATAATAGTAACAGTGTAGATATACGTAGCCCTGCTACATAATAATAACAGTGTAACTATACGTAGCCCTGCTACATAATAGTAACAGTGTAACTATACGTAGCCATGCTACATAATAGTAACAGTGTAACTATACGTAGCCCTGCTACATAATAGTAACAGTGTAACTATACATAGTCCTTCTACATAATAGTAACAGTGTAACTATACGTAGCCCTGCTACATAATAGTAACAGTGTAACTATACGTAGACCTGCTACATAATAGTAACAGTGTAACTATACGTAGCCCTGCTACATAATAGTAACAGTGTAACTATACGTAGCCCTGCTACATAATAGTAACAGTGTAACTATACGTATACCTGCTATATAATAGTAACAGTGTAACTATACGTAGCCCTGCTACATAATAGTAACAGTGTAACTATACGTAGCCCTGCTACATAATAGTACCAGTGTAACTATACGTAGCTCTGCTACATAATAGTAACAGTGTAACTATACTTAGCCCTGCTACATAATAGTAACAGTGTAAATATACGTAGCCCTGCTACATAATAGTAACAGTGTAACTACACGTAGCTCTGCTACATAATAGTAACAGTGTAACTATACGTAGCTCTGCTACATAATAGTAACAGTGTAACTATACTTAGCCCTGCTACATATTAGTAACAGTGTAGAAATACGTAGCCCTGCTACATAATAGTAACAGTGTAACTATACGTAGACCTGCTACATAATAGTAACAGTGTAACTATACGTAGCCCTGCTACATAATAGTAACAGTGTAACTATACGTAGACCTGCTACATAATAGTAACAGTGTAACTATACGTAGCCCTGCTACATAATAGTAACAGTGTAACTATACGTAGACCTGCTACATAATAGTAACAGTGTAACTATACGTAGCCCTGCTACATAATAGTAACAGTGTAACTATACGTAGCCCTGCTACATAATAGTAACAGTGTAACTATACGTAGCCCTGCTACATAATAGTAACAGTGTAACTATACTTAGCCCTGCTACATAATAGTAACAGTGTAACTATACGTAGCCCTGCTACATAATAGTAACAGTGTAACTATTCGTAGACCTGCTACATAATAATAACAGTGTAACTATACGTAGACCTGCTACATAATAGTAACAGTGTAACTATACGTAGCCCTGCTACATAATAGTAACAGTGTAACTATACGTAGACCTGCTACATAATAGTAACAGTGTAACTATACGTAGACCTGCTACATAATAGTAACAGTGTAACTATACGTAGCCCTGCTACATAACAGTAACAGTGTAGCTACTCGTAGACTCCGCTTTCACTAGGAAAAAATATGACTGCCCTTTTCCCTGTGCAAGGCCAGGCAACTCAGCTAGTACATGCTATATTATGCAACAGACAAAACGTCTACGTCGTAAAATGTGCACCACGCAAATGGGGTGTGTGCATATTTACTCAAATTTACCATGTTTCAGAATAATTGCTGGCCGGGTAACATGCAGAAATTGGAAGTACACATATTTGTTTCCACCTTGGTATAAAAAGTATTATATGTTATATTAACTGGTTGCCGAGCTAGAGAAGCACATATATGGCCGCCATGTTGCTTTTCTTACATTTTTTCTAAATAATAATTGTGGCATCTAATTCCTCATATCCTAAAAAATATTTAAAAAGACAGCTTGGTGTCTTGCTTTGTTGGGAATCTATGAGAATACGTTAACGTTTACGTTGCGGCAAACTTGGTTTGTGTTCATATGGCCACCATCTTGTTTGTTGTACATATGGCCACCATCTTGTTTGTTGTACATATGGCCACCATCTTGTTTGTTGTACACTTTTATAGTATTGAAAGCACGCATAGCCGTGAATTCGGCATGGGGCCCACCGGCAGCAGAGTCGGGCGACTTGTCTAAGTTGTCTTCGTCATAGCGCACAATAACTCCTAGATTCCGTTTTGTAAATGTTGTTTTGTCACCATCTGTGTTAACTTTTTAAACACTTTTGTGTCATCCGCAAATGTCAGTAAGTTGCTTGTTATACTGTCGTCCAAGTCATTGATATATATTAAGAATAATAAAGGTCCTAATACTGATCCTTGTGGTACCCCACTCAAAACTGATTTCCAGCGATGGCCGCGTCTTGACATCAATAACTATAGTTCCGTCCGTATCACGAACGCTCGATTCAACAATCTGTATTGCATCCCTGAATCGCACGGTTCGTAGTGAACGCGTGTGTAATAATATATGCGCCCGCATGCGTACGTTCATAGATTGCAACAACAAGCCTTTCTCGTATCCGTTAATAAATCGTAACTTACACTTAATGGTGATGAGTTGCACTGATGAGGATTTAACGGCATAGACGGACTGGGTACAACCGACTGTGGTCGTTAAATTGCATCCGGGAGGGAGTATACTTGTAACCCGAGAAAGGTCTCTAGGCTGTAGGCATTAGTATTATTGTAGGTTTACGAGCAGTGTCTCGTTCTTGTCTCTTGGGGAGTGCACCTGCAGCCGGGCAGCAGCCAGCACCAAGTCAATACAATGCTTCCGTCCGCACCAATCATATTACAAAGAACGATCTATCTGCCTCACTCACTCACTCACTCACTCACTCACTCACTCACTCACTCACTCACTCACTCACTCACTCACTCACTCACTCACTCACTCACTCACTCACTCACTCACTCACTCACTCACTCACTCACTCACTCACTCACTCACTCACTCACTCACTCACTCACTCACTCACTCACTCACTCACTCACTCACTCACTCACTCACTCACTCACTCACTCACTCACTAATGCCCCGCACATACAAGGAGTGGCATTTATATGTGCTTCTTTTTAACCAACCCTCACATCTCGCGTGAATCGAGGCAACTGTAGGCGTCAGTAACAAATTTTCCAATCTGACACATTGTGTCTTCGAATAGGCCTACATTGAACGAAGTACATATGTAATATTAGTTTTGTTTATTCTGAACATCAACTGTGTTAATATTTATTCTTTCAACCTGCTGGACAAAATTCGGAAAATTCTATTTTTTTTCCAGAATATCAACATACACGATACTCCTCATCAAAATGGGTAATTTAGTTAACTGTCCACATATAATTTGGATTCAAACTTGAGGCACCTTAAAGAATGCATGCCAACTTTGAGATTCAGTTGAGAAGTATCTTGCGCGCCACTTATACTAAATGACGGATGCGAGAGAGTTTTAACCTAATTACCACTGTTTGTCAGTGGTCATAGCAAAATACTGAGATATATATTGAAGACAGCAAACGGAGGACGAACGTAAGGCATTCCCTAGGGATACGTTGAGTGCGCGAAAGCTCAACAATACAACTGACGAAGAGGAAACCCCGCCGAGTTGTGAAGGCTAACTGTTCCGACTTATGCCTTCATGTGTCAAGTGTATTGATTTGTGGATGCTTAAAAGCTTTCCACTTAGTGTAGAGCATCTATTTAAATGTTTGTCGGATCGTTTATGTCAAGAAAGAGTTTCTCAAAGTGCCAGTGGTAATTACTGTTTTTATATTTAGATTATATTTAACCCCCTTTCCATTATTATGCGCTCATACATAGTACCGGGTATTTATAAAAGTACTTGCACTGGATCCATACCTGGGATTAAGTTGTAATAAACATTATATAACATATTGACATCATCATCGGTTAATCGGAACGAGGATGACGTGTGTCAAAAGTTTTGAATTTGTGAAAAAGTCAGCATTCAATTTACATACACTGACATGTTCCATATGTTGTCCACGTTAACAAAAATATGGGATCCATGTGCCGTGTGTTTAGATTAATGTCGCCTGTAAAAGCCCAAGCCACAACAACAGATTTATTACGACGTAATGTTGTCGGCAATTCGTAGGAAGCCGTGGCTGCAACGTACCAAGCCACACCAAGCCAATTTATCCTAGCGGCACGCGTCAAAACTACATGAGAAAAAATACCCGATGAAATGTCAGCGGACGAGGTGACACTGTTTAATAATGGTGGCGATTTTGTTTGTCAGGTGGCGGCAACGACGTCGAAATAACACGGGAAGTTTGATACCGCAAGCAGCAGGCCATGGCGCAAGGGCGTTCCTGGATCAATGCCAGCACGCGAACGATATTCCATAATTGGTTTTCCTGCAAGAATATACCCGAATATATCCATCTGGAGTTGATGAGCCACCTGAACTAGCGTCAAACACATTACAGGGTATGCAAGCCGTGCATACAATGAGGACAATTATATTCTTTTATGGAAAAAAAAGATTATATTAATGGGAATGCATTTCGGAATGGGGCCATTTAATATTTATTTCACACGTTTATAATTTAATTAAAAGTTGGGGACTATGTTATATGTTGTATGTCGTGGCAGTCGGTTGTCATTCAGTTGTAAACAATCACATTGTCGTCTGTCACTTTGTACGCGATTGCGTAAACAATGCTTTCGTCGTCATTGAACGTGCACAGTGGTAAATGGCAAAACTGCACAAGGTTGGGGATCAAACGAAACAAAATTACCGACAATACGTTTCAAACACACATTATTTATCCTTAGGGCATAGAAAGCATGAATACACGTGAATCAAGCGACGTGCCCACCGGCAGTAGTCTTGTCTTGTCTTGTGTAGAATACTGGCCAACATTAAGACGGTCAGGATTGTGTGCACATTGAGTGATTGCTGATTAGTCGCGCTATTTCAATACTATTTTTCATATTGCACCACCATTATTACACACACGCGTGTTCAATACGAACCGTTCAATATCGGGGTACAATATGTAATGCCGGATTGAACTCTCGTGACACGGATAGCTCAAGTGATTTAAGTCTTGACACCAGGCACAACGCCTTATTCACGTGCATGCATGCTTTCTATGCCCTAAAATAAACTGTATGTGTTCGAAACGTATTGTCGGTCAACAAACGACACGGCCTTGCTTGACTGTTTGTGTTACTCCGCCACCGTCTCGCACGATTCGCGGGCGATACACTTCGCAAAGGTGCCGTTTCTTGGTACCAAGGTTTAACAAAGGTTTAACAAAGATTTAACAAGATTTAGCAAGATTGCCATCCAAGACAAATACCAAGATGGGTCCAACATGGGTCCACTGCTTTGCTAAATATTTTCTCATATCTTTACATTTACCTTTGTGGAAGTTTCTCCTGCATTTTTTTATTTTTACGTTCTGATTTTACTTTGATGTTAAATGCATTTGATTATGATCACTGTTACCCAATGGTTCATGTATTTTGACATTGTCCAGTAATTCGTGTTTTTGTGAAGACAAAACAATGTATAATGCATTGAGTAAAGAAGCTATCCTGTATTAAAAATAGAAAATGTTGGTCCTCACCCCCTGTACACTCTAGAGATGTCCATTGTATGTGTCCGTGGTTAAAATTTCCCATTATGAAATATTCCCTTTACTCACTTCCTTAACAGCGTTTTGTATTTTGGTTTTACCCTCTCCTTTTATGTTTGAACTTCGATAAACTAATCCAATAGTTAATGTTGAATGTATTGTAACTATTATATTACACCAAACAGCTTCATCACATTCTGCTTCCCTTTCTAATTTTATTTCGTGAGCCTGAATAGATTCTTTAATATATAAAATAATCCCCCTCCCCTTCTTCCTATTCGATAATTCCTAAACATTACGTATCCTGTCATTTCTAATTCAGCGTCTGGTATGCCTTTGTTGGCCCATGATTATGTTATACCATAAATGTGATATCTTCTACCATAATATTTAATTCGTTTTTCTTATTTACTATGCTCCTTGCATTTTTAACAAGATTTAACAAGATTGCCATCCCAAACAACAAGTTCCAGATGGCAAGTGGATAAGGAAGCCATTGGCTTATCGAGAGTCCAATAATTTTCTCATCTATGTGTAGCCCGCCCTTATCAGATATCTGTCAATTCTGTTTTTAAACATATTCACATTACTAGCATTAACACAATCATTTGGCAGTTTGTTCCATTCATTTATCACCCTCTGTGAGAAAGAGTACTTTCTCATGTCCAACCTACACTGCTCCTTAACTAATGCTGCTTTGTGTCCTCTGGTTATACTGCCTTATTTAAGTTTGAAGAACATATTCCTATCAACATCCTCATAACCGTTCACTATTTTAAACACTTCTATTTGGTCTCCTCTTAGTCTCCTGGTCTCTAGTGTTGTCAAACCACATTGCGACTTTCGTAACTAAGGTCTCTCAATTCTGGAATCATTTTAGTTGCTCTTCGTTGTATTCTGTCTAGCTTGTCTATGTCTTTTTACGCTACGGCTTCCATGCTTGAATACAATATTCCAAATGTGGTCTAACTAACACTAGCATAGTGATAGAGGGGGTGAGGAAGAGAGCGAGGGTGTTTGTGGGGGATTCGATAGTTAGGAAGACCGACAGAGTCTTAAACAAGGGAGATGATGTGGTGGTCTGCTTGCCTGGAGCCAAAATAGAGGCGATATCTGAGAGAGTAAAAAACATCGTAGGTTCGGGTAAGGGTGGATCTGTTTTAGTACACGTAGGGACAAATAACGTAGAGAGGGAGGGTACAACTGCCATAGTTAGGAAATATAGGCAGTTGGTCAGAACACTAAAACAGACGCGGATTGAGCAGGTAATACTGTCAGGAATTTTACCTGTAATGGGCAGGAGGGGTCACAAATATCGAAATTGTCGGGGGATGGCAATTAACATGTTAGTCCAGAAGCTATGTAGGGAAGAGGAAGTTGGATTTGTGGATTTATGGGGAAGTTTTGTTGGGAGGGCTGATATGTACATGAAGGATGGGCTTCATCTAAGTGGAAAGGGGGCGGCAGTATTCGCGGACAAACTTTCAGCAGCAGTAGATAGTGACACGGGTACAATGACAAATATTTTTGGAAGTAAACATTCTTTAAACTAGAAGTGCAGGGGGGTTACCTAGAGGTGTCTCAAGCAGAACAAGAGGCCACTAGCACATATAAACGAATAATAAATCATCCGAAAAACATCTATGAAAAAGGTTATAGATGCGTATGTTTAAATGCAAGGAGCATAGTAAATAAGAAAAACAAGTTAAACATTATGGTAGAAGATATTGACCCTCACATAATTGGTATAACTGAATCATGGGCCAACACATATATATCAGATGCTGAATTGGGACTGACAGGATACGTAATGTTTAGGAAAGATCGAATAGGAAGAAGGGGCGGGGGAGTTATTTTATATGTTAAAGAATCTATTCAGGCTTATGAAATAAAACTAGAAAGGGAAGCAGATTGCGATGAAGCTGTTTTGTGCAGAATTGTTTCAGGAAATTCAAAATTAACTGTTGGATTAGTTTACAGAAGTCCAAACATAAACGAAGAGGACAACACAAAAATAAAGGGATTGAGGACCAACAATTTCTATTTTTAATCCAGGATAGCTTTCTTACTCAGCACGTGCTAGAACCAACCAGGGGAGAAAATGTATTAGATATAGTTTTGTCATCACAAAAAGAATTAGTGGACAATGTAAAAATATTTGAACCATTGGGTAACAGTGACCATAATCAAATACATTTTGACATCAATGTAAAATCAGAAAGTAAAAATAAGAAAGCGTACAAGAGAAACTTCCACAAAGGTAACTACAAAGATATGAGAAAATACTTAGCAAAGCTAGATTGGAATAACATGCTGATGAATAAGACCGCAATTGAATGTTGGAATATTCTAAAAAAAAGAAATTGAGAGTATCATCGATAAATTTGTTCCCTTCCAAAATAAAGGAAAACGGTGTAGAAAGAAACACTTGTCAAAAGAGGCTATTAGAAAAATAGTGTTAAAACAAACTATGTGGAGGGTTTATAGGCGTACCAGAAAGGAAGAAGACTATGCAAATTACAAAGAGGCACTTAATGCAGCTACAACTGAAATCAGACAGTCTAAAAGAAGCTATGAGCAAAAACTAGCATGTAACATAAAACATGACAGCAAGAGTTTTTATGCATATGTCAGGAGTAAACAAAACGTACAAGACAAGGTTGGACCTCTAGAAGACAGTGCTGGAAATATAGTATCACAGGGGTTTTTAATGGCGGAAGACTTAAATGGTTACTTCAGTTCAGTGTTTACCAAAGAAGATATTAGTTCATTACCAGTTGCTGATGCTAAATTTCAGGAGGCTAAATCTGACTATTTAGGTCCGTTAGTTGTAACTCCAGAATTGGTAGCTAAGAAAATAAAGGCAATGAAGGATAACAAATCACCGGGAGTGGATGGGATTCCTCCAAAATTACTAATGGAAACAGTAGAACAAATCAGTATACCACTTGCAAGAGTATTCAACTTGTCATTAAAAGAGGGAGTTGTTCCGTTTGAATGGAAAGAAGCAAACATCATACCATTATTTAAAAAGGGTTCGAGAAATAAGTCAGAAAATTACAGACCAGTGAGTTTAACGTCAGTGATTTGTAAATTATTAGAAAGGTTAATTAAAGACCATATGGTGGACTTCCTCGTTAAGCATAAATTATTAAATTCATCTCAACATGGATTCCTTAAAGCGAGGTCATGCTTAACAAATATGTTATGTTTTTTGGAAGAAATAATTAAGTGGATAGACGTGGGATCGCCAGTAGATATTATCTACTTAGATTTTCAGAAAGCTTTTGACAAAGTGCCACATCAAAGATTACTACTTAAATTAAAAGCCCATGGTATCGGGGATAGCATACCTGACTGGATAGAACAATGGCTGACTGACAGAAGACAACGAGTTGTAGTAGATGGAGAAGTTTCAAATTGGAAATCGGTTTTGAGTGGGGTACCTCAAGGATCAGTATTAGGACCTATATTATTCTTAATATATATCAATGACTTGGACGACAGTATAACAAGTAACGTACTGAAATTTGCGGATGACACAAAACTGTTTAGAAAGGTTAATACTGATGGTGATAAACAACATTTACAAAACGATCTAGGCAGAGTAGTGAAATGGTCTGAGAAATGGCAGATGCTGTTCAATTTTGGGAAATGTAAATGCCTACATACAGGACATGGAAACTTGAATGTAAACTATAAAATGGGAGATACTGTTCTGGGTACTACTGTAAAAGAAAAGGACTTAGGAGTTACAATAAGCGCTGATATGAAAGTTTCAGAGCAGTGTGGTATTGCAGCTTCAAAGGGCAATCAAATTCTTGGATTGATTAGAAGAAACATAACATACAAGGGAAAAAAGTTAATTATACCTCTTTATAAAGCAATAGTTAGACCTCATTTAGAATACTGTATACAAGCATGGAGACCATATCGTAAGAAGGATATAGATACGCTTGAACGCATACAAAGGAGAGCAACTAAAATGATTCCAGAACTTAGAGACCTTAGTTATGAAGAACGCCTGAAAGAATGTGGTTTAACAACTCTAGAGACAAGGAGGTTAAGAGGAGATCAGATTGAAGTTTTTAAGATATTGAATGGGTATGAAAATATTGATAGAAATATGTTTTTCTCACTCAAGCAGGATAGCAGAACTAGAGGACATGAGGTAAAATTAGTAAAGGATCAATGTAGATTGGACACCAGGAAGCACTCGTTCTCACAGAGGACAATAAATGAATGGAACAAATTGTCTACAGATTGTGTAACTGCTAGCAGCGTGAATATGTTTAAAAACAAGATTGACACATATCTCAGGAGGGCGGGTTATAAGTAGATGAACATTGTTGGACTCTCGATAAGCCAATGGCTTCCTTGTCCACTTGCCATCTGGGCCTTTGGTTTGGATGGCAAATCTTGTTAAATGTTGTTAAACCCGCTTCAAAAAAGTTTTTCGGACATTGTTACTGGTTGGTGTGCATTAGTGGCTTCTAAGTAACTCCTCTGCGCTTCTAGTTTAAAGAATATTTGCTACCAAAAATATGTGTTTGCTACCCATACCACTGTCGACTGTTGCTGAGAGTTCGTCCGGTTGAGTTTAGTTGCAATCGTCAATCACAGTGGTTAATTACAAAGCCTCATATAAGTACTGATACGATTACAATTACGTTATTCTAATAAAAGTATTTACAATTACATTGTAATTGTAAGTTATTGCAAATGACACCATTACGTTTGAACCCCACTTTGGACGCAGTAGTTGAAATAGTGGCGCCTCACTGTGCTTATCGTTGAATATTGTTATCGATTTACAAATTTAATCACACTGTTTTGACGTACGATTTCTAAACAGCGCTTTGTAAAACAAAACAAAGTTGCAAAAATGGAAGAAGTGTGTTGTCCAAGGTGCAAGACGACGCGATATCGTAATCCAGCACTGAAGTTAATGGTCAACGTTTGCGGGCATGCATTGTGAGTATCTACAACGGCGATAGTGGTATTTATATCTAGTCCACCTCTAATATCGCCCACTCGACTCTCGCCCCGTCTCTAACTTCTAACGCATTTTAGCGGAAGTTCGTTATATGTATCTGAAGGAATTGTAAAGGGATCATGCCTCAGTTAGACTTCCTGGTGTGTTACACGAATGTAGGGCACAGTAATTTTAGATGTTATTTAAAAAAAATCATATCTGACATAACTGCATTTGAGCCATGCACATTGTCATTGGCAAGTTTGCTGGTAGAACATGTTGGCAATGTAACTGTGGATTTTTAGACGATTTCAATAGGCGGAAGGATTTTTGGCAATTTTTTCGCCACATGGCACGTGTGCATAGTAATTCATGCAGAAATTTGTAAAAAAAATTGACGGGCATGACACGTTCAGGCATTTAAAATGAGTTAGAAGTACGAGACTTTGACTAATCTCGATCAGCATGTCAATAAGATGATGGCAACGTCAGGTAAGAAGTTCCAGAATTTTTGATGGTCACGTTTTGTTATAATCGTGCAAAACGTTAACATGGTCGTCAATGGGAAATGTAATAGTAGGCTGAACCCAAAGGAGTTAGTATCCATAAAGTGGATCCCATAAAGTTGCGTCTGTAATTACAAATAACTATTTTACATATATACATAATACACTGAGTTAGCAGTGACAGTGACAGTTTATGTAATGTTTAGGATAACTGGACGCTTCGGCAGCGGTACCGTTTCAGCTAGTTGATGCGACCAAACTTTCTTTTCTTTTGGTCGCTTTGGTGTAGTTTTATGTGAGAAATTTCACCGAAATGGTATCGCCACTGACGCGAATTTCAAAGTATTTGAAAACTTTTAGGGAAGGCAGTGTTGAGCCATTTTTCATTCTTTTTGATATCTAGCGCACAATGATATTCATATAAACTAAGATTATTAGTAGATCATTTTATACCAAATAATCTAGCATGCATAGATAATTATATGTAGCTGATTCAAATAGGGTTGGTAAACTGGTGGCTGCCTAACATAAAGAAGAAGAAGAATTAATAATGACTGATAGGCCAGTGTAACTAACTGCTATTATGTTGCCTTGTCCGATGTCCCAATTTGCTCTAAAAATGAATTCCTTTGTGTATTTTGGGGTAAAGAACACTTGTCTTCGTTCTTTGGGTGCTGCTCAACTAACCCTCCTTTGGCCCTTGGGTGACTCCACTAGCCCCGTTTCGACAATTAAACTTTTTTATTAACTTCTCATTAATGCACAAAGTGATGTAAATAATCTTCTTCCCTGTGCATAGCTAAACCATTTGTAAGTGCACAGGCAGAAAAGTCTGGTCAAATGCGTTGATAGTTTACACACCAGCAGACCATTAATCATAACCACCAAAAGTTTCAAAAAACATCAGAAAACATACTTTTAATTCACATATTCTCACTGTTGTGACAACTGGCACTTACTGTACATCAATCGTGGTCTAATGACATGTTCAATCACTGGGTGGTACCATGCAACTGTCTCTGCTGTAGTTTCCTGGGAACATGGGTGGCTCAATTAACCCAGTGGCTCAACTAACACTGCATTCCCTTTGATACTTTTAAAGTGTATTTGATTGCAAATACAGTTATTTCAATATCAAATATCAAGATCAAATGCAAATACCATTTTGAAAATGAATAAACAACATTTAATTTTTTTAATGTGAATAATATAGCAGTCCATGAATATAGTTTGCAAAAGTTTTTATTTAGAAATAAAGCAACCGATATCTGGAGTTATCCATTTCTCAGAATTTAAGTTAGTGCATTAGCAACATGTAGAGGTGAGGGGTGAGCTTGTAGCAACATTGCCAGAACATGTAAACAGCTGACTGAATATATTTTAGAATGTAATGTTTATTGCTGTTTTCAGTCATACTATATTATGTTTGTCAAGTATTGATATGTATATATATATATATACATTAATTCTGGCAATTATACAGTAGCGTTTATTGCAATACAGCTTCAAATATAATCCTTTTAAGAGTTTTTACCATTATTTCAGGTTTTTCCCAGCTCAGTTTTTTATTTTCTGAGATTGGGAAAAGGTGCCAACCCTGCACCGAATCGACCAACTAACTCGCCAAAGCAACCAAGAATGTTGCTGTCGAAGCGCTATCGTCGCCGACACAATCCGCCGAAGCAATTTGTTGTAACATAGTTACCAAGAACTCAACAATAAGTTATTGTCAATAACAATAGGAGCAGATAGGACAAGAGGAATATGTAAAACTACAAAAGGCTATAAGGGAGGTGAGCAAGGGGTAATGTGTTATAATGTTTGACAACACTACACGCCAGGAGACTAAGAGGAGACCAAGATTAATAGAAGTGTTTAAAATAGTGAATGGTTATGAGGATATTGATAGGAATATATTCTTTAAACTTAAAGAAGGCAGTAGCACCAGAGGACACAAAGCAGCATTAGTTAATGAACAGTGTAGGTTGGACATGAGAAAGTACTATTTCTCACAGAGGGTGATAACTGAATGGAACAAACTGTCAAATAATTGTGTTAATCTAGTAGTGTAAATATGTTTAAAAATAGAATTGACAGATATTTGATAAGGGCGGGCTATACATAGATGATAAAAATATTGTACTCTCGATAAGCCAATGGCTTCCTTGTCCACTTGCCATCTACATCTTGTAGTTTAGGATGGCAATCTTGTTACACGATTTCATTAAAACAGATGCACTCTGCGCATATACAGATACACTGTATGCCTACACTGTCATTCATTGACACAGGCCACGGTCACCCAGTAATAGTACTAGTAATTAGCATTAGTTACAGACCCAAGGCTAAGAAGTCATTAATAAAATAATATAATATTGTTTGTCAACTGAATTAAATAACCATTTACTTGGCTGCCAGCAAATAATATGTACAGACTGTACCTTATAAGGCTTATTTTATACTACTACACATTGACCATTCTCTATGCATTTTAGGAGAGATTGGAGTGTTTCTGTAATAACATTTATCTTAGCCACATATAGTTTAGACCTTTCTATAATTGTATGTGTTTGTTGTAGATGCGAGAACTGCATGGACCTGCTGTTTGTGCGCGGCTCTGGAGCGTGCCCAGAGTGTGGCATTGCACTCAGGCGCAGCAACTTCCGTACACAGATGTTCGAAGATGCTCGTGTCGAGAAGGAGGTTGATATCCGGAAAAAAATTCTACGAGAGTAAGGGATGATTAGAGTCCATGGATTTATTATCAAGTTATTGAGTTTTTCCTGTGCTGAAATGTAATTATATTTCAAGTCTCCAAACTATATGAAATTTGACAATCATATTATTTGCCTTGTGAAACAATTACTGTTACTTTTCTAATACGATCACTTCAGATTTATTCTACAAGGAATATATCCAAAGATCTAATCAAACCTTTTCACTACATGAAATTATCAGTGTACCACAACTTTCTGTCTCGGCTGATCACAGTGAATGATAATACTTTAGTTTGACAATAGAGGGTGCTTTGGTACAAGATTAAGATCATATGGGAAATTGGAAATATGACACATGTAAATATGTTTGTAACTTTTTCAGAATGTTAAGTTATGAAACATTGTTTTAGTTTGTTTGAATCATTATTAGGGTTAGTTTAATGCTGTTGGCTACAAGCTACAAGTCACATTTATTGTCAACAGATTCAACAAAAAAGAAGAAGATTTTGGGTCACTCCGAGAATATAATGACTATTTGGAAGAAGTAGAAACAATAAGTAAGTATAGTATTAAGTTACATAGCATACAAGCTTATCAGGAAGATGTGATCATTATGTGTGCACCTGCACCTGGCTTAACTTATTACATAGCATACAGACTTGTCAGCAAGATATGACCATTATGTGTGCACCTGGTTTAACTTATTACGTAGCATACAAGCTTGTCAGGAAGATATAATCATTATGTGTGCACCTGCACCTGGTTTAACTTATTGCATAGCATACAGACGTGTCAGCAAGATATGACCATTATGTGTGCATCTGCACCTGGTTTAACTTATTACATAGCATACAAGCTTGTCAGCAAGATAATTATAATCATTATGTGTGCACCTGCACCTGGTTTAACTTTGTACATGGCATACAAGCTTGATTCTTAAACTTCCAAACAATTTTGTAAGTAACGTGGGTTGAGGTTGTCACAGTGCGAACTGAGCCATGATAGCATTATGTATAATATAATACTTTAATATGTAGAACAGGAGGTATATAAGAAGGTATGTTATGCTGTCTATAATTTAGAGGGAACAGTTTACAGCTATATAAAAATATGTTGCTATGTGATATTTATCTATTTTTTTGCAGTTTTCAACCTAACTAATGGCACAGATGTAGAAAACACCAAGAAATTGGTGGAACAAAACAAAAGAGAAAACCAAGAACTTATAAAGAAAAACAGGATGAAATTGGTGAGTGTTATAATAGTTATAGCATGGTACACACAGTGTAAGCTTAGGCTAGAGATTTAACAATTATAATAGTTATAGCATGGTACACACAGTGTAAGCTTAGGCTAAAGATTTAACAATTACAGTGAAAAATATTTCTTCCTGTTTAATTTTCATCAATGTGTAACTATTTTGATTCACACATGGTTTATTATTTAGTATCTGTTGGATAGCTAACACATTTTTTTATGTTTATTTCCTTAATTACTATTTATTATGCACCATGCCATACAATGGTCTCCGCTTCATAGAATTACTTCAGGTCAGAACAATTTGACTCTGTTAAGACGATGATTTACTTTAAACTGTGACATTTGAAAAGAAAGTTAGAGCCTTTTGTCTAGACTTTTAGACAAACTGAACTTCTAGTCAAAGCTGATTGAAATCTATTCAGTTGCTGAGAAGTTAGTAACTCATATTTAAGGCCATTATGAGGAATTTCCCGAAATGGAGCCTGTGGTAACTGAATTGTTGTGTTTAGAGCCACGATGAGGAGCTGATCGAAGCTCTAATAGAGCAGGAGAGACAGAGCCAGTCCCAGCACCGCTTACAGGCCCAGCAGGAGGAGGAATGGGAGCGGAAACAGAAACGCAAGCAGAAGGAAGCCCTCATTGATGACCTTGTGAGAATTTCCTACCTTCTTATGTCGTTGGCCCGTACTCTCAGGCAGTCTTGGAACACTTTGTTGACAAGTACATTACTAATATTCTCAACAATATCAGTAGTGGACTTGGGTTCAATTGTACAGTGGAACCTCACTACAAAGGTCACCATTGGGACTGGGTTAAAGTGATGTGAACAGCGAGGTCACCATATTAGCGGAACAACTGTCCCAGGGTGGATATAATGCTATAAATGGCGAGGTGGCGGTATTACCGAGGTGATCATTAAGCAAGGTTCGACTGTGTTTGGTAATTAATTACAACATTTTTAGAACACTAATTCTAATTGAGCTTTTGTGATGTGTAGTCGTAATTAACCCCATCCTTGCTCAATACGAGACTATCCCATAATACACAGATGTGGCATGACACTTAACAAAAAATAGTTACTATGGTTACCAATGTGCAAATTTACAATTTTGCTTTGATTTCACGCAAATCACCTATGTTGAAAATTTTGTACTGATCCCTTGCACAGTTGCTGAGATTTGACATACAGGTATTTTCGACCAGTGGGTTCACTTAACTATAACATATGCAACATAATCCTATCCCTAGGCTGATATTAACCACAAGTTCCTATCATGATAATAGTTATCTAACATTGTGCTGATTTTAGATGTTTCTGGACATGCCTGCCAACCGCATTGTGCAGACACATCGACAGGAAGCGATCAGCCTCGCGGGGAGCAGGAAAGACCTCCCAGACGGGATGCCCAAAGCCCAACTTCCCACCACCCAATTCTCCACTGGCATCTCCCTGGTAGGGCACACTGGTTTACCGACAGGGATAGTTGTAACAAAAACTACATTGTTCATACACGGCTAGTATCCAGAACCTTTCAAATATCCCTAGGCAACTTATTCCTAAAACTAAACGTAACTTGGCAAACATGCTTTCTGTCGCTGCACCTAGAGCTGCACCTAGCCACCTAGGGTCTGGAATGAATTCCCCATCTCAAAATATCCGAAACTATAGCTACCTTCCAAAAAAAAAATCAAGACATTTATTCCAAATTGCATTTCCACCATAAGTCTTTGGTAGACCCTCATTTTAATAATGACTTTTGCATGTCCCTATTCACAATTATGGTTACTCTGAGCTCAGGTTCCTGAGAGGCACTTTACAAGTTTATTATGTATGTGTGTGTAACAAATTTTTAGTATTTAATCGTGTGATTTTATAATGTCTGAAATAAGTCACGAAGGGATGTTTATCTGCGCAGCACCCAAGTCAGCAGCATGGCTTCATGCCAATGCCCAAACAGGAAGTCGGCCAACTGTACGAGTACAAGGACCTGAAGCTGATCCAGCTCGGCCCAGAGGAACCAAATGAAGATTGCTTAATTCAGAATGGGTGTGTAGTTTTAGAGAATAGATATCAAAGGTTTAATTCAGAATGGGTGTGTAGTTTTAGAGAATAGATATGAAAGGCTTAATTCAGAATGGGTGTGTAGTTTTAGAAAATAGATATGAAAAGCTTCGCAATATGGTATGAAACTTGTACTGCACCAAAATCGTCAGGAACCCGAGCTCAAGGGTTATACAAATCTTTAACAATTTTAAAGTTGTGAACAGATGGATGAATGTGCTGAGGAGGGTAAGCATGGGAGGAGGGTAAGCATGGGAGGAGGTAAGCATGGGAGGAGGTAAGCATGGGAGGAGGGTAAGCATGGGAGGAGGTAAGCATGGGAGGAGGGTAAGCATGGGAGGAGGTAAGCATGGGAGGAGGGTAAGCATGGGAGGAGGGTAGAAATGTAGGTCGTCAGATGACAGCAAAATGTTATTATATTTCCTGCTGACTTAATGCTAACAGGGAATGAGTTCCTCATGTGTGTGCATGTGTGTAGTATAGACAACAGAACTAATATAAACCCGACATATCAACCATTTTGTGTGTACTGGTGAATACGTGCAAGAGACAAGACAAATTCTGTTATGGTTAGCAGTGTCAAATGCAATGTTCCTAAAAATCTAACTGAGATTCATTTTAGATCATTTCTTACAGTAAATACACTAGAGCAGTAAAAATAAACCACGAAGCATAACATTTAGATGAACTTTGAGAGAGAAAAATGAATTTTAATTATACGAAACTCTGTATCAGTAACCACTGAAAATCATTGTACGTTCCCTTTAAACTGGACACAAGCACATCTCTCATGTCTCCTACAACATCCAACTAAACTGCCCAGACTGTCATGTCTCTGGTAACGATCATCAGTCATCAACCAGAACACTAGAGGAATGTATTTCATATTCACCGAAACTATTAACGTTTCCTTGCAGCTACCTGACACACATCCGACCTGCGACGAGTCCAGAGCAGGCTGGGGGGTACAGGGCTGTGTTCGCGTGTCATCGAGCCCTACAGGAGGCTTTCTGTGGACTTTTCTTCGGCTCAGCCGATCTACTGCAAGCAACATCAACTGCTCAGACCTCCTCAACACATACGTCTGGTGGTCATTCCAGCATGGACATTGGCTAGCAAGTGTATATGTTTAACTAGGATCAGTGTTACAAGTATCTGTGAAAGTATCACATCTTTCGAGGCATACATCACATGCAAATAATGTTAAACTACCACACAAAATGCCACTAAAATGTTGGTGTCTTCACTATCTTTGATCTTCCAAGTTACAGTACCAGATTAAGTGCATTGCAGTGTTTGCACTTGGACGAGTCTGAAGCCGTGGGCAGTGTTCCAGCACTGTTTGTAATGTCTTGCATGATTCAAACCCCGGATTTCTTAAATTTACAATTAGCCCAACCCCATGAAATATGCAATATTTACTCTACACCTGTGTTCTGTCACAATATGTGACCTCTTTAATGTTAAATAATGTACAGTGTAACCATGAGCCATCATCTCCATCATCCTCACAGCTCTTGCTTTGCTTGCTTCTCTGGTGAGGGCTGGTCGGTTGTACAGTGTAACCATGAGCCATCATCTCCATCATCCTCACAGCTCTTACTTTGCTTTCTTCTCTGGTGAGGGCTGGTTGGTTGTACAGTGTAACCATGAGCCATCATCTCCATCATCCTCACAGCTCTTGCTTTGCTTTCTTCTCTTGTGAGGGTTGGTCTGTTGTACAGTGTAACCATGAGCCATCATCTCCATCATCCTCACAGCTCTTGCTTTGCTTTCTTCTCTTGTGAGGGTTGGTCTGTTGTACAGTGTAACCATGAGCCATCATCTCCATCATCCTCACAGCTCTTGCTTTGCTTTCTTCTCTTGTGAGGGTTGGTCTGTTGTACAGTGTAACCATGAGCCATCATCTCCATCATCCTCACAGCTCTTGCTTTGCTTTCTTCTCTTGTGAGGGTTGGTCTGTTGTACAGTGTAACCATGAGCCATCATCTCCATCATCCTCACAGCTCTTGCTTTGCTTTCTTCTCTTGTGAGGGTTGGTCTGTTGTACAGTGTAATCATGAGCCATCACCTCCGTCATCCTCACAGCTCTTGTTTTGCTTTCTTTGATGGGGGCTGATCTGCAGAATCATGTTCGACTGAATCTACAAAGTAGAAATGATTCCATCAACAGACATGTTTCCTCCATCTTGAGTGGCAGTAATTATTACCCAATGCCACCCACCTGTCACATGTTGAAAGCAACGTATTCAACTAAAAATATCCAATGCAAGAAAATCCTATTTGTATTAACACCACCTGCAGGGCGTGTTGGTGAACGGTCTATTCTATTTGTCTGTCAGCTCACACCACCAGCAGGGCGTGTTGGTGAACGGTCTATTCTATTTGTCTGTCAGCTCACACCACCAGCAGGGCGTGTTGGTGAACCGTCTATTGTATTTGTCTGTCAGCTCACACCACCAGCAGGGCGTGTTGGTGAACGGTCTATTCTATTTGTCTGTCAGCTCACACCACCAGCAGGGCGTGTTGGTGAACGGTCTATTCTATTTGTCTGTCAGCTCACACCACCAGCAGGGCATGTTGGTGAACGGTCTATTCTATTTGTCTGTCAACTCACACCACCTGCAGGGCATGTTGGTGAACGGTCTATTCTATTTGTCTGTCAGCTCACGCCACCAGCAGGGCGTGTTGGTGAACAGTCTATTCTATTTGTCTGTCAGCTCACACCACCTGCAGGGCGTGTTGGTGAACAGTCTATTCTATTTGTCTGTCAGCTCACACCACCAGCAGGGCGTGTTGGTGAACAGTCTATTCTATTTGTCTGTCAGCTCACACCACCAGCAGGGCATGTTGGTGAACAGTCTATTCTATTTGTCTGTCAGCTCACACCACCAGCAGGGCGTGTTGGTGAACAGTCTATTCTATTTGTCTGTCAGCTCACACCACCTGCAGGGCGTGTTGGTGAACAGTCTATTCTATTTGTCTGTCAGCTCACACCACCAGCAGGGCGTGTTGGTGAACAGTCTATTCTATTTGTCTGTCAGCTCACACCACCAGCAGGGCATGTTGGTGAACGGTCTATTCTATTTGTCTGTCAGCTCACACCACCAGCAGGGCGTGTTGGTGAACGGTCTATTCTATTTGTCTGTCAGCTCACACCACCAGCAGGGCGTGTTGGTGAACGGTCTATTCTATTTGTCTGTCAGCTCACACCACCAGCAGGGCGTGTTGGTGAACGGTCTATTCTATTTGTCTGTCAGCTCACACCACCTGCAGGGCGTGTTGGTAAACGGTCTATTCTATTTGTCTGTCAGCTCACACCACCTGCAGGGCATGTTGGTGAACGGTCTATTCTATTTGTCTGTCAGCTCACACCACCTGCAGGGCATGTTGGTGAACGGTCTATTCTATTTGTCTGTCAGCTCACACCACCTGCAGGGCATGTTGGTGAACGGTCTATTCTATTTGTCTGTCAGCTCACACCACCTGCAGGGCATGTTGGTGAACGGTCTGTTCTATTTGTCTGTCAGCTCACACCACCTGCAGGGCGTGTTGGTGAACGGTCTATTCTATTTGTCTGTCAGCTCACACCACCAGCAGGGCGTGTTGGTGAACGGTCTATTCTATTTGTCTGTCAGCTCACACCACCTGCAGGGCGTGTTGGTGAACGGTCTATTCTATTTGTCTGTCAGCTCACACCACCTGCAGGGCATGTTGGTGAACGGTCTATTCTATATGTCTGTCAGCTCACACCACCTGCAGGGCATGTTGGTGAACGGTCTATTCTATTTGTCTGTCAGCTCACACCACCTGCAGGGCATGTTGGTGAACGGTCTATTCTATTTGTCTGTCAGCTCACACCACCTGCAGGGCGTGTTGGTGAACGGTCTATTCTATTTGTCTGTCAGCTCACACCACCTGCAGGGCATGTTGGTGAACGGTCTATTCTATTTGTCTGTCAGCTCACACCACCTGCAGGGCATGTTGGTGAACGGTCTATTCTATTTGTCTGTCAGCTCACACCACCTGCAGGGCATGTTGGTGAACGGTCTATTCTATTTGTCTGTCAGCTCACACCACCTGCAGGGCATGTTGCAAACCGAGAAGCACACTTACCCCAAATACAGTAAACTATTCGCCCATTCTCTCGCTATATATTACAAATGAATTCTGTTTCCTTTTAATTACTACTGTACAAATTACATAACTACTGTGAACTTCATGTTTACGTGATGAACTAAAATAGGGTTAAGGAGTTATGGGTTAATCTTTTACAACCTCGCTTACTTGAGATTTCCGATTTTTCCGTCTGCAAGTTTTCTATCATGAGATCCTCAGAACTTGTGTCAAACAAAATGTCCTCTGTCAATGTGAATGTCACGCACAGCATCTCTTTATTCGGTGCAACATTCCTCACTGTCCGAACGCTGTGTTTCCCTTCTTCCAGTGCCCTTCCCAACACTTTCTCCACCCTCTCCTTTGCATCCCTGCATGGACCCTCACTCTTGCTGAAACAGTAACAATGTACCGTTGGAAGTCGAGCGTTTTCCATGCACGATTTCTCATTTCCCACCATCAAACCTCGGAAGGCATCAAGGAACTCAACAGCCAGAGCAGGGAGATTCATTACAATGTGGATCGCATAGTTGACATCGCAGTCTGTCACTCGCCACCGTTCTAAGAGATCCGGCTTCACAACATCGTGGATGAATTCACGGCCATCAAGATTGTGCATATGCACGTCAACTTTGACCTTGTTTAGCTTCACATTGTGCTGCAGCCACTTGAACGAGTTCGGGTTGAGGTCATTCGCAAACACGATGCACTTCTTTCTTGCAGCCGGGACCGCAAAGGGGCCAACACCAGCAAAGACGTCGTACACAACGTCCCCACTCAGCAGCGTATTCACAATTCTCTGGTGTTCTGTACCTGTTGTAAAAAAAAAATTTATGTTACAATAATAATCAATTTAAACAAGCCACAGTTTTCTTATGTTATGATAATATCATCAATAAAATAGGTTCTGTTAAAGGGCATTAATAGTGATCTATCATTAAAAAATACAACAATGCAAATGCGGCCACAACAAGCAAACCACAGACCACATCATCAACCACTGCCACATGTTTGCCATCTGCGGAGGAATCTGTAAGGTCCACTCGGCTAATTGGAGGCAGCTGTCCTATATAAAGTAATTATTTGCCATCTTTTTCAGTTCGAGCGATGACTGTTTTATGGTTGGAAATTGTGACATGTTTTAGCATTTTATAACATTTCAATAATGCCCATGAAAAACGTGTTATTAATGTGATCGTTTATCTCCTATAGCCCTATATATTCAATTTGGCGATGAAATTAAAACAACCAAGTTTTACAGCTTGAAGAGATTCTTTGCACCTCAATTGGTGCATAAGGGCACGTATTATATATATTGGCATACTAATAAATCAGCCAATGAAAATCAAATACATCCCTTTTAAAAAATTTGCACTGCACTTCCTGCACAGTCCATCAGGTGGTTCCATTTTGTTAGAATGGTAAACACCTTTCATTGATTTATTTATCTGTAATGTGTTAGGTCTGCTGCCAATAAATCACACTCACTCTCAGTGGTTACCTGACAAACATTAACAGATTTCAAATTTACGAACATTCAAATAATGGCAATCCATCAATATCTAGATGGATAAATGATCCAATTACAGAGTACCTAAATGATTGCCTAATATCAGGTAAGAATCCCTAAGCTTTTAAAAGGGGCTACAATTTACAAATGACTGGGGAGTGTAGGTTGTATGGCTAAATATTACAGGGTTATGAAGGTATGTACATATTTAGCACATCATTGTCTAACTATTAATTTTATGCTGGATTTATAGGTACTTAGTGTAATCAGATTAAATTATCTTTATTATTCTGCATAATGCACTGTGAGCATAGAAACAAATAACTACGAGTGAGTGAAAGGCCTATGATATTTATCCAGTGTCAACAGAACAACTCTGAGCCAAAGCCCAATGCCTACATCTAAATAAACCACTGCTTATTATTAGACAACATAATCCATGTAAATAATTTTCTTCACATTAAATGACACAATCACTTACCCAGCCTGGGATTCCAGTACACTTTAGAGAAGTCAAACTCGTAACTCAAGCCATTCTCTTTGGTCAACGTCATGAAGTTTTCCTCGCCTGTGATCACTTCCATGGCAAAGTTGCGGTAAGTGTTGTCAATTATATTCGTCTTGTTCACAATCGTTTTTGCCCATGGAACTTTGTCCAACAACACTTGACCTTAAAAGAAACACGTAGTCATTAGCACATTCTTTCATCATTCTTCAATAGGAATCAAAATGTAAAGTTAATGACTTGGATACTTTTTTCATTGACCATATGTGATTTTAATATTTCGTAAAATTGGAGGAGTCAAAGAGGTAGACTGTGATCCAAAATGTAAAAATCGTAATGCTGAAAAATCATGATTTTGTTTCTTGGTGAAATTTTTTAACTTTGTCATGTGATTGGCGAGAGGATGGAGGTCACGTCCATGATCAGCATTGAATCACATAGTGTTTACCATTTTGGATATCCACAATTTTTATCCTTATCAGATGTAACGACTAAAGTAATTTCTTTTGATTTGAACAAAAAAAGGCATTTTTTTTAAATCGACTAGATGTTACATAAACTATTCACCCACTACATATTTGGACACCACCGAACCAGATTTGCGATAAGCTAAATCAGTTGAGGAAGCAGTTTTAAGCTAGATTTAGGAAAAAGTATTGTGAAGTTCTTGAATATTTTATAAACATATTTTAGTTGAAGGAAATACTGAAAGAAAATAATAAAGTGTTCTTAAAGTTTGTCCAACGTCTTGTATACCTTTCAAACATCATTGTATGTCACTAAAAAACAATGTTGAAGCTATTGTGGCGGAAGACCTAAATGGTTACCTTAGTTCAGTGTTTACCAAAGAAGATATTAGTTCATTACCAGTTGCTGATGCTAAATTTCAGGAGGCTAAATCTGACTATTTAGGACCATTAGTTGTAACTCCAGAAATGGTAGCTAAGAAAATAAAGGCAATGAAGGAAAATAAATCACCGGGAGTGGATGGGATTCCTCCAAAATTACTAATGGAAACAGTAGAACAAATCAGTATACCACTTGCAAGAGTATTCAACTTGTCATTAAAAGAGGGAGTTGTTCCGTTTGAATGGAAAGAAGCAAACATCATACCATTATTTAAAAAGGGTTCGAGAAATAAGTCAGAAAATTACAGACCAGTGAGTTTAACGTCAGTAATTTGTAAATTATTAGAAAGGTTAATTAAAGACCATATGGTGGACTTCCTCGTTAAGCTTAAATTATTAAATTCATCTCAACATGGATTCCTTAAAGCGAGGTCATGCTTAACAAATATGTTGTTTTTTGGAAGAAATCACTAAGTGGATAGACGTGGGATCGCCAGTAGATATTATCTACTTAGATTTTCAGAAAGCTTTTGACAAAGATTACTACTTAAATTAAAAGCCCATGGTATCGGGGATAGCATAACTGACTGGATAGAACAATGGCTGACTGACAGAAGACAACGAGTTGTAGTAGATGGAGAAGTTTCAAATTGGAAATCGGTTTTGAGTGGGGTAACTCAAGGATCAGTATTAGGACCTATATTATTCTTAATATATATCAATGACTTGGACGACAGTATAACAAGTAACGTACTGAAATTTGCAGATGACACAAAACTGTTTAGAAAGGTTAATACTGGTTTAATGTGGTTTAACAACTCTAGAGACAAGGAGGTTAAGAGGAGATCAGATTGAAGTTTTTAAGATATTGAATGGGTACGAAAATATTGGTAGAAATATGTTTTTCTCACTCAAGAAGGATAGCAGAACTAGAGGACGAGGTAAAATTAGTAAAGGATCAATGTAGATTGGACATCAGGAAGCACTCGTTCTCACAGAGGACAATAAATGAATGGAACAAATTGTCTACAGATTGTGTAACTGTTAGCAGCGTGAATATGTTTAAAAACAAGGTTGACACATATCTCAGGAGGGCGGGTTATAAGTAGATGAACATTGATGGACTCTCGATAAGCCAATGGCTTCCTTGTCCACTTGCCATCTGGGCCTTTGGCTTGGATGGCAAATCTTGTTAAATCTCTTGTTAAATTACTATGTTTGTTTGAATAAATTTTTTTGAAAGACAATAGCACTTCTATTAAACATTACCAATGATGTCTTTGAATTCCATCACGTCATCCTTCAAGTTCAAATGTAGAATATGTCCAACACTGCTAAAACCAGTTATTCCATCTGATTCTTTGGGTAGAATCGCTCGGAGGACTTCACTGTGGGTCCAGTTTTCATACGATAATTCTATATCATGATACTGCCAACTATCGAGATCAACCTCTGTCTTTTGCAGTAATGTTTTCTCTTCGTCTGTGAAAGAGTCGACACTGGGGCACTTTACTGGATCTAGTAGTAACAATTTTATGTTTTTTTCGGATGGGAGTTCTGCTATGGGTTTGACACCTATAACTTTGAACATTTTCTTGTTAAGACACTTTCCTAATTCGGATATCCTGGAAGAGGGAATTCGCAAGACGGGAACTTGAACGGTTTTCTTAAATGAAGTCTTGTCGAGCACTTTCATGCCACGTACTGTCGATGGTGGCAAGACATTCATCGTGACTAGCTTCTGTTCCTGCTCGCGGCGCCAGAACACGCTCAGCACGAAACGTTCTAAGGCTAAGCGACGATACCACGGAGTTGGCAAAGCCTCGTAGATCTTGTGCCGAGACGTTTGTATTAGTTCGCCACTTGACTGCGGTGCAGTATTTACGCTTGTGGTGGAAATGAAGCGTTTAAGTAAACGATAATTGGTTGCTAACGTAAACTTTTGACGGCTATACCGCGGAAATGTCAGCATGTCGCCAGATAACATATGCTTGGGCGAAAATAGAGATAAACAGGAAGTTTGGTTTCGCTTTTGCTGTTTCCTATTTTAAAATCGAAGAGTGTCTTTTCAGGATTACACAATGTATGAATCGATAACAAAGTAAATATTATTTCGTAATAATAATCATAATTATATGATGCCCCGTCAAGTCGTACGACTTCTGGTGACGTCCATGATCAGTGGCGTATCTAGGATGTCGTAAGGGGGGCAAGAATGTTATAATTTCTCTGATCCGAGGCGGAAATAACCCAATACCAAACATTGCCAAAATATGTCAATGCAGGTCGGTAAGACTGAACATTATAGAACACACGAGAAAAGCCCAATATATTTATTCGGTCTGACTGTGTAGCTTCCGCCAAGTGAAAATAGATATTAAACAAAGCAGCGAAGTCTCAAAATCAATAGCTATTGCAGTATCACATTCGAAATACGGAAATAAGCCCCCCTCCGGATAAAAAAAAACCTGGAAAAAAGCCCCCCCATAAGAAAATAAAGCAAAGAATAAAAACAATAAAATTACACTTAAATTGGGGCAGTAGCATAAAAATAAAGGTATACATATGGGACATAAGACATCGCTAATAATATTACTGGAATAACTGGAATGGTGATGTTTATCAAATAAGGGAAAATAAAACATTTTATTTTAAGTTAATTGTTTATTACCAGAATCATACAAACCATAATACAATCTACACTACACGTTCACCACTTCACATACTATAAGCTTGTTAAACTGAACAACATTCATCTACCCTGGTGAATAAATGTCTATGTTAAGCCAGTAACTAATAGTAGCTATCTAACGTGACTAAAACAACTCCCTGGCTAACACGAGTCCCTGCTTAGCATGGGTCCCTGACTAACATGAGTCTCTGACTAACACGAGGCAAGTGTTCATCGCCACCTAATGGTGTATCTTACGTCTCGCAGAAACTCTTCCATCGTTTTATTCCCGCCATTCAAGGCAATGCACAGTGAATTAATATAGCTTTCGCTGCATGTCCACGGTTGATCGTTTCTCTCTCTTCTGGGCTGACTCCCATCGGGCGTCTTGCAGCATTGCCGTCGTCGCTAGTTCCCGATCCTTGCGAACACTCGATGGCCACCCCGACTGAGGGATGATCATGGCCCACTATGTGCCGGAAGCCGTTGTTCCACGCTTCACAGTTGTTGTTGGTGCGGCGCCCACCATCTAACGTGATCTGATATTGACGTTCCACACCTCAACGGGGGATGGGGGGGGGGAGCGTGGAGGCACATTTCGCTGGCGAGTTGGTGGCTGGGTACCGCCGACGGCAGCTGCTGGCACTTGTATGCATCGGTAAATGCCAGACAGGTACATAGGTGTCGAAGTAGTCGACCAGATCGGTAAACTCTTCTGTCACGTGATTTTGCAGAAAAGCCATTCCGTCAACCGCTTGATTGCACGACAGGAACGCCAACGCATCTATCGTGCCACAGAACAGCCTGACGTCAGCATCCTGTCTGTAGGATGGTATAAGACCCAGTTCCTGGATCTTGCGCCAGGTGCTTTGTGTGAGATGGTAAAAGCACCCGTGACACAGCGTGTTCTTCTTCTTCTTCCATTTGAGCTCAGGACTCTATGTTAGCCACATATAAATGTGGCTAGAGTATTTTCGAGCCGTGATCACTATTGCGTGGGCGCGGGTGATGTAATACCGGTTCGGGTCCGTTTTAGTCAGTACATGTCGCGTCTGCGTAGTTAGGCAATAAATTAGTGCGTGGGCTATATGGTATATAATAATAAGGACTGTATAATTGTTCTATGTTGGCATGGTGAGAAGGCACTGTTTAAACCTTTCTACTGACGGTTGGCGCTGGGGAAGAATGAGAATTTTTAGGCGTCGACGCGGGTGAAAGTCTGGTAGAAGCGATAAGCGCTGCCTCTGGTGCGTGCTGGTGCGGCGGCGAGTGACTTCGTTGTCACATCAACCAGTTTGTGATTGATGCGGTACAGCATCGTCAATTTGGCATCAGCTCGTCTTCTCTGTAGTTACTTCCATTCCAAGCTCTCAAGCATGTTCCCTACGCTGCTGTGTCGCCGGTAGTCGTTCATTACGAAGCGGGCTGCTTGCCTCAGGACATTCTCCACTGCTTTGGTGTACGTTTTGGTGGATGGGTTCCATACAGTCGCCGCATACTCCACAATAGGCCTTACAAAGGTCTGGTAACACCGCGATTTTATGGCTTTGGGGCAGCTGCTGATGTTGTAAGAAAGCCCTGGTGTTGTTGGCCTTCTTTGTTATGTTGTCGATGTGGTCATTTGCATGTTAACTTCCTGTCGATGGTTACTCCAAGGTACTTGGCGCAAGTGACCTCCTCCAGAGCTTTCCCGTGGATCGAGTAGCAGCTGACTACTTTCTTCTTCCTTCTGTTGGTGAATCTGATAATCTCGCACTTGTGTGGGTTAAACTCCATCAACCAGTCTGCCTCCCATTTCTGCAACCTGTCGATGTCATCTTGTAATGTATCTGCGTCAGGTGTTGCGTTGATGTTCCGGTACAGGAGGCAGTCATCAGCAAATAGACGTGCAGTGGAGGATACTTGGTCCGGGAGGTCATTGATGTAACAGAGTAAGAGGATGGGGGCGAGAACTGTGCCCTGCACGCCTGAGGTGACAGCAGCTGTAAATGACCTTTTACCTTCGAGGACTACTTCTTGGGTACGGTAACTCAGGAAGCTTTGGATCCATTTCAATGTATTTCCTCGCACGCCGTAATGATGTAATTTGGCTGCCAGATGGGGATGAGACACTTTATCAAATGCTTTAGAGAAATCCAGCAGCACAGCGTCAATCTGTCCGGCATCATTGAGGCTCTTGGCTAGGTCATCAACTGTTTGGATAAGCTGGGTTTCGCAAGATCTACGCTTGCGGAAGCCATGCTGATAGTCAGTTAGTATGTTGAGGTTTTCCAGGTGGTCCATGAAGTTGCTGTGTATGATGTGCTCCAGGGTTTTGCAGGAAATGCTCGTTAGAGAGATAAGTCTGTAGTTTGATGGTGAACCTCTATCTGCCTTCTTGTAGACTGGAATAACCCAAGCATGTTTTCAATCTACCGGCACGGTGCCTTGATCAAGGGATGCCTGATAGATGATTGTCAGTACTGGTGCAATCTCAGCGGCACAGTCTTTCATGAGCCTGGCAGGAATCGCATCAGGTCCAGTGGTTTTATGCGGTTTAACTGCTTCGAGGAGTTTTCTCACGCCAGTTTCACATACTGTGATATCTGGCAAGACACTGTATTTGCGAGTTCCAAGGTTCGGCACGTTAATCTTGCCTCCTTTCGTGAAAACCGATGAGAATTGGGTGTTAAGAATATCAACTTTAGTATGGCTATCGCTGTGGACAATGCCATTCTTCTTGAGTGGGGCTACTCCGCTGTTGTCGTTTTTCTTGCTTTTGATGAAAGACCAAAACTTCTTCAGATTTCCCCAATTCTGGTTGCTTTCTCCTATCATGGAGTTAATGTATTGGTAATACGCCTTGCGACACTCTGATTGAACAAGCTTCTTTGTAGCTCGGTATTTTGCCATGTCCTGGTCAGACTTGGTTCGCTGGGCCTTCTTGTAGTATTTCTTTTTCTTTCTAGACAGGTTTCTTATCTTGCCGGTGGCCCAGGGCTGGCTGTAGCGCTGGGAAAACAGTTTTGTTGGAACGTGATTGGCCAATACGCTTTGGCATTTGGCTGTAAAGTCGGCAATGATTGTCGTTGGATCAACATTGAAACCCAGACTATCGCAGTTCGCAGTGATTGAGTTAAGGAATTCTTCGTACACACTTTGGCTCTTTCCCGTCAGAAAGGCGTAGACACACGTCACGGCAGACGGACCGAGCGGAACGCGTACGACGGAGCGATTGCGTAGGTTCCGTCCATGAACCATGTCTGGCTACGAGCGAGTCTGCGTAGTCAGTCTTCTGTATGTTGAAAACACGAGAATGTAGTTGTCAGCAAGGTGGCCGCTGTCGTGGATGAGGAAGGGCTTGTCATCGATAAGTGTCCTCTCTCCGCCAACTAGTAACTTTCGCAGGGAAGGCGGATCTTTTGGGAGGGCACATTTCTTGTGGTTTCTGATTGTGCGCTTCACCGACGCCGTTCTGCCAAGAGCAGCACACACATCAACTGCAATGGTGACAGCATTGTCGGCGAGTATCTGAGTCGGTTTGCCCCTGGTGGCTATTGCATGCTGCTTCATCGTGACTTTCAATTTGGCTGCTGCCACTGTGCAGTCACTAGGTTCATAGCTGTGCTCAGTGCACGCATGCACTGTCTGCACAGCTGCACCAGTGCTGACTGCCCTCTTGCAGTCAAATGCTTTCCACTGAGTACATTCCCACCGTAGACCACTCTTTGTTTTACTTCTTCGTGTACACGTAGCCAGCATAACACAATTTCTGCCCGCCTTTGTTATTTCTGATGATCTCCTTCGTAAACTCGTTTTGAAACTGAAGATATTCTGCTGAACAACTTGGCTTTTATAGTAAACTTTTCAAGTGATTTTACTTCCCATTGAAATATATTTGTTTGTACAGCTTAGTGTGACAAATGATTAAAGGACTTTAACAATTTTAAGCTGGATGGCGTCAAACTGGAGTTTGTGTATTTCCCTTTGAGTTAGCGCTTGTGAGAGAGTATTAACTGCTTTCATTTGTGAGAGAGTATTAACTGCTTTCATTTGTAAGAGAGTATTAACTGCTTTCATTTGTGAGAGAGTATTAACTGCTTTCATTTGTGAGAGAGTATTAACTGCTTTCATTTGTGCTCAACAATGCAACTTATCCTTTCCATTCAGATAACTGCAATCATGGAAATCCATTTTCTCACGTGCAACATTCTTGGAGTTTGTGTATATTGGCTTTATGTGCATTGACTGGGGTGTGACACGTATTCATCACAGAAGTTACTGACAGGCTTTGTGTGAACGTGCTCACTCTGAATGCTTTTTATTGAATGATTGTACATAATAATTTAAATAGAAAACGACGATTACATTTATTTACTTTTTCGTATGGGGATTTTTTATGGGGGGCTTTTTCCGGGAGGGCTTTTTTCCGTACACCACCGACAAATTCGTGGTCGGGTCAGCTATAGCTGAATCCTGACACCGCCAAATGCGGTAGAAGTTACCAATGCATGCACTCCGCCAGTTGTGTCCCATGATAGGAATTGTGGATACCACATTAGGTTTTAATTAAACTTAAATTGGCATTGCTCATTCATCGTAGATCGCAGGGAGTTCTTCAGGTACTTCATTGCACTGAATGATCGTTCTGCTGTAGCCGATGTGACGGGGAGAGTGGCAAACATTCGCAGCAAAGTCGCGATACATGGGTATGTCCCCAGCTGTGTAGCAACTCTCAGGACGTCGAGCACCTGGCCAGGTCGGCTAGCCAAATTCTGGCATCTCCAGTAGGCTTGCCAACGCATGAACTCAACATCCACAGCCATCTTGTTTCCTGGCTTCCTCAGTTGCGGAGAAGTCGCTCTCCAGACAGAAGGCCGGTATGAGAGCGCGGAGGAGAAGGACCTTGATAGATGTACAATGCAGGCGTCCAGGAACGGATTGAACAAAACACGTTGCAACGATGTCTTTGCCTGTTTGTTATTCGCGGCATTTGGATTGGTCAGCCATCGACCTCCTCTGCCTGAACAAATAGTGTCTCTTTCAATGTACCGTCAGACACGTTGCGCAGACACACACTGATTTCCTCTTGTCTGGAGAAATATGTTATTTCGTCAGTCAGCAGTGAGAAGAACGTTACATCACATACCTCAGCAACAATGTGTCGCTGGATGACCTTCGCGGTTGCCTCAATAAGGGCGTTCTGTGCCACTGGTGATAGGCATGTGTCATTTTGTGCAGTGTACATTATATGGTGAAGAAGTACGTCATCATTGCAAATAATCATAGATTGCAAAAGAGCACGTATGTTCCCCTCTGTATAGATGAACTGACTACCAACCTCTGTCGTGTTGCCTTTAAGCGACAAAGCCCCAGAATCACGATCGCTTCTTAGTGGCAAACCGTGTCGTCCAAGGAACTCGATTGCCTGCAAAATTCGCTTCAAAGCAGATCGATTCTGTTCACGCTGAAGCGAAAAGGAAGAGTGTAGTTGTTGCTTGACGTCACCGGCATTACTTCGTATGCGCGCCTTGAATTCCCGAGCTTTGTTTTCGCAATCTTCGTGAAAAACGTTGGCCAGATGTTAAGTGGCCGTCTCGCCCAGTCAGGTGTGCATACTTCTGCAAGGGCGACTCGACGAGTCGATCCAACATCACCCCAACAGCTTCATGTGGTGAAAAGAGGACGCACGCCTTGCAAAGTAATCCCTTCTTCAAGGCAGAATATGCAAATACACGATACGCCCTGGAAATGTGTTGCCTGCCCAGATATTTCCTTCTCAATATGCCGCTGTCCATGCGTTCAGTGTACGACCACATCAAATCATTTGGACGAGTCCAGGTATTGTCCAAAATGGTCAAACGATCGCAATCGATCAACTTGCTATTGCCTACAGCATGACCGATATCGACTGGCAAAGCAAAACAACCTGAGATCATCTGCTTCCGAACGGGCCGCAGGAGCAGGGCGCTTAGGTAGAGGTGCCCCAAACAAGTCTCATATTCTTTTCATGGTTGCATTTTCTGTGGTGACACTACCTGTGAGAAGAACTAATTCACGCACCAATGGCACTAACTTTGGCGTAGTCTGTAGAATAAAGAATACACCTGCTTACGTAGTCTGTAGAATAAAGAATACACAAGCTTACGTAGTCTGTAGAATAAAGAATACACATGCTTACGTAGTCTGTAGAATAAAGAATACACAAGCTTACGTAGTCTGTAGAATAAAGAATACACATGCTTACGTAGTCTGTAGAATAAAGAATACACAAGCTTACGTAGTCTGTAGAATAAAGAATACACAAGCTTACGTAGTCTGTAGAATAAAGAATACACATGCTTACGTAGTCTGTAGAATAAAGAATACACAAGCTTACGTAGTCTGTAGAATAAAGAATACACAAGCTTACGTAGTCTGTAGAATAAAGAATACACAAGCTTACGTAGTCTGTAGAATAAAGAATACACAAGCTTACGTAGTCTGTAGAATAAAGAATACACAAGCTTACGTAGTCTGTAGAATAAAGAATACACAAGCTTACGTAGTCTGTAGAATAAAGAATACACAAGCTTACGTAGTCTGTAGAATAAAGAATACACATGCTTACGTAGTCTGTAGAATAAAGAATACACAAGCTTACGTAGTCTGTAGAATAAAGAATACACAAGCTTACGTAGTCTGTAGAATAAAGAATACACAAGCTTACGTAGTCTGTAGAATAAAGAATACACAAGCTTACGTAGTCTGTAGAATAAAGAATACACAAGCTTACGTAGTCTGTAGAATAAAGAATACACAAGCTTACGTAGTCTGTAGAATAAAGAATACACAAGCTTACGTAGTCTGTAGAATAAAGAATACACAAGCTTACGTAGTCTGTAGAATAAAGAATACACAAGCTTACGCAAGTTTTTAAACTTGCTTAAGGAGTTAACGCGCAGCAGAGACGGATTTATGGGGCTAGTAAAAATTAATACTTGATGAAAATACTAGTTACAGTGCATTTCTAAAAGGAAATTATGAGCACTCCGTGGTTTTAACACCTACTTCGGAAGATGAAGTACTAGCAGTCATCCTCAAAGAATAACAAATATGGCACCAGTTCTTGGCAAAACTACTGATATGCTTTTGAAACCGAAAAAAAAATGCAGATATTAAGGTATTTATTGACAAAACAGAAGTTGTGAAAGTGAGAAATGCGAAATTTCTTGGGGTAGTCATATATGACACCATATCGTGGGAACACTTCATCCAGGCACTACAACGCAACGTCTCAAAAAGTGTTGGTATACTATACAGAGCTGCATCTAAGCTATGTACCGGGAAGAAGAATTTTTTTAGGTACCAAGGAGTTATATACTATATAATGTACACTTATATTGCCATACTTGCAGCATTGTGTTAATCTGTAGGGCATAACATACACATCTAAACTGAAAGCCCTAACTACACTACAAAACGAAAATAACTTTATGATAAACTAAGAGACGTCATCATTAAAGGACCAAAACACTGGAATTATTTGCCAACCGATTTGAAACAATATGTCAACGCAAGAACATTCAAAGCTAAATACAAGAGAATTTTGATAAACAGGTACAACGAACCTGAGTAAAGTACGCTCAGTTACCAGCGATTCTATCTAATGTTATCGGTCGTGTTTTTGTGGGGGAAGAAACAATTCAGTTGACATGTGTAATATTTCGCGAATTATGTACAATTGTCCTCTATTCTCAAAGTTAAAACTATTAAAATTGGATGAGGTATTTTATGTATAAACAGATTATATGTCATTAATGCTTACGCCAATACAGAATACCCACGAACATAATCTAAGAAACCAAAATGGCTATTACATGCAAAATATAAGAACAAACAGCAGGAACTTTACAATAAATTATTCAGGACCAGTATTCTGGAATGCTTTACCTAGTAAATTACAACAGTTTGTATCCATTAAGCAATTAAAAAAAATCAATGAACTGTTACTCTCTAAATATAAATGAATTTACAGGAAACACTTTGCCAATATAAAAACGTTGTATTTGTACAAAATGTAGTATTATTCATGTAGTATTTGATATATTCAGGATCATGCATTACTTAATGTATTCATGTTCACATTTTAATGTATTAATGTACAATAATTAGTTAGGTTATTAGTGCACTATTTGTTCATACAATTCTAAGTATAAATTGTATGTAAATATTTAAACAACTTTTTTTACTCACTGTTGCTATAATTTTATGTTCATTTTATTTATCAGAAAAATAGTGCTCCATATATTGTGCATATAACTGTGCACAGTGACAAGCTTAGCAGCTATATGTCATATTAACTTTAATGTTATTTATTGCACAAACATTGGACTATAGTCCTAAAAACACTGTACATTACATTGTATTTCACTTGCAATAATCTTGCTTGGTATATGTTTTTGGCTTAAGGAAACATAAATATGTTGATTTATTGTTCTGGGGGTCCTCGTCATAAGCCCCGCTCGGGTTCTAGAGGATGCACCGCTATTTGTTTAATCAGTGACTTAATTGATATTGTAAATGTGTTAAAATGTATGTGTAACCCAAATAAAATTATTCATTCATTTCGAAGCTGTCGATTAATTTCCTTGTTTTCTGTTTGATGATGCACGACTCATACTCGGCAGCGTTCTATTACATCCGTACGTTATTACACACGGCTAAAACCAAGACATTCGATTACGAGTCTTTTCTTTGTTGCTATTTCTACATTATCCTTCCAAATCTGTTTGCCACTGTTGTCCTGCTAAGAGCCAATCTTCTTTAGATTTCCCCACCGCAATCAACAAAACTGTAAATTTTCGAACCCAAGAAAACGAAGTTATCCACTACCTCAACACACTTATCGTCTCCCACTTTGAACTCTTCCAGCTTCTCGTTGACCATGATTTTAGTCTTGTTATTATTTAAAAATAGGCCAGTCTGTTCACTTTCCACTTTAACTTTGAGTCACAGATTATGATTGGTCAGGTTCTCTCAGCATATCGATGATTGTAGATGCATGTTGTATGATTTTCAGGAGAAACTTTCTTGTGTGAGGGATGAGCGCGATTGTTCGAGAGTAATAATACTATAACTGATGCAATGATATAGTAACTAATAACTATTTGGTATACTAATATATAACTTTCTGACATTATTGTTTTCTTGGATTAAAACTTGTATTGTCACAGTCACATGAATGAAAACGTAAACCACAGTGATTCACGAACACCTTGTCTACGAGGATCACTCTGAGTACATGCGCGTTCGTGCCTGCGTTCGTGCCTGCGTGCGTGCCTGCGTGCGTGCCTGCGTGCATGCTTGCGTGACGGTACTGATCTAACACCTCCAAGAGAGCCTGATATATGCATTTGTGGATTCAGCATTATATTGTGTTGTGTTTCGGGTAGCGACATGAACTGATGTAAGAACCAAATGGATGGAACCTCAAGATCAACAAAATATTAATAGCTGAATGCATGATGAAATTCGGACTATTCGAATTCTACTGGGTGGAATGTAAGAACCAAGACGTAACATAAACAATAAAGTAATATCATTTATACATGAATGCTTTATTATTCATCGTAGATGATTTAATTTACCTATCAGAAGAAGTAGTTTTAAAATTGTCGACCTGAAAATAAAAAAAACAAATTGCGCCACACAGCATTACCGACAAGCTATTAAATATATTTTCTATTTAAAAATACTATTCATTCAATCAACAGCTAACGTCTTGCTAGCTGTGCATTTGCGGTGCAGTTTCTAAGTAATACAAGTTAAAGTTTTAGCGTCACGCTAAAATAATACGTCAAAGAAATAATATATGCGAATACTTTCATGAAGTAAAAAGGCGTGATGACAAAGCCTAAAACTAGGAATAACTGAACACAAATGTACTTATTTTAAAACGCATGATATTGTGTTCCAATATTAGTTCGAACATCGGTACTGCGTGGTTTGACTTCTAGTTAATTCACACAATTATGTAGCGAGCTGACCGTCCTACGTTTGAATTATTAACGTCCGTTTTAATTGAAAAAACCTTAGCATATTTACCTGCGTTGCGGACTCAAGCGTTGTGTTTCTTTCCATTGATTCTTCTAGTGGCATATAACTGTGGTTTATTATCCTATATAAGACTCCCATTCGATATGCTAATCCTTTTATTGTCAGTGAATGTCGCACATTTGTTTCATTTCTTCGTATGCGAGGTCATCAATATGGGCAATAAAGAGCTCCTTGCCTATGCTCCTCAACTTCTTACGTAGCGCGGGCTTCAGCGACATGTAGCGGTTCTTTTCTTTCGTCGATGCGCCATCCGGGCACCTGTGGAACAATCACACATGCGCATTTATTTGGGTGACACCGATGAAATAGTTTAACTTATGCAAATATTTATATAACATCACGCACAAAATGGAATCATTAAATATATGCAAGATGTGGTGTTCCATTTGACATGGATAAATGCAGCGATATAGTCGACCGAGTGAGAAACTTGTGTTTTGCTTATTGAAAACAAAACAACGTGCCATGGAGTCGTTTGGCTTCCCAACAGATAAGGCGTAAACATGGAAGTACAGTTGTACATACATATTTAGGCGCTCATTTTAGAGAGCCTAGCAACATTGGCATAGTGACGACTGTGTCGCTGGAAATTGGTTTGGATCCAACTTGACCGACAGTCGGTCACGATTCCGAAGCGGTGACCAATCAGCGACCGGCATAACCGACAGCAGGTGCACCCGTCGTCACATTTAATCAAAGCTCAAATCGGGATTCGCGCGAGGCAATATGTCGTCCAACCAATTGGGGCACAAATCGCTCGTGTAAATCGGCCTATATACACACACACACACACACACACACACACACACACACACACACACACACACACACACACACACACACACACACACACACACACACACACACACACACACACACACACACACACACACACACACACACACACACACACACACACACACACACACACACACACACACACACACACACACACACACACACACACACACACATACACACAACTAATTATTATATATATATATCATTGCACACATGACGTACCATAGAATAAGTATAAATTTATGATGATCTATTTCTCCGGGGACGACAAAGCGGAAGTCGTAGATGATAAAGCGCGACTCGTCGGTTGGCACGTCTTCGTGGAAACGTTCGTACACTTCTTTATTTGTTGTTTCACTGCCCTTGACCACCTATCGAGTGGACATAATAATAATAACTGTTAATATCAGCAGCCTAACATGTACATTTTACGTTTAATAAAGCATTAAATTACAACCTCGTTTGTTATATTGCGGTTATCTTTTGTTTAATTTGACATTTATGCATGCTAGCTTCCTCTTCCTCAAAACGCTCAGTGTCAGATTATACGGTTTCAAGTTCAACAAAGATAAATCTATGACTGGAATAATAAATCGCACTCACATGGATAGTGAGTATACGTAATTAATAACAGTTAACCTTATATACTGATGTAACTGTCCACACATGCCTGCTAAATGCCAATGGCTTCCTTGTCCACTTGCCATCTGGAACTTGTTGTTTGGGATGGCAATCTTGTTAAATCTTGTTAAAAATACGCCACGGAAACTAGACTCTGTAGTAGAATAGCTGACTGTATTAAAGGACACAATAAAACAATTATGTACCTTGTCAACGTTTAGTGACGATTCGTCTGAACTCAGTTTACACATGATGTACTCGTAGTCCTTCGAACGACGCATCTTCTCAAACGTCCCTACGACCTCGTCCGTGTTCACGTCTGTCATACTGGGTCGTGGTCACGGTCGATAGATGGCGCTGTGAACATAGATTACGTTATCTTTCAAGGCTATGGCGTCCATCTAACGACATCCAGTTGAAGGTATCTGATAGCTTACAAAATGGCTGATCGCTAACGTCTGGCGTCACGTAAGGGATCGATGCTGCCATATGACAGAGTTTTGAAAAAAAATTACACCCCGCCCCTAATGACCCCTAATTAGGGGCGGGGTGTAATTTATTCACAAATCTGTCATATGACAGCATCGATCCCTCCTTAATACGTCAATTACATGAATATACTCGGTTCCAGACATTTCTATTTACATATATGCACAATTGGATATAACATTTTGTTTAAATTTGTTTAATCTACAGGTGCCAACCCTGAGTGGTGAATATCGATGTCCGCTGGTTTGCCGAGCACTCGCACGCAGGACGTTCGCAGTGCAAACCTGGGATAGGCCATATATTGAATTCAGCTCGTGAGACTTTGGCGCAGCTGACTGCTCACATATAGCATATTCGCGATAGGCGTTCTTCAAATCTTTATTTAACTGATGGTCTATTATTCGTATGCCATTTCACGAAATTAGGCACTATCTTTATAAAAACGCACAAAACCGTGAAGATTATAATATGTACGTGTGTGTTTGTGCGTGCGTATATATATATATATATATATATATATATATATATATATATATATATATATATATATATATATACATATATATATATATATATATATATATATACATATATATATATATATATATATATATATATATATATATATATATATATATATATATATACATATATATATATATATATATATATATATACATATATATATATATATATATATATATACACATATATATATATATATATATATATATATATATATATATATATATATATATATATATATATATATATATATATATTTGGTTATTTATTTATTTATTTATTAACTAGAATCACAATCAAAACAATCGTAACAAATATAAAATATATAATATCCTAATCAGTTTAGAAGTCGTTGCGTTAGTATTGTTAACTTTTACTGGAATATACGCAAAACAGATAGCACGAATCGTCTACATCGCGGAATTCCCAAATCTGTGGTCCCAGTAAACATACAACACAATTTAGAATGGCACATTACACGTGAAACACATAGCTGGTGGTCTCAAACAAAAGTATTAATACTGTGTATTAATACTGTGTTAGTTAAGTGTTAGGTTGAAAGCATTGGACAAATATCTTGGTGCTTTACCATTGACAATATTATGTACTCGGTTGAACCAATGTGGGTCCCGGCTGGTGTATTTAGAAGGAACCGAATTATCTTGTTTTGTGTGCACTGTAGCCTAGATTTGTATTTCTTGGTTAGACTGGAGAACCATAATGAGCTTGCATAGTCAAAATGACATTGTGTTAGGGCCGAAGCTTTCTTGTTTGCCTGTACAGGAACTTTAACTTGTCATTTGATTTTAATGACGAATTATTTGTTCAGCCACTCTTTCTTCAGAAAGAGATTGCTATCGTTCAACACCAGGTGTTACATGTCAGTGTGGCCGGCACATTGTACCTGAATCGAATTATAATTTTGAAGTTTTCTCTTAGATCCGAAAAGCATTTACTCTGTTTTCTTGTTATCAGTCAGCTATTATCTTACTGTGTCAAGCTCGGAAGAGAGTCTGTCTTGACTTTGTTGGGTATTATTGCCCGATACTATGAGGGCCGAGTCATCAGCATGCACAAGAATTTTGCAGTGAACAGCCGATGTATATCGTTAATATATATAAGAAAAAGTAGGGGATCGAGAATTGACCCTTGTGGCACACCACGTGTAACAGTAGCTTGTTTCGAAATGGTGCCATCAATTTCTACCGATTGCTGACGCTCGAACACGTACGACTGAAACCATTCATGGCAGAGTTCGGAAGTCCTGGTGCTTCCATTTTGTAGTAAGAATCCTATGATCAGCAGTGTCAAAAGCTTTTTGAAGATCAAAAAGCACCATCCATATATGATTACCTTTACCCTGTTCCCGCTTTAAGAAGTCAGTTAGATGTACCAAGCAAGTGTCAGTAAAATGCCAGGATCTAAAACCTGATTGGTCTTCAAATAGGAGCTGATGGAGGTATTCATCCAGTTGTTCATAGACGATTCTTTCAAATAATTTCGAGATTGTATTGAGAATAGAGACTGGTCTGGTCTAACGACCAGAGACTGGAATTTCGCTGGATGACAAGGATAAGTTTTCAATATGCGTCACCAGCTTGACACCGTCCTTAATAAATCTGGGTGACAAATTATCCAAACCAGTAGCCTTGCTTGAATTTAATTTGCTCAGGATTTCTGTTACTTTGTTGTCACTGACTTCACTAAAACAGAAACCTTTGTTGGATGCACTTTATGACCTGTAGCACTCTTGGATGTGTCGCCACCCATATTTCCCAGTATTTGTTGAAAGTTGAGCAAGTAGTGTCGAGGCTACGGTAGTAAAAAAAATTTTAAATGCTCACACATCTTCACTTTATCAAAATAAATGTCGTTGTCGAAATTAAGTCCTATGCTTCCTTCGTTCGTGAATGAGATGCAGAATCTGCCCGGTCATCCAGGAGGCGGTATAGTTTTTAACACGGACTTTCCTCAATAGGGCGATGTTGTCAATAACGGCCAACTTTTTTTATTTAAAAACATAAAAAGCCTCGTGCACATAATCAATTGCTAATACCTCCTGCCAATCCACATCTTGCCGTTTTGCTTCAAAAGCTTCCTTAATATAGTTCTTAAGTGATCTAAATTTCACACCGTTGTGTTGGTTAACATGCGATTTCAATTGATGGTCACTTACACCAAGATCTAAAACACCAGACTTCATAATGTTTGAAAGGATTTGACACAATGACGATATCTAAGATGGTAGATGCAGTACAGGTAATCCATTAAACGTTTGTAAATTTGATATGGCATATCTGGCACAACCCTGAGCTGGTTTTGATATCACTTAACTGTCAGATACCAAAGAGTGAAGATAGCTAATTGCTTTTCAGCGGCCCTACCCACTTCATGTGGAGTTCCTCAGGGTTATGTTCTTGGACCATTACTTTTACTCTTTACACTATTCCACTCAGCTCAGTTATTCAAACTCACAACTTGGATCACCACCTATACGTAGATGATACCAATTCTTCCTTAAAATAACTCAGGGATTGTCTCCAGAATATATTCCACTGGATGACTGACAGCAAATTAAAGTTAAATGCAAATAAAATAATAGAGTTTCTTATTATTGGTACACGAACGCAGCGTAGTAAACTTGATTGTTTTTCCCCGACGTCTATGCTGAGCCAGAATTTCACACCGGCCGTCCAAGCACAGAATCTAGGAGTCACCTTTGATAATAATTTTTATTTTAGATAGCATATTTCATAAACTTGTCGTTTCTGCTTTTATCACATTCGTGACCTTCTTCGTATTCGCCGGTATATGTATTTTGCTGCCGCCAAAACTATTGCAACTGTTCTTGTTAACTCATTAAGTCATTGCATTGGTTCCCTATCCGAAATCGGATTATTTTTAAGATCTGTACAATTTCCTATCGAGCACTTTCATCCAAGCAACCAGCATATTTACATTCACTGCTCACTCCTGCAAGACAACCAAGACCAAGATAATCTAATTCTATTCTACTTTTTTGTTCCCAGTGTTAAGACAACATTTTCAGTTGCTGCACCGACTCTATGGAACCCACTCCCTGTTTTTAGCGCAATAGAAGTATTTTATATTATTATTACTATTATATAGGCCGAAAGTCACGGTAAGCCTATAACATGATTATCAAAAACGTGACCACGAGAAGTCCGTGTCAAAAGGAGCCAGTGGGCCATGGCCAGCTTGGCAGTGTCTAAACTGTCTCTGGACTGGTGTTGGGCGACCTTAATGCAGAAGTGGAGATACAATCAAAATGATCCTACCGAATGTGACTGTGGAGAGAATCTTCAACAATGGAACATTTCCTAGAATATTTTAATGTCATCTCCTACCAGAACCTTGTAGACCTGACGATCTGTCGGTTATCAACTCCTGTGCCAGGGCATGTGTTTGCAATGGCTGGGAAACGTGTAGTGATACCAACACCGCTAACCAAATCAACAGGCGGACAAGGAAGTATTTGGCTTATCGATAATCTCGTAGCCTATGTGTGGCCCTTCCTTCTCAAATATATGTCAATTGTGTTTAAATACATTGAAATTGTGGCCATTTATAAGCACTATCAATATACATCAATTATTCATTTCATATATTGTCCTCAATGAGAACGAATGCTTTCTTATATCCAATCTGCACTGTTCTTTCGTAACGCCATTTCTTGCTGCATCTTCTTTTTTTTGAGAAAATATTTCTACTCAGCTTCATAGCCATTCAATATTTAAAGCATTTCTGTTTGATTTCCTCTTAATCTCTTCGTCTCTAGTGTTGTCAAACCACACTGTGTTCGGCGTTTTCACAAATAAGATCACACAGTTCAGGAATAACCTTAATTGCTTTTTCGTAATATTCTTTCTAGATCATCTATGTCCTTCTTACGATATAGCCCGCATACAGGTATGCAATAATCCGAATGAAGCTTAACTATTACATTTTACAGAGGTGTAATGTCAGCACTTGTTCTTAGTCCCAAATCATGTTCTCTTATGGCTGATACGCGAACTCAGTACAGTATCCGTAATTTGCACTCTCCGTCCATGCCTCCACGTTTACATTTCCTAAAACTGAATAACATTTACCAATTCTTTTACCATTTGACAAATTTGTCTATATCATTTTGTAAGGCTTGTTTATTTCCATTTCCTTCTGTGTTCGCGGTCTGCAGTCTCGGATCCAGACATAAAAAAATCTAACTTTGGATGACCTTATTATTGGAGCAACTATCCTGGTATACATACAAAGAGATGTAACCACTGGCTTTGATCTCGCCCTGTCAAAGAGCGCGAACCAGTCTGTGCGCCAAACCAGGAGCCGCTGTTGGTAGAGATCATGCACCACCTTGCTAAAGCAAATTTCAAACAAAAACTCAGACAAGCGAATGTGCGAGAATAATACAGGTCCTAATACTGATCCCTGTGGTACCCCACTCAAAACCTATTTTTCATTTGAAAATCTCTCCATCTACATACACTCTTTGTCTTCTGTGAGTCGGTTACACCGCATAAATTATTCCTATCTTTGCACAGTATTCCAAGTCATGAACTATTCTTTCCGACTGCACCGTGGACGTACCTACTCTTGGTTATTTCCCGCGGTCCCGTTGACTGATGCGACGCGGAACTGTGGTCCTAGCTTATGAACGTACAAACTGTGGTCCTAGCTTACGAACGTACAAACGTAGTCTTCACTTGAATTCAGTTAACTGACCGGGCAAAGTGTCCGTGAGTAGGAACGAGAGCATGTGATTGGTATCGTGTGCACCAATGCCAGCGGCGATACACGCAGTTGCTGGGACACGCTTGCGGATTTAGAGAGAGAGAGAGAGAGAGTAAACAAGGCACATGCCGGAACTTGTCTACGGAGCACACAAAAGCTAACCATTAATAACGTTCTCGTTATTAAACGTCGCTCGCGTTGCCAGCTGTCAGGGGCGACAGAAGAGGCAGTCCAACGTGTTACACAAAGTAAACATCAGGTGCCCACGTTAACAATGTTAATGTAGATGTGTGTTGGATTAGTCTTAGAGTATATATTTAATCGGTTATTGCTAACAGAAATGTGTGCATTTGGGGTGAGGTTGTACAAACTTCGTAAGGTGCTCCACAAGAGTCGTGAGGCTTCATAGTTTTTCTCTTAAACGCCGTCTCCGTTAATGACGTCATGTTAGTTTAAGCTCAAACTGCGACTGCGTGCACAGTCAATCTTCCGGTAATGTACTAGTAGCACGACATCAGTTGACATCAATTATTACGTCTTCGTCTTTGTTGATTCGTCTTTCCTCTCTTACTTCCTCTCTTCCTTCTTCCCTCCCCTCCCTCCCTCCCTCCCTCCTTCCCTCCCCCTCCCTCCCTCCCCTCCCCTCCCCTCCCCTCCCCTCCCTCCCTCCCCTGCTTCTTCTCTCCTTCCCTCCCTACCCTCCTTCCTCCCTCCTTCCTCCCTCCCTCCATCCATCCCTCGCCCATTTCTTCTCCTTTCCTGCATCCCTCCCTCAACCTCTCTCCCTCCGCAGGTAAGTCTCTCTTGTTTCTTTGGAGGTATGTGAACGTACGTGAATGTACGTGTTCTCGCAGGACTTCAAGTCTCGGTTATAATGATTACATAAGTTACACCTCGTCACCGCCAAACGTTGCAAACTATTGCGGGACGTGCTAATTCACTGCTTGGGTCGAGACAATTAACTGATTACTTGCTATGTTGATATTGTGTTGTGGTAGACGCGTCTAGACCTCCATATGTAACCCGCTTAAGTGAACGAATAAGTGCAATTACACGCGACTGTCGGTGACTGCGCCACGCCATTGTACGCCTTTTCTTTTCATTGTACACACGTTAATACCCGACGCCATGCAACTAAATGTTGATTGTTGGGCTGAGTCGGACTGCGGCGAGTGGCGTCGCGTCGTAAAGCCGCCATAGGACGGGCTTAACGCGTGTGAGTAGTAAAGGGAATGAAATGACCGATCAAAAGAGATTTCCTTCCCTTTACAACTCGTATGCCCTCTTACGACGCCGACACTTGTCGGTTTTGTTGCGTCGGACTTCGCTGGAAAAGAATGTTTACCGGGTTTACATACATTCCATTGATAAGAGAGCATACACGTTACGACCTGACATAACTCAACCCGACCCGCAGTGAGAACAGTCTAGATGCGTCGCGTCGAGTCGTAGAGTATATGCCCGACAGTTCTAATTTTTTGTAGCTAAAGTCTGACAACGAGAGCAGAGGCACTTGTTGATGGATGGAAGTCTTCTTTGGACCATCATCAGACTTGTGGTTCTGCTTGTAATGGCAATCCTTTAGTCTTCTTCATTATTGCTGGGCGCGATTCGTCAGATCTAATGACAAAGCTTTTGCGGGTTTTTTTTTAATAGACGTACGGCTGAAAAATAAGTGTCTCAACTGCAACCCTAATTCACCCAAGGTGTATGAAATGATTGAAAATTCATATGGCGCGTTGGTGTACGGGAGACAGAGACAGACCACATTTGAGTTTTCCATAAGCAGTCATTATAACGTTTTTTTGGATTCCTGCTAAATTTGTCCAACGATTTTCTTAAAAAGTTCACAGCACATGTATCTTCTATTGACACACACGGTGCGTGAAACTTGTGAAAATGATATACTGGTTTTTTTTCTTCAGAAAACGCATCCAAAGCTGATACCCCTAAATTTCGGCCCAGCCCCATGACGTTTGAAATGTTGATACGTTCTACAACATAATCAATGTAGTGCAGAGGTTCTCAACCTTGGGTACACGTACACCCAAGGGTACACGTACACCCCCAGGGGTACGCCAGAGGTTTTTCAAGGGGTGCGTGGAGGGTTGGCTGAAGTTAAGGTTACGTGCAATGGTGCAAAAATGTGTGGTTCACGAAGTAGAAAATGTGTTTATCTAATACTATCAAATTCAAACAAAACATATTCCTGTCAAGCAAACATTCAACGCTGTTAGAAAACGTCGCACATACATTGCTATTTTCGAAATACCTACTTTTCCCAGTTAAAATACTTCCCATCTAAATTATTCGTACGTTACGACGATTTCAAATGCATTTGCAAATGTGTAACCAAAACATTTGCATTTTCGTTCGACCCCAAAAGATTTGCATTTGAATGCGTTCCTGGAAATGGCATTTGCACTTGCATTTGAATCAAGTGAAACATTTGCATTGACATTTGATATGCATTTGTTAACAAGCATGCCGTCTACAACGCAGACCCTTGCCAAGACCGGCCTGCATGGTGTCGTTCGTTCAATTAAGCATACCGGAATTTTGAGAAGACAACACAAGCTGTCCCGTCTGTGGGATTACAACAGCAGCATCAACTAGATTTAACAAGATTTAACAAGATTTGCCATCCAAGCCAAAGGCCCAGATGGCAAGTGGACAAGGAAGCCATTGGCTTATCGAGAGTCCAACAATGTTCATCTACTTATAACCCGCCCTCCCGAAATATGTGTCAACCTTGTTTTTAAACATATTCACGCTGCTAGCAGTTACACAATCTGTAGACAATTTGTTCCATTCATTTATTGTCCTCTGTGAGAACGAGTGCTTCCTGATGTCCAATCTACATTGATCCTTTACTAATTTTACCTCATGTCCTCTAGTTCTGCTATCCTTCTTGAGTGAGAAAAACATATTTCTATCAATATTTTCATACCCATTCAATATCTTAAAAACTTCAATCTGATCTCCTCTTAACCTCCTTGTCTCTAGAGTTGTTAAACCACATTCTTTCAGGCGTTCTTCATAACTAAGGTCTCTAAGTTCTGGAATCATTTTAGTTGCTCTCCTTTGTATGCGTTCAAGCGTATCTATATCCTTCTTACGATATGGTCTCCATGCTTGTATACAGTATTCTAAATGAGGTCTAACTATTGCTTTATAAAGAGGTATAATTAACTTTTTTCCCTTGTATGTTATGTTTCTTCTAATCAATCCAAGAATTTGATTACCCTTTGAAGCTGCAATATCACACTGCTCTGAAACTTTCATATCAGCGCTTATTGTAACTCCTAAGTCCTTTTCTTTTACAGTAGTACCCAGAACAATATCTCCCATTTTATAGTTTACATTCAAGTTCCCATGTCCTGTATGTAGGCATTTATATTTCCCAAAATTGAACAGCATCTGCCATTTCTCAGACCATTTCACTAATCTGTCTAGATCGTTTTGTAAATGTTGTTTATCACCATCAGTATTAACCTTTCTAAACAGTTTTGTGTCATCTGCAAATTTCAGTACATTACTTGTTATACTGTCGTCCAAGTCATTGATATATATTAAGAATAATATAGGTCCTAATACTGATCCTTGAGGTACCCCACTCAAAACCGATTTCCAATTTGAAACTTCTCCATCTACTACAACTCGTTGTCTTCTGTCAGTCAGCCATTGTTCTATCCAGTCAGTTATGCTATCCCCGATACCATGGGCTTTTAATTTAAGTAGTAATCTTTGATGTGGCACTTTGTCAAAAGCTTTCTGAAAATCGAAGTAGACAATATCTACTGGCGATCCCACGTCTATCCACTTAGTGATTTCTTCCAAAAAACATAACATATTTGTTAAGCATGACTTCGCTTTAAGGAATCCATGTTGAGATGAATTTAATAATTTATGCTTAACGAGGAAGTCCACCATATGGTCTTTAATTAACCTTTCTAATAATTTACAAATCACTGACGTTAAACTCACTGGTCTGTAATTTTCTGACTTATTTCTCGAACCCTTTTTAAATAATGGTATAATGTTTGCTTCTTTCCATTCAAACGGAACAACTCCCTCTTTTAATGACAAGTTGAATACTTTAGCAACAACAGCAACACAATTTCTCACTCCAACACTATATCAACAAGACAATTAATCTCCAGTTAAGATCTACATTCTTTCAGCCTCTTAGATAAAAATTATGTTGCTTGATTAAACTTTTCAGTGTGACAGTTGTGTCAATATAATCACAATTTAAAGTTTATTCGAATTACATTGTACAAACTGATAAAAGGTTCACTCTTATTTGATGAATTAGGCAAATTACCGTATGAGACCCTACTTAATATCATTATATTGTGAACAGTACGATTTGGAGCCAGGATCTGGTGGGTGCGGCAAACTGTGGCGCCTGGATAATCGAGGCCAGGGAACCAGGGCCGTCGCCGCTAGTGGTGCCACACTGTGGACTAAGAACCAGCCAAATCGCAGTGCTACAACTAATTCTAGGAGCCCCGCAAGATGGGAGTAACTGTTCGCTGAGAATCTGCAGATGGGTCATCGACAATAGTACTGTCTGATGCAATTTGTTGGCAGTTGTTTTGTGCTATGAAACATTGACATTCCACTAAATGATTAACCTTACGATCAAATACACTACGACTAAATTGACAACATAAGAAGAAAATACAGGGAAAATGACAATTCCTACGAATCTGACAAACTATCACAGTACTAGCACATAATACTTGGAGTTTTACAGTACAGTCTTGAAAACGTTGCAACATTTATTGTATTGGAGCTGGTTTACATTAGGGATGAAGCCTCAATTTTAATGCAGTTCCAAGTCAAATCTGTGTAGAATTCAGAATTTTGCATACAAGTCTTGTCTAGTCAATCAATCAATCAATCAATCAATCAATCAATCAATCAATCAATCAATTAATCAATCAAATAACATATTTATTTCCACCTCAAAACAACAAATACAAAAAATACAACTCATAGCCACAGCCTACATATATACAGTTGAAATGTGGACACTAAAAGTGTAATACTTATTGGACATTTTCCCAAAATTTACATAATATCATTATTACAAATGTACATTTTTAGAATAACTATGTTCGTCATGAAAGTACAATATATAGATTATATAAGCACATCCCACTGGCAGCAAATCCCTACATGTGAGAAGGCATACAAATTAGTTACTCATTACAGACAATAATGATATTGGATGTGTAGTAGTCAAACAATGCAACTTGTTTGTTAGGCCTCAATATTATGGAACCTGTGCAATTAATTAAATCCATCCACAAGCACACTACAATACTAAAACATGTTAAAACTGGCATTTGTTTTGATGGGTTTTACACCATATGAATTTTTTTATGTTTTAGCCTTATCTATATCCATCCAAAATGGGTGGTGCCCAGTGTAAATGACGCATAATTGTGTTTAGTGCTGGGCGATCTAGGGGTACAGACAAGACAATAATTGCAGTTTTTTTTTCAAAATGAAATACCTGGTACATATAAATTTGTGCATTTTATTGGGTATCGACTCAGTCATATTTGGTTAGTCTAGTTTCACTGAGAATGATGCTCCACAAGAACAGCCCATTTCAGCTTTTGGGTTATTCAGCACCCTAAACGCACATCGAATCAATTCTTCATGATAATCTATCGTGGCACCTTTAATGAACTCCAGTGAGTCACTGTCAACCACAATTTTTGCACCGTCTTTTTCAAACACCCTGCAACAAAAATGCTCAGTGACATTTTACAACAATCTTTTTACAAGCAAGGAGACACGTTGAAATATAATTTGTGTGCATTTATTTATCTATATTATAGCCTGTTATCCAAAATTACATTGCTTTCACTGCGACACTAAACTAACCATGGATTTCACTAGGCAAAAGTTACTGTGTTGCAAAATGTAGTAACGTAAATTGAATGATAACGAAGTCAATATAAAGTATGTAGGCAATGCTAGGCATGCTGTTAGACATTCTATAAGTCTATACTCTAAAGTTCTAGTACTGTACATTTGCACCAAAGCACAAAACACTGCGACAAATCCTCTCAGATGGAATGCTACATGTTGCAATAAAATGTACTATTTGAACAAACTATATGCAGCATAATCATTTCTAGAACTGGCTCAAACTTCAGGTGCCTTAATGGTCCTCAACGGTCCTTCCTCAATTCAATTTTTTTGCTCATCTCGATTAAGAATTGTTTTGCAAAAAATCAAACCTATCTAGTATCCACTATGACATGTTAGTTCAAACCTACCTAGTATACACTATGACATGTTAGTTCAAACCTACCTAGTATCCACTATGACATGTTAATTCATTTGTACATTTTATTTAGTTTTGGTGAAATCATCGGGCAAACAATTAAATTGCTTTTGACCAGATACGTTCAAAATTCAGCAAAAAAGGGCAAAAGTGGTGCGACTCTATATACTATGACATAAAGCTGGTCACACTTTTTTCCCAGGTTTAAGATCAGAGTCAACTCTCTTGATGAATGTTACAAAAGTAACAAAACAATGCAATGTTTTATTAAACCAACTGTGCAGATTAGTTAGATTATTCACACACTACAGATTTGAACATGAACGAACTTGATTCACAATGGGCTGAATGAATTGAGGAGGCAGTTTTAACTAGCTTATTGCAAACTCAGGTCTACATGATTGGCAAAACAACCTTCGCTAAGTGATGACACACACCTGTCATCTTCATTAATTGTTGAGTCGAAGTTAAACTTGTACTGGAAGCCTGAACACCCTCCACCCTCCACAATCACCCTTAGCAGGCTCTCATTAGCTATCGTCTTCAGTTGCTGTAACAAAAGACCACTTTGTTAAAAAAAAATTATTATTTCAAAAGAAACCATCAGACCACTCGAGGAAGGAAGGTATGTTTGGTGTAGAATTTTTGCATTTCACCGGAAGAGTGCTCCTGGCATGATTGCTGGAACTTGAGGGTTATCGTTTGGAGTATGCAGAAATTGCACATTGTAGGGTAGTGAAGTCTCTTTCCAATTATGAAAATGCTGGTATTTTTAGTTAGACTGACATTTCAGGGACAGTATTATGGGTATGAAAAAATTTAATATGTTTTTGTGTGTGATGATAAAGCTAACATGCTCGTACATAACATAACACAATACTGCTTCAGCAAGAACTTTCACATTACACAAGAAGAAACAGAGGAATTACAAAATGAGAAAGACAGAGAAAGGCTGAGAATATAGCATTTTAAATGCTTTGAGTAATGAACAACTGCCAGGCAGCACCACATGTTGTACAGTATGTTTTACTTGTTATACTGTATGTACAGCACATATTCCACGCCTGTTCGCTTCCCCCATCCATACCCATCGTCCATTGTTTTAACACAGACCAGCCGCAATGTTGTCCACCTCCATACAAATCTCTTCCAGATTGATTTGTGTGGAGGTGGTCAACACTGCGGCTGGTCTGTGTTAAAACAACGGACAATGGCGATGGAAGACGGGTGTGGATGACGGAAGATGTGTTCGTCGTTTGACTGATGCGAGATAGTATGTCTTAAAATACATAATAAACATATCACAGATTATATTCTTATTTTTTACAGTACGTAGGGTCAGTCTATATCAACTTGACATTGCAGACAATAGTCTTCTCACATCATCTTCAAATTTTAAAACTGGCTGACATCATTTTATGATGTCAGCCAGATGTCACTAAAACATTCATACAAAACAATTGCATATCTACACCAATGCATGTTAGTTTGAACATTATAACTGTAATTTTTTTCAATTACCATATCTGATAGAGGAGACAGTTTGGTGAGGTTACTTAAAATGATCATACATTTTGTCACATATAGATGCAAACAGCTGATGTTTGACGTACCTTAATACAGCCATCACTCATTTGCAAGTCAGACTGTGCGTCATCATCAGCCAACTTCTGCTGTTCACTTGTTGTTGACGACAGGCGACGAGCAGATGATAACTTGGGATGGCTACATCTGCAAATTCACATTTCATGATTCATCAATAATCATCATGGAAACAATGCTGACAAAAACCAAAACTGTCTGTTTTGAAACTCAATGGAATCATAATGTCACCAAGCACACCCCCATTAGATTGTCTAGTACTACTGTTGTCAAGAATCTCAATGTTGATGCAAACACTGCTTACGTTGTTGACAACACCATCTATCCGGGTGTCTACTACTACTTTTCTCAACAATCACATATAAGTGTCAATATTTGCTCATGAAAAGTGGGAAATACTCTCCTCCACTCAACTTTTGTTGTTTTTTTGTGTTTTTGTAATTTTTTAACATGTTCATTTTTATGGTTCACCATTTTGATGTGCTATTTTTTCGTTCATGCACATGCAAGAAAATGTGAAATCACTTGAGACCAAAGAAATGAAATGTGCCTAGAATGGCATTGTGAGCAACAAACAGATTGATTTTACTGTGATTTTTTTTGGAAAGATAGTGATATGTATTTGTAGTGCATGTGTTTTCACCATACATAGTCAATGACATGAACAGACACTAAAAACAATCAGAATTCAAACCAAATTTCAAAAATAGTGGCGTGTCCAAAATTTTGGTATGCATCAAGAAACCAACTTGGACATCGTTGGAGCCCAAGACAAGTGAGATATTTATCAAGGGTGACTCAAGTCTCAAACTCCGCCTGGATTGCCTCTTTTGGGGTATCTTGCCAGTCCCAAGCCTGGGAAAAGGGGGAGTGTTGGGCATGGGGCTAACAACCCCATCCTGTAAAAAAAGCCTGTTACAGAAACCAATACCACAGATCAAGCCAATTGTGGTAACAGGAATGAAGCAAGCCAGGAAGCTGGAAGGATGAAGGATACCAGCCAAACCCAGATGGAAACTCACAGACCAATGGTGGATTTCCTGAAACCAAAGAAGATGAGAGTCGCCTGCTGGAAAGTATGTACCTTGTAGCAGACTGGCAAGCTGGCTCAGGTGGTGAGGGAGTTCAGCAACTACAACTTAAACATTCTTGGAATCAGTGAAGCAAGGTGGATAGGAAAAGGGAAAAGACAGCTTGCATCAGGCCACACCATACTCTACTCAGGGAAAACCGAAAATCAGCACACAGAAGGAGTAGCAATAATATACCGAAGCAAACAGGAAAAACACTTATCGAATGGAAACCCATGGGATCAAGACTTATAACAGCTAGATTTAACTCAAGATACACTAAGCTCACTATCACATCATGTTATGCCCCTATTGAAGATGCAGAAAAAGAGGACAAGGAGGCTTTTTTACGACCAGTTGCAAGAAATGACACACAGGGTAGACTCATGACATGCTGTTGGTGACAGGCGACCTTAATGCCAGGCTGGGCAATGACAACACAGGCAGAGAGAGCAACATGGGCACACACGGGTGTGGAATCATGAACGATAATGGACAGAGCATCTGTGAACTCTGTGAAGAAAACAAACTAGTCATTGGGGGGACCATTTTTCATCATAAAGAAATCCACGAGAAAACTTGGACTTCACCAGATAGGGCCACCACCAGCAACATAGAACACATTATTGTAAAAAAAAATGGAGGAGTTCACTGCAGGATGTAAGGACAAGAAGAGGGGCAGATGTGGCCAGTGATCACAACCTAGTCACAGGAACAGTAACCCTAAAGCTGCGGAAGACCAAATGAGGACAGGAGAGGGCAAGACAGCTTGACACCAAGAGGCTGAAGGATGACAAGGTTAAAACTGCATTCCGGCTTGAGCTGAGAAATTGATTTAGCATACTGGAGGAAGAAGCATAGCCACGGCTCAAAAAATACTCTAGCCACATTTATATGTGGCTAACATAGAGTTATGAGCTCAAATGGAAGAAGAAGAAGAACTTCAATCAAACAATCCGTGAAGCAGGAGTGAAAGTCCTGGGATACAAGACTAAGGAAAGGAAGGAAGGAATGGATGAAGCAGAAAAAAACCCAGAAAATTAATGTAACCAGATCACAAAGGCTGAAGGACAGACTAAAAAGCAGATATGCTGAGCTGAACAAAGAGGTTAAGAGGATGGCTAAAGCAGATAAGAAATCTTTCATGAAGGGACTTGCAGAGGAGACTGAGGAATTAGCTAGAAAACAGGACCTTAAGACTCTCTATAGGATCACAGAAACACTCAAAGGTGTATTGAAAAACAGTGATGTACCAGTCAAGGATACAAATGGAAACCTCGTCTCAAGTGAAACAGGGAAATTGGAGTTCTGGAAAGAACCCTTCCAGACCATCTTAAACAGGCCGGAGCCAACAGAAACAGCTCAGATACCAGAAGCTGAGGAAGATGTGGATGTGAACACAGACCAACCAACACTTGAAGAGGTGAAAATGGCCATAAAGGTGATGAAGAGTGGAAAGGCCCCAGGATCTGATGGAGCGACAGCTGAGATGCTGAAGGTTGAAGATACAGTCACACCCAGACTTCTGACACAGATCTTCAGTGACATCTGGGAAACAGTAAACATACCAGAGGACTGGAAAATGGGGCTTATAGTAAAATTACCAAAAAAGGAGACTTGTCCAACTGCAACAACTGGAGAGGTATCACCCTTCTACCACTCACAAGCGAAGTCTTTAGCAAAATTATTCAAGAAAGACTGACCAAGGCACTGGAACAGTACATCAGGGAAGAATAGGCAGGTTTTAGGAAAGAGAAATCCTGCAGTGACCACATATATACTCTGAGGCAGATACCAGAGCAGAGCAAGGAGTTGAATACACCCCTCTATGCTAATTTCATAGACTTTGAAAAGGCTTTTGACAGCCTTCATCAGGACTCCTTATGGAGCATCATGAGACACTACAGAGTTCCTGCCAAGCTTGTCAACATCATTAAAATGCTGTATACAGATTTTTCCGCACAAGTGATATGCAGCAACAGTCTGACAGACACATTTGAAATAAAAATGGGTGTGAAGCGAGGCTGCATCCTGTCACCATTTCTGTTTACGCTGAGCATGGACTGGATCATGCGAAAAGTAGAAAGTGCAGACAGGAGAGGGATTAGATGGATGCTAACAACTCAGCTAGAAGATCTGGACTTTGCAGATGACCGCCTCTCAGACATGCAGTCAAAGACAGAAGAGCTTTCCACTACCACACAAAAGCTTGGACTCAAAGCCAGCATAACAAAGACCAACCATATGAGGATGAATAGCAGGACAAATTATCCAATAAAACTTACTACAAGGAGAAAACATTGAAGAGGTGGAGGAGTTCACATCCCTGGGGTCCAAGATAGAAGTTCCGAAAGAGAAATACATGCAAGACTGTCAAAAGCTGGCCAAGCATTTGCTACACTCAAAAACATCTGGTAATCTGGGAAAATTTGTCAGAAAACGAAAATACACCTTTTCAAGGGCAATGTTCTTAGTATCCTCCTTTATGGATCAGAATCCTGGAAAATGACAAAGACGATCAGCCACAGACTTGAAGTATCTCAGAACAGATACTTACTTACTTATGTCATCCACTTAATGTGGTGATATGATGATTTCCTTCCAGAGGTTTCGGTTCTTCATTGCCACTATTAGATTTGTCCCGCTGAGGTTTGTGTCTATCTCTAGTATGTTTTGTAGAGTAGTTGTTGGTCGACCTCTTCTCCGAGGGCCATCGGGCTTCCAAAACAGATGCCTTTGCAAAATGCTCAAGATATTCTGGCCTAACACCATCTCCAATGCAGAACTCCACAGAAGAACATCAACCCAGCCCATCACATTGGAGATAAAACGACGCAGATGACAGTGGATTGGCCACGTCTTGAGAATGTGGCAGACAGCAATAGTCCAAACTGCTCTCAGATGGACACCAGATGGAAAACAGGTAAGAGGAAGACATAAAGAAACCTGGAGAAGAACGGTGAAGTGAGAAATTAAAGAACTGGCAGAAGCTCGAGAAAACATCAAGAGATAGACTGCGCAGTGGCGTGCTCTGGTGTCCACCTTATGTGCACTTCTGCACGAAGAGGATTAAGTAAGTCTCAAAGTCTCAACGTGCGTCAGAAGTCTCCAGATTTCACGTGCGTCACTCACAGTCACACAAAATTAAATTAAATTCATAATTATGGAATTTAAGATGCAACACGTACGAGTATGATGGTATTTGGGAACTTTGGCAGAGCAAGTTGTTAGCATTCATATTCTATGACATTGACATAGATAGCATAAGCCACTGCACAATATCACAGCCTTGTATGAGACGATTCTATATAAGCCCCGACCTTATCTGTCTCAATGGGCGAGGTCACGTAATGCGTTGTTTACGTTCGAACAGCACTACCGCTGCGCTGTCAAATTGGAGTTGACAAGTCTGCATTTACTTTGGCCAATATTTAATAATTTTGGTAGCTGGTTATTATTCAGTCAATCTGTTTATCAAAGTAACCAATCTCGTGTCAAGTGATTAAATGTACATACTCGTGTATTCGTAGATTTGTCGTTAAAAATCTCTTTGCGTAGGCAATCCTCAAAGTTTTTAAAAGAGTTGCCATTTTTAAACATCCAAATTTATTATAGCTTACATCAAATTAACAAGTAATAATGTTATGCTATTTAGGATTGTCTTACATATTTCTATGTATTTGTTTTATTAATTTACCTCAGTTAATTTTAATTGAAAAAAAACAGCTCATTGTTCAGAATAACTGTGTTTAAATGTGTTGATGTTATATGTGGCCAACGACTTATCGATCAGTACAGAGGGCGCTTCTGCGCACCTGCTAGCTAATGCATTTTGGGATAGGTTATTAGCTTCCGTAATTTTCTATGATATTTATCTCTATAGAAAGAGGATATGTAAGAACTCTTTAGGAATTTGCCAATATCCTTATGTGTTTACGTTAGCTATACAGTGTCTTGTCGTTCAGGACACCTCGAGCTTTGCAAAGATGGTGGATCACAAGCGAAAAATGGTCTTTTTCAACGGCACCATCAAGCTGAAGATATGCGAAGCTGTCGATCTGCGCCCTACCGACTTCGCCACCCGACATCAAGTCGGAAGTCAAAAAAATGTACAAGTAATCGACCCGTATATTTCAGTGGACGTCGATGATGTGCCAGTAGCGCGGACTACGACGAAACAGAAATCGGTTAAACCAACTTGGAACGAGGATTTTACAACAGAAGTGCATAATGGCCAAACGATTGGATTGACAGTGTTTCATGACGCGGCCATACCCCCGGACGAATTTGTCGCCAATTGCACTATCGCCTTCGACGATTTATCGGGAAAACTGTCGTCCGACATATGGGTAAGAAGCTGTTTGGTATTCGCTCGCGGTTTCGGGCCTGTAGGGCCGATGAAGTGGGGGGAAGTGTGTGCGTTACGAGCGCGTTGTTTTTCCGTTGGTTGGACGCCGTTTCGCTGACTGGAGCCTGCGCGGCTGTCGGCCATGGCAGAGGCGGCGCATGAAATATGTTAATGGCATATTGCTATTGATTTCGCTGCGCTCCGTGCGTGACAGTTCGCTATCGCCGCCCGACCTCCTAAAATGCCGGCGCGACGTCTGGGAACGAGATGTCCTGTCTCTTTAGCACATTATTTGCAATACACATGTCTGTTTACAGGTTGACCTAGAACCCAACGGCAAGATACACATCATGGTACAGTTAATTGGCACTGCTTCAGAAGGTGAGATGTTCATTGACATTGTTTACATTTATTATGGCTGTTTTACTGTGTAACCTTGCTATCCAGGGAGGCCATGTGCCAATGTTTATTTACCCTGGATCAGTGTAATCATGATCAAAAGGTTAATAGACCTGTGGTCTGGAAGCATACAATTAAAGACTTTGTGTGTGTGCAGTGAAGCATGAGCCACTTGACTGTGTGGTGTCTCACTTGGTTGACTGCTCTCCTACTATGGTTACACATAATTGTTTTATTACCAACACTTCTATCCTTTGAAGATGATAAGTTTAATGTACTTGTTTTCTAATATGCTTTTCTGGACACTTGCACATATCATTGTCTAGGGGTTAAGTTGCTGTTGGCTATTGGCAATGATTGATTTCCTTTCGAATTATTTTAGTGAATGTTTGGAAAATGTAAATGCTTTTATTTTTCAGCATAAATGTAGGATATGGAACATTGAAAGAGAATATAACATGGGGGATGTTGTACTAGGTATTTCTATAATAAATGGCCTAGGGGTAATTAATTGAAAGTTACATAGCAAAGTGGGATTGTGGGCAAATAGTGGATTGTATACATATCCTATGATAAATAATCAAAAATGAATACAGAAAAGATCAGGTAAACTGCTTCCAGAACTGAGATACCTTAGTTATGAAAAATGTGTAAACTTTATGTGGTTTGGACACATACATTTTTAATATCTATGAAGATATTGAAAGAAATATTTCCTTCAAACTTGATAAAGGCAAAGAACTAAATAAAAGAACAGTAAAAAGAAATAACAATAAATGCAACACATGTTCTACTGATTATGTAAATGCTAGAACTGTGAATGGTTGAATATATGTTTAAAAACAGAATTGACAAATATCTGATAGGTATACAATTATGAGAAATGTTTGGACTCAATAAGACATTGGCTTCCTTGTCCACTTGCCATCTACCGTTTATTGCTTTGGAACACAGTCTTGTTATGTCATATATTTGTATGCTTTGCTTCACACAAATATCTGGGAACAACTAACTGACTAAACACTATGCTAATTAAATTTCTGGTAGTTTGTACAGTAAGTCATTTGTCACATGCCATAAGTAGTGTTTTTAAGTATGCATCATTCATACTGGCCATAAAATGCAGTCAACATATTTGTTGATTACAATAAAATATTTTTTATCATTGAATAACTTACTAATAGTGCATTTTAGACATGGTAAAAAATATTTTATTTCTTATTTTATCAAATCATTAACAATTACACAATAATAAAAACATATGGTAGCAAATTGTATTACATGAATCTCAGCTGAGTTATATGTTTTCTAATGCAGGATCATTGCAAACACTTATTATGTCAATTCTATTGCAATAACCATGATATTAATTGCAATGTTATTACATTGCAATTAATATCATGGTTATTGCAATAGAATTGACATAATTTGTAATAATTATTATTGTTACATTTAGTAGATATGGTTTAATTTTTACTTGGTATTGATGAGTTTTCACAAATTCACACCGTGGATCAGTTTTCTGCACATTGAATGCCACAAAGGCTTCGCTTCAAGAGGCAGCATCTTTTGATTCTTTTCCCAGTCAGAAACCCCTAGTTCATATCCATAATTGCACTAGTTACCAAGCCATAATCCTTGTGTTTGTTTAATTAAGCCAGGAAGTCCAGTAAGCCTATAATGAAAGGGTCATTCATCAGTTAGCCATAAAATGTCTTTGTTGCTCTCACAAGTGACAGTGCTAAGAATTGCTAACTGAGTCTTCTTCTGAAGAAGTTTGGTGACTCAAGTCAGACAGCCTGCACCAGTATTGTCTGGTGCCAATATGTAGTGTGGTTAAAATACAAAAGGGATGTTCAGCCCTGGACATTGGCAAGTGCTAATCCACCCTCTCAGCAAACATTAGTTGTGGACTTGTGGTCACTTGTGGTCACATGCCTAACATTGTTCATTGATTCATATATCATGTATTTAATGGTTATATTTCTTTATTTCTTTTCACTTGTTATGTTGTGTTATAAAATGTATTTTGAAAAGTATTTTCAATTTAAATACATTTTAACCGACATTTGAATGCATACCCTGAACATTTGCATTTAGGATTTTTACAGTTTTCCTCATAAAAAAGTCTGATCAACTACCGTTGCATAGTCAACTCTTCCTGAATTATATAAATTCATTCATAATGTTTACTTTTAAAATACGTTGTTATTACTATACAGAGTTACCATAATATCATACAAGATGTACTTGTGGAAATGTGATCTTACTCCTACTCAGCCATCACCAATGTACTTGTACTCTAGTCATGAAAATGTACTCGGCCCCAGGTCTGAGGGGTGTTGTTTTCAGTAACCCTATTCCCTCAGGTTGTACGTTTACCAACAGCCTGTTTGAAATCTTTACCCAAGCAGCTAGATAACTATCTTGTTACCTCTGTACTGTTTTTTCTATGAACCTTATCACCCTAATGCACTGAAATTTATCAGTTACCCAGTTATCCCAACTCTCCATAAACACTGGGGTTCCCCCCTACATTTGGTGACATCTAACCAGCTGACACATTTTCTTAATTCTTGGAAAAGGGACCAAGTGATAAGCAGATTACATGATTGATAAGGAAGATATGCAATGATTTCATTTACATTTTGTTGACATTTCAGTCGACCACGAATTCTATGTTTTATAGTCACACATCATACAACATTTGATCCAGACAGTTAAACTAGTATGTTGTAGCTATAATTATTAATGCATGATTATTAGATCAGAGTATTTATTTAGAGCTTTGCTGATCCCAAAGTTTTAAAAAATGTAGCGTTTAGAAAAAAATCACACCTTTATAATTGAAGAGCCACATTCCAAAACGCACTAAGTATAAAAAAATTAATGAGATAACGGTTGATCCCTTTTGCCCAGCTGTATTATCTTCCTTGTTGGCGTGATAATTTTTTTTAATCTGGGATCAGTCTGTGTGTAGAGAACTTGTTAACTCAGCAAACTTTCACTCGAGACAGTTTTGCAAAAAAACACTCAGTCCTTGTTATGCACAATGCCGGGTGCAGAGGCATCAGTGGATGTGGCAGAAATTACAGATGAACAAGGCACTGCCTCGCCAGTAGTTGAAAAAGGCTGATCCCGAAAATGTAATCCAGATAACTGGATGAAAACCTGAGATATGAGTAAGAAGTATAAAGCCGAGGGAAAGTTGGCGACAACAGCTGATGCAGGGCTGCTCAATCCATCACACCACCTCATCAGAAACCCCATGTCACCCCATCCCCCTCTCCTATGCCCCTCCTCCCCTGCACCAAAATTCACACACTACAGCCCCCACCCAAACCAAAACCACCACAAACCCAGCCTCCTCCAATCCCACACAACCCCAAAGGGAGGTCTGTCTGTCTTCACCCCATCCCACACTGATCCAAGTCCAAACTAACACCCACCCACACATTCTTCAACCCTTCCACCTCACTTACAGGTTTTGATGCCTAGAGCCTCAGCAAATAACCAATCACTTGATTGACTCTAAATAACCCCTTCTTCAACCCTTCCACCTCACAGGTTTTGATGCCTAGAGCCTCAGCAAATAACCAATCACTTGATTGACTCTAAACAACCCCTTCTTCAACCCTTCCACCTCACTTACAGGTTTTGATGCCTAGAGCCTCAGCAAATAACCAATCACTTGATTGGCTCTAAACAACTGTGGATGCTTCACAGCTTTTTTTGCATAGAAAGAATTCCATCAAATATTCAACCACTTGATTAACTTTAATGAATCCTGGAGGCTTCACAGGTTTCGTTGCCTAGCCAATAACTACCTGCGGACAGGACAATGTCTTAGCTTTATTCTATTCTAAGACTAACATAAACATGTTGGCACCATTTGGGCCAAGATGTGCTAAGATTGCTTGAAACTTGCCAAAAACGAAATTTCCTGTATCTCAAGATCTTATTACATGCCCACTCTAATTTGTTGTATGAAACTTGTTGATACAATGACTTTGCTAATGATTACATTTGAAGAAAAAAAAATCAGAGTGTACTCATTTTTGGTATACCAGTTCAAGGTCAGTGATCTTAACAACAAAATATTTCTCAACTGCCTTGTGATCCATATCTGTAGATAGGATAATGTCTTAGCTTTATGTTAAGGCCAATATAATTATTTATAGCACCATTAGGGCCAAAGTTATGTCTACATACATGTTAAGAGGTAACACATTTTTTACCATTTTCTAATCATTAATATTGTAATAACTGTACTTTTCATGACACGTGCAACATGGAAGCCAAGTTTCATTTGAATCGGAGGGGATTGATTTACTTAATTCAACACAGGTGCTTGGGTTGTTTTTTTTCTGCACTTTATTATAATGTATGTTTGTTCGTCTGCATTTCTCCCTGGTAATACTAATAGGTAGGTATTATTGTAATAGTAATGGAACAAGTCAAAGTTATAGATTGTCCGTAATGGAACCCATGGGTAGGGATGTTCTACTTATGGAACTACAATGAGTAGAACTTTAATTGTCTGTAATGGAACCCATGGGTAGGGATTTTCTACTTATGGAACTACGATGAGTAGAACTTTAATTGTCTGTAATGGAACCCATGGGTAGGGATGTTCTACTTATGGAACTACGACAAGTAACTTTAATTCGGCATCCATTTCAGAACCTCCGAAGGAGAGAGTGTTCAAAGAGAGGGAAGGCCTCTTGAACCGACGGAGGGGAGCAATGAGGAGACGGGTTCACCAGGTGAACGGACACAAGTTCATGGCGACGTTCTTCCGACAGCCCACATTCTGCTCCATCTGCAGGGAGTTCATCTGGTGAGTGGCGTATCCGCATTCAGATCATTTATATTCGATGATCCTGTGATGTTTTGAATCACTAGGTTGTCCTAACTTGATGCATTTAAGAAAGCAAAATAAATTTATTCATTAGAATTGAAAGATTTGGAACAAAGGAATTGGAATTGAAAGCTAAGAATATATCTTCAAGTTCGATTGTCTTGTTAAACATTACTGGACAGCACAGCAAAGAAGAATCTAAATGACCAGATATTGGGATGATTCTAAGAGTAAGATTTAGTTAAAAGTGGTAATATGTGTGGACAAAAAGTGTGGACAAAATGTAAACATGGTCAAATCCCTCATAAACAGACCACCCCTTTTTATGACCACACATCTTTGATCTGGTTTTACATGAGGGGTTCTACTGTATAATAAACCCTACCATCTGTTTTACAATTATGCAGGAAGGCTTGTTACATTGTTGCCACACCTTTGGATGCAACTTAGTTCAGATAGATTAAACTGACAACTGGTAAATGTCCAAAAATTTTAGACTGCTGTTGTTGTATAGAAAAGTGACCCCCGAGTCACTCTTCTATATAGAATTGTGACCCTGGGATAAATTTGCTATAGCAATATGCCCATTGAAATTTGAATTGTGATCCCCACTACAGAATTGTTATCCCCATCCAAAAAAATTATGTTAAAACATAATAAGTTGTTAGGAGTAACACATATAGGTTGATTAGTAGCATATCTATCTACATAATATATAAATGTGGATAATTAAATAGTTGTTATGAAGTTGTTCACCATTCATGCATATGCACCATAGTCCCAATGTAATGTAATCATTTGGTATTTATTAATTTTTTTAAAGTGAAACCAAATACATTTTTGGGGCCTTTGTACCTATAAGAGTACTTGAAAACTAACCATTTGCAACTATAATCAAGAATATCAATCAAGTGGTTAACTAAATATACCTCATTGAACGCTGAAAATGTTTTTACATCGGCAGTGCCATATTTGTTCAGAATCCTACGTCAAGAGTGTTGACTAGGTTTCCTACAACTCCAACTTTAAACGCCTGATTGTAGACATAGACGATTTTAGTTACATACTTTTGGACGTGCTGTTTGCATCTAAAATCAGCTTATTTGGCAAGATAGTCCAATAATTCATTATTTACTAACCGCCTCGCATTCCGATTTGACAGTTCTCTGGGTCGAGTGTTTGCATTGTGTTAAAGCCTTTGGCTGAGGTACATGTTGGAAGATTGTCGGTACCGCTTCAGGCTTTAGTGTTCTCCGTCACCGACGTTTTGAAGGACCTTGACCCATTAGTTGATGAAAGTATAATAAAAATGTAACTGCACATCTCAACCACGTTAAAAATACACACGATATGCTTGCCACTGATTGATCGAAATTGCACGAATGACTATGTCCATTAGACCAGATTTTCGCACAGATTTAGAACAGATTCCCAGTAAACCACTTGCGTGATATTCTTGATTATAGTTATATGAGCAAAGGCCTAAAACAATGCCTTTGGTTTCACGTTAAATAATATTATAATAAATTCCTGCATAAACTTGTATTACAATTGGTTTATTTAGTACATTACATTTTAATAAATTCTGATTAATTGTGTTATTACAACGTTTATATACAAGCTATAGAAAAGTGACTCCCCCATAGAATTTTTACCCATGTTACTAATTATTTATTGTTCAGACTGCAATTTAAATAAAACATTGGTATGTATGTAAGTATGATATACATTCTGTTTATATTCTGGATTTGTATGTGGCATAATAAAATAGGTTTTAAGCATGCAAGGCTTAGCTTGTATATAAACAATGTAATAACACGATTAATCAGCATTAATTAAAATGTATTATACAAAATATACCAATGTACTTCAAGTTTATGCAGGAATTTAATTAATTAATTAATAAATACCAATTGATTATATTATATTTGGACTGTGGTGCATATGCATGAACGGTGAACAACTTCATAACAATTATTATTTAATTATTCCCATTTCTGTATTATCATATGTAGTTATATATATGCTACTAATCAACCTAAATATGCCTCCAAACTCCTAACAACTTATGTTTCAACACAATTTTTAGGATTGGGATCACAATTATATAGTGGGGGTTACATTTCAATGGGCATATTGCTATAGAAAAGTTACCCCGAGGGTCACAATTCTATATAGAAAAGTGACCTGGGGGTCACTTTTCAGTGTGGTAACTTTTCTATACCACACAGTCAGTCTAAAACGTGACAACAATGTAAAAAGCTTTCTTGCATAATTATAAAACAAAACTGGGCCTCCACCTTGCCAAAATCTAGAGGCCCACCACCATAACTATGCACCACAACAGGTTGCATAAAAAAGTCATAATATAAATGTTATTGAATTGTGTGTAGTTGGCCATATAGTTTAAATCATTCAAAATATATCTCTGATAGAAAAACTAATGCATTTAAAAACTATTTTGAGTTACCGCTTGGACATGAAAAACCAGGGATGAGAATTGATTTTTTTCCATAAGTTAGGGTCTAAGGTTTTAAAATTGGCATAGAATGTAAAGAAACATGATAATTATCCTAAACTAATACTAATACTTGTACTAAATTGCCTGTCAATCATGGGCAGTTTATGACATCCAGTGTAGCAAGGGCATGAAGGGGGGGGGACTTATTAACAACATCCTTCCTTTCTGCAGTTGATGTCTTTGGTGTGGTTAAAAGTGGCTACAATGGTGTCAATGTAGGTGACTACAGAAGCTAGACAGTGAGCCTGTCTTCCCACGCACTGCATTTTGTACTGCATATTTTTGCCAACTTTTTCTGTTAGGAGCCAGCCAGATCCCTATTAAATTTGAACCCTGTTTTTAATTACACCTATGTCATTAAATACTTAATGTGACAGTCCAGACACCATACCCTCTATCTGACTGGTAAAAATGGGACGTGGGAAAATTCCTGCAGCTCATCCAATGAAGACAGGACAATAATAGCGTGCCTGCGCCTCCAGGTGTGTTAGCACAGACTATATTTACACCAGCCAAAAATAGGCAACATAGTTCAGATTTAGGCACCATTTAGCCAACGCCAACCACTACCTTGAGTAGGCTAGTCCAAGCCACATGCACAGCTAGGTTATAATTCTGTTAAAGGAAAGCATTGATTGGGTTCTAGATTGTGTAAAAAAATTATATTCTGTCTGCAGTTTGGTGTTTGTTGACAGTATATTGTAGGGGAGTGTGAAAAGTACCTGGTTAACTAATAATATACCTGGTTAACTATTAATGTGAGAACACATGTAACATATTGGTTGATACACTTACTTCACAAGGTAGCCATTCCTAGTAGGCCAATTTCTTTTATGGCAACTCTTTTATGGTATTTTTCTACCTTAGTGTTGGCCGGGGGCCACTGGTTGTGTAGAATAACTAGAATTGCAGCGTTAAACAGATTGATGTTTGTATTAACATTTCATATGGCCTTTTATTCTAATGCTTCTCACGCTAGGTCCTTTTCATACACTGGTCAGGCTAATAAGTATTACTAAAGTGATAAAATGTAAAGAATATAAATTGGTCTTAAAGTGGACATAACAATTTCATCAGACAGTTTAAAACTTGGCACGTTTCCCATTTATTTGAGACATCCTTGCAGTATACACGTGGAGGTGCCTTTAAAGCAACTTTGTAGAACATTTTATGAAAAACGCTTAGTCTGAATGTTGTACAAATTTGTATTATGACCATGGGAGGTCACAATGTCGTTCAGGCAAGAAGTTGGGTGTAAACAGTTTATTATGACCATGGAAGGTCACAATGTGGTTCAGGAAAGAAGTTGGGTGTAAACAGTTTATTATGACCATGGGGGTCACAATGTGGGTTAGGCAAGAGGTTGGGTGTAAACAGTTTATTATGACCATGGGGGGGTCACAATGTGGGTCAGACAAGAGGTTGGGTGTAAACAGTTTATTATGACCACGGGGGTCACAATGTGGGTCAGACAAGAGGTTGGGTGTAAACAGTTTATTATGATCACGGGGGTCACAATGTGGGTCAGACAAGATGTTGGGTGTAAACAGTTTATTATGACCACGGGGGTCACAATGTGGGTCAGACAAGAGGTTGACTGTAAACAGTTTATTATGACCACAGGGGTCACAATGTGGGTCAGACATGAGGTTGGGTGTAAACAGTTTATTAGGACCACGGGGGGGGGAGGTCACAATGTGGGTCAGACAAGAGGTTGGGTGTAAACAGTTTATTATGACCATGGGGGCTCACTATGTGGGTCAGACAAGAGGTTGGGTGTAAACAGTTTATTATGACCATGTGGGTCAGGCAAGAGGTTGGGTGTAAACAGTTTATTATGACCACGGGGGTCACAATGTGGGTCAGACAAGAGGTTGGGTGTAAACAGTTTATTATGACCACGGGGGTCACAATGTGGGTCAGACAAGAGGTTGGGTGTAAACAGTTTATTATGACCACGGGGGTCACAATGTGGGTCAGACAAGAGGTTGGGTGTAAACAGTTTATTATGACCACGTGGGTCACAATGTGGGTCAGACAAGAGGTTGGGTGTAAACAGTATATTATGACCACGGGGGTCACAATGTGGGTCAGACAAGAGGTTGGCTGTAAACAGTTTATTATGACCACGGGGGTCACAATGTGGGTCAGACAAGAGGATGGGTGTAAACAGTTTATTAAGACCACGGGGGTCACAATGTGGGTCAGACAAGAGGTTGGGTGTAAACAGTTTATTATGACCACGGGGGTCACAATGTGGGTCAGACAAGAGGTTGGGTGTAAACAGTTTATTATGACCATGGGGGGTCACAATGTGGGTCAGACAAGAGGTTGTGTGTAAACAGTTTATTATGACCACGGGGGTCACAATGTGGGTCAGACAAGAGGATGGGTGTAAACAGTTTATTAAGACCACGGGGGTCACAATGTGGGTCAGACAAGAGGTTGGGTGTAAACAGTTTATTATGACCACAGGGGTCACAATGTGGGTCAGACAAGAGGTTGGGTGTAAACAGTTTATTATGACCATGGGGGGTCACAATGTGGGTCAGACAAGAGGTTGGGTGTAAACAGTTTATTATGACCATGGGGGGTCACAATGTGGGTCAGACAAGAGGTTGGGTGTAAACAGTTTATTATGACCACGGGGGTCACAATGTGGGTCAGACAAGAGGTTGGGTGTAAACAGTTTATTATGACCATGGGGGTCACAATGTGGGTCAGACAAGAGGTTGGGTGTAAACAGTTTATTATGACCATGGGGGGTCACAATGTGGGTCAGACAAGAGGTTGGGTGTAAACAGTAAGCACAACAAGCATAATTTTGTATTCTTTATAGCATAATTTCAGTACACACACATTTTGATTCATCCAAACTGTAATTCTCAGCTAAAGTTCAAAAGTCAGTCAGTAAGCATTTGAATACAGCAATAAAGTTCTATAATTACAATTACAAATTGTAAGTAATAAAACATACATGTTGATAATAAAATTGTAAAAAATATAACATCACTAGACACAAAGCCTGCATATTGCTGTGTCCACCTCTCATGTAAGCTAAAGAAATGCCGTGTTGAGAAAGTTAAACTGAATTCTAAGCTGACTTCTACTTTAAGTTGCCAGACACCAGAACACAGATCTAATATAACTCGTTTCTGACATCCCACTTAAACTATGAAACTCTTTCCAAATTGAACACATAATGTAAACTCGCTCTAAACATTCTAATTGTCTAAAGGTTTTAGCAAGTAGTTTACTTGAATGCAGTGTACTAATGCAGTGTAAGATTGTAAAGACAAGACACAACATATCTCTGATTCACTCTCTACTGAACATGCTCTCGTTATTGAGACACAAGTATGAATATGTTTCCCCACCATGGAGACTCAGTTCAGAAGGTCGGTCGATCTTCACGAATGTTGACAGTAAAAAAGAAGCCACAGACATCAGAACTGAGGCACTAATAATTGCACTTCCATAGCACTGGTGCTGTACTCTTAACGAGAGTCACTAATCTCACACCGCAGCAAAGCGATATGACTTGATATGCACATTTCTTAGTTATTTCTAGTTGCTGGTATTTGGGTTATATAAGCGATGGTCTGATGTCATGCATAATGACATCACAGCTGATGCCAGGCCCGCTGACAAAATAATGGGTTTGTTAAATTGTGACAAATGCAAGGGTGGCCAAGTTGCAAATATCTGTGGCAAAATAATATTTTCACATAACAAAATAATAGTTTTTTTAACCAAAATGGCATGCGTGCATCCCCTCATAGCCATCCAAACCAGATGTTTTCAATATTACCCTTCTTAAAGTTGAGTGAGAAATTGAAGAAGAAAAATACAGTTCGAAATGTTGGACACCATGGGGGGTCACTTCATTGGAAACAATGGGCTAATGGTGACCGTCATATCTAGGATGCTCCAGACCAAGGAGGGGTAATGGGAGATGAAGGGTTAACTGACCATTGCAACTTGGGTGTGTTCTCAGGGGTGAGCCTTCGTCAAAGAAGTAGGAGGAACATGGTTAATTGATTACAAACACAATGGACTTTGAATATAATAAATCTGAAACTTGCCTGGAAGTTGTGTTGAGAACTTGAGTGTGTGGGGTTAGTCAGGAGGGTATGGGTTGTAGGAGGTGAAGGGTTAAGAGACCACAGGGACCCTGACTGGATCATGCCTCAGTTGTACTTCCTGGTGTGTTACGAATGTAGGGCACAGTAATTTTAGATATGTATAATTTTCAAAATATCAATTCATCTGACATAACGGCATTTGAGCAGGCACATTCATTGGCAAGTTTGCTGGTAGAACATGTTGAGAGTGTAACTATGGATTTTTAGGTGATTTCAATAGGCGGAAGGATTTTTGGCAGTTTTTTCACCACAAGGCACGTGTGCGTAGTAATTCATGCAGAAATTGGCAAAAATTTATGGGTATGGCATGTTCAAGCATTTTAAATGAGTTAGAAGTACGAGACTTTGACTAAACTCGATCAGCATGTCAATGAGATGATGACAATGGCAGGTAAGAAGTTTAAGAATTTTTAATGGTCCCGTTTTCTTATAATTATGCAAAACGTTAACATGGTCGCTAATGGGAAATGTAACAGTAGGCTGAAGCCTGACTTCGGACACATATCTAGGCCTGGTTCCCAGTGACTGGCCTCTCCCTAGAGCAAGCAGTTTTATAGGCTATTGTCAAGATGATACCTCCTCAACTGTCCCAGACATTAACCCTTTCCCTGCCAGCCTCCATACCCAGCCAGCCCAGTTCTGGGAGAGTCCCTCTGAGATGTGTCAACACACTTGAGGTAGCTGTGTTATTACAATGATGTGCACTGATTAACAACACTAATTAGCCAAATCATGCCTCCATCCAGGCTTTCCATGCTGAAGATTGTCTGAAGTCGTTGCTATGGCTACGAACTTCCCCTGTGCCCAGGCGATCCAGGGCTTGATCATACCAGGTGCCCTGGAGATGGAAACAGCCTCATTTCATGAGAACTAGGAAATCTCCCAGCAGTACATAACCTTGAGCATAAAGCAAATGATGTGCGTACATGCGTTTATGCGTGTGACTGCATGCATGCTTGCACATAATTGGCCATATCCGCCTTTCACAAATCCCAACAGTTCACAGTTAGCCATGTAATAATTCCCCAAGCAAAAAAATTTTTCTTAAATCTATTTCCATGGGTCTGACAAATTTAATAATTTTACGTTACTTTGAAATTATAAACAAAATCCAATACTCCCAAAAAATGGATCAGATTGACCCCACCTACCCGTACTCCTTTCCAAAAACAAACAAACAACCAATGCAGTGAATGGAAAGCTGATTATTGAAAACAATTGGAATGGGACATTTTTTTTTTCCAAGTGGGCCCTTGTCACACACACCCACATCCAAAATAGTTTTAGATTATTGGAATTTTTATATTTTTACAAAGCCCCTAAGTCCATTGGGAAGCCAGTATTCTGCATGTCATATTGTCAATGAAAATTATTCCAACATTTCGTTTTCTTTTCAGGGGTATTGTTTCTCCTCAGGGATACCAGTGCCAAGGTGAGTGCCCTTACCACCTACCTGTTGTCTGCGTGTACTAGAATGTTGTCGAAAATGTCTGCAAATGTGGGCTTTTCCCAGGGTTCTTTTGCAATATTGATTTCACAAGCAGCCCATTAATAAACAAGGCACGAGTACGTTGCCATTATCAGTCATCGTCCAAGTAGTACCCTAATAAATTCTCAGAGCTCATATTAAATCAGCAAGCTGACAATGTCGGCCCGTTTGAGTATTTACATAAAATATTTCTTACCATCAATACTAAAATTGCCTTTAGAAGTTAACAACACACTTGCAATTAAGCGCCCGTGGAGTTCCTTTGGGATACCTTGTATTTATCCCTAGATAGTAATATTTATTGTATATTTTATACAATGGGCTGGGATAGGCAGTTTCGTTTTGTCCGATGTTTTCCCACTGTTCCCATGCTCTGGGAGCTAGGGTCCAGGGGTGAGGGAGTGCTGGGGCACCATCTGACTGGCAGGATGACGTAATCACGTGTATGACATCCACTTGGAATGTGTGTCTACGTAATTCCCTCACTGTACAGCTTTTCCTGGCATTGTTTTCAACAGTGCTGGTTCTCGGAAGTCGTCCCATCATTGGGCAATACTCTGTTGTGCACTAGAATGGAGTTTATTCATTGATACACTAGACTCAGTCCTGTCCTAATGTTTCTTCGTTGATCCACTAGAATCGGTCCTGTCCTAATGTTTCTTTGTTGATCCACTAAACTCAGTCCTATCTTAATGTTTCTTTGTTGTTCCCCTAGAATTGGTCCTGTCCTAATGTTTTTTTCATTGGCCCACAAAAATCGGTCCTGTCCTAATGTTTATTTGTTGGTCCCCTAGAATCGTTCCTGTTCTAATGTTTCTTCATTGGTCCACAAGAATCGGTCCTGTCCTACCGTACCTTCGTTGGTCCACTAGAATTGGTCTTGTTCTAATGTTTCTTCATTGGTCCACTAGAATCGATCCTGTCCTGATGTTTCTTCGTTGGTCTACTAGAATCAGTCATATCATAATGTTTCTTCATTGATCCATAATAATCAGTCCTGTCCTAATGTTTTCACTGATATTTGGTCCACCCGACCAAACATGAAATTTAACTTTGGCCCAGTGTACATATCCATCACCAATAAAATTCTTTGCTAGGATTTCTCTCCCATATCCGTGCAGGTACTTGTTTTAGATGTGGATCAGTTGCACAGATATAACAGCCAATATTCGGGTTATTCTTGGCAGAGGGCCAGTCATGGCAGATTTAACAACCAATAATGTTCAGGTTATTTGGGGAGGTGGACCAATCATGGCAGATATAACAGCCAATGTTCAGGTTATTTGGGGAGGTGGACCAATCACGGCAGATATAACAGCCAATGTTCAGGTTATTTGGGGAGGTGGACCAATCACGGCAGATATAACAGCCAATGTTCAGGCTATTTTATTTTTATAAACTAAATATTTCTTAACTTGGTGTATTGCAAAAAAATCTTATGTTCTACCTAATTGTCTGCATTTTAGAAGTTAAGACTTTAAAAACAGGCCAGGATGCAACTAGGTGATTAGTCATAAATGACTGGAACTAGTTGCTATCAAGACATCTCTTCCCTGTGGTCTGCCCAGCGTTGGTGGCTGTACATCACATCCGCCATTCGGGGAATTGTTCCCAGGATAATAGCCATCCCATCCTTGGGAGTTATCACAAACATGGGCTTGCCAGTTGTTGTGACAATACTCTGGAATGGGTAGGATTCTTGAATTCACACTTTGATAATGTCCATGGCCAGGCAGGATCATGTAGTTTAAGGGTTCCCAAACTTTCTCAGCTCAAAGCCCCCAATGTTCTGCCTTCTGGCTGAGCCCCGGCTTTAAGGTTCACATGTAATGTGCTATTCTAAGATAATTTTTCATGGACCCCTGGAACTACATGGCACCCCAGGGGGTTTAGGAACCTTAGTGTAATTTACCATTGTCATTTAGCTGCCATTGCTGGACTTGAGGAGTTTACCTGTGTCATAACTCTGTAATAAAAATGTGGCCATATTGATGTTGGAAAGGAGCAAAAAAATTTCAAAATTACTACAATCTATAAATTACGGGCACTTCATTTGTATGTCATGAACATGGAAGCAAACTAGTGATATGTCCCCTATTTTGATTCTGCACTGTTTGGTGTAACTACGTACCTAGTACCTACGCATTGCAATGCAAGCCAGGCCTTTTTAAGGCGTTGGGCCACAAGTTTTTAAATTTTACTGGCCCAATGGGCCACCACCGTTTTGGATCATCTCTGCTACTATGTTCTGTTTGACAAGTGGTCAGACTTCCTCGTTGATGATGATGTGACAGGGTTCAACAGCTGCAACTTCAACGTAAGCAGCTATAACAAGCAGCGACAATGCAGATCAGCGCAAACGTCAGTTTTGCTTCTGTCACGACCATGCTGGCTGTCGCACTATTGGCGATGTCATACAATTTCTTCTGTCACGACCATGCTGGCTGTCGCACTATTGGCGATGTCATACAATTTCTTCTGTCACGACCATGCTGGCTGTCGCACTATTGGCGATGTCATACAATTTCTTCTGTCTCGACCATGCTGGCTGTCGCACTATTGGCGATGTCATACAATTTCTTCTGTCACGACCATGCTGGCTGTCGCACTATTGGCGATGTCATACAATTTCTTCTGTCACGACCATGCTGGCTGTCGCACTATTGGCGATGTCATACAATTTCTTCTGTCACGACCATGCTGGCTGCCGCACTATTGGCGATGTCATACAATTTCTTCTGTCACGACCATGCTGGCTGTCGCACTATTGGCGATGTCATACAATTTCTTCTGTCACGACCATGCTGGCTGTCGCACTATTGGCGATGTCATACAATTTCTTCTGTCACGACCATGCTGGCTGTCGCACTATTGCCGATGTCATACAATTTCTTCTGTCACGACCATGCTGGCTGTCGCACTATTGGCGATGTCATACAATTTCTTCTGTCACGACCATGCTGGCTGTCGCACTATTGGCGATGTCATACAATTTCTTCTGTCACGACCATGCTGGCTGTCGCACTATTGGCGATGTCATACAATTTCTTCTGTCACGACCATGCTGGCTGTCGCACTATTGGCGATGTCATACAATTTCTTCTGTCACGACCATGCTGGCTGTCGCACTATTGGCGATGTCATACAATTTCTTCTGTCACGACCATGCTGGCTGTCGCACTATTGGCGATGTCATACAATTTCTTCTGTCACGACCATGCTGGCTGTCGCACTATTGGCGATGTCATACAATTTCTTCTGTCACGACCATGCTGGCTGTCGCACTATTGGCGATGTCATACAATTTCTTCTGTCACGACCATGCTGGCTGTCGCACTATTGGCGATGTCATACAATTTCTTCTGTCACGACCATGCTGGCTGTCGCACTATTGGCGATGTCATACAATTTCTTCTGTCACGACCATGCTGGCTGTCGCACTATTGGCGATGTCATACAATTTCTTCTGTCACGACCATGCTGGCTGTCGCACTATTGCCGATGTCATACAATTTCTTCTGTCACGACCATGCTGGCTGTCGCACTATTGGCGATGTCATACAATTTCTTCTGTCACGACCATGCTGGCTGTCGCACTATTGGCGATGTCATACAATTTCTTCTGTCACGACCATGCTGGCTGTCGCACTATTGGCGATGTCATACAATTTCTTCTGTCATGACCATGCTGGCTGTCGCACTATTGGCGATGTCATACAATTTCTTCTGTCACGACCATGCTGGCTGTCGCACTATTGCCGATGTCATACAATTTCTTCTGTCACGACCATGCTGGCTGTCGCACTATTGGCGATGTCATACAATTTCTTCTGTCACGACCATGCTGGCTGTCGCACTATTGGCGATGTCATACAATTTCTTCTGTCACGACCATGCTGGCTGTCGCACTATTGCCGATGTCATACAATTTCTTCTGTCACGACCATGCTGGCTGTCGCACTATTGGCGATGTCATACAATTTCTTCTGTCACGACCATGCTGGCTGTCGCACTATTGCCGATGTCATACAATTTCTTCTGTCACGACCATGCTGGCTGTCGCACTATTGGCGATGTCATACAATTTCTTCTGTCACGACCATGCTGGCTGTCGCACTATTGCCGATGTCATACAATTTCTTCTGTCACGACCATGCTGGCTGTCGCACTATTGGCGATGTCATACAATTTCTTCTGTCACGACCATGCTGGCTGTCGCACTATTGGCGATGTCATACAATTTCTTCTGTCACGACCATGCTGGCTGTCGCACTATTGCCGATGTCATACAATTTCTTCTGTCACGACCATGCTGGCTGTCGCACTATTGCCGATGTCATACAATTTCTTCTGTCACGACCATGCTGGCTGTCGCACTATTGGCGATGTCATACAATTTCTTCTGTCACGACCATGCTGGCTGTCGCACTATTGGCGATGTCATACAATTTCTTCTGTCACGACCATGCTGGCTGTCGCACTATTGGCGATGTCATACAATTTCTTCTGTCACGACCATGCTGGCTGTCGCACTATTGCCGATGTCATACAATTTCTTCTGTCACGACCATGCTGGCTGTCGCACTATTGGCGATGTCATACAATTTCTTCTGTCACGACCATGCTGGCTGTCGCACTATTGCCGATGTCATACAATTTCTTCTGTCACGACCATGCTGGCTGTCGCACTATTGGCGATGTCATACAATTTCTTCTGTCACGACCATGCTGGCTGTCGCACTATTGGCGATGTCATACAATTTCTTCTGTCACGACCATGCTGGCTGTCGCACTATTGGCGATGTCATACAATTTCTTCTGTCACGACCATGCTGGCTGTCGCACTATTGGCGATGTCATACAATTTCTTCTGTCACGACCATGCTGGCTGTCGCACTATTGGCGATGTCATACAATTTCCATGGCTGTTTTGCCACAGATTTTAACTGTAGTTTAACTCATTAGAGATATGCAAAATAATGTTTTTTTAACTGAGATTATTTTAGTTTATGGCACTATATAGTTGTTCATTAACATAATTTGCTGACTGTTGAAAACGGTGACTAGTTCCCAGCGTCTTACTACGAATCACTACTGCTTGCTATCGGGAAGACATCTGGGTCAATGAAACAACTGAAAGAAAACTAAAACATGTTAATTTACTGCAATATTTTTAATCAGTGTTTAAAAGAAACAATGATAATTCGAATAAATAAACCACTTGGCTCCACTGACGGAAGCAAACGTGCAGTTTACATGATTATTAGTTGGGGTTAAACATTATATTTGCTCTATTTCGCCTTTTTACTGACTCCCATGCAGAAGTCATTCACAATGCCCATGGCCACTGACAATATGTATCCTGTATGTATCGCGATATACAGGAATAACCGTTGTATCATTCCTGCCCTAACTAATCAGTAGTTTTGGATGAACATAAGGCTGTCTTGTGGCCAGAAGAATGAGCTAAGTTTACATAATTATAGACCCTACATATTCAAAACTACTGCGACACATTGCACACATTCTATGTTTTATATCCACAAAAAAACTGGGTGAGTAACTTTCGTGGAGGGCCAGTAACTGTTCCAAGGCCTGCAGACTCCATTTGTGGGTCAGACAAGACAACATATTAGGGCCACAGTGAACCAGCAGAAACATTGTAACAGCTGCAGTGGCTGAATCAGGGCACTAATGACCTCCCACCCTCCCTGTTGTCTCTCATGTGCCACTTGTTACCCTATCCCTCTGTCAACACCTGCCCCTCTCCCTCTCTGCAGAGGCACAGGGTAACTGGTACCCTAGCCATGTTTCCCAATTTTCAGGGCTTGTTTTACTTGTGGCCCCTGCTGTCCTGGTATTTTAATGCTCTGTGTAACTGGTGAAAGTCATGTTTTCCTGGTCTTTCAGTGTTTTGGTGTAACTGGTATATGTGGGTTTCTGACCTGTTTTCCTGGTCTTTCATTGTTTCTGTGTACTTGGGTTTCTGACCCTTGTTTTCCCAGTCCTTCAGTGTTTCTGGTGTACTAGGGTTTCTTACCCTTGTTTTCCTGGTCCAGAACTAGTGTATTAGTGTTTCTGACCCGTTTTCCTGGTCTTTCATTGTTTCAGTGTACTAGGGTTTCTGACCCTTGTTTCCTGGTTCTTCAGTGTTTCTGTGTAATTGGTGTACTAGGGTTTCTGACCCTGTTCTCCTGGTGACCATTATGCGTACTTGGAAATTCAGGCTCTATTCTACATAATACCTTTATATTTTTCTGCCCTTTGTCGTTCAAGTTGTGTTTTCACAATGAAGAGACAGCTGGCTTCAGATAAAAGTCAGTTAGGCAATTCTACACTGTGTGCAAAAATTAACAACTGTAAAGTTAGATTTGTATCTTGTCACTGACCTTCAGTAGTGTTTTCATCAAATTCTGCAATTATGCTTTCGAGAAAATCAACATAGAAGATGCTGCCCGTCTTTTGTCGGCCAAACTAGCCAGATTCTGTCTTCATACATAGGCACCCTTCCCTCGCTGACACATGCAAACGCTGCCAACCAACAGATTCTGTCTTCATACATAGGCACCCTTCCCTCGCTGACACATGCAAACGCTGCCAACCAACACATTCTGTCTTCATACATAGGCACCCTTCCCTCGCTGACACATGCAAACGCTGCCAACCAACAGATTCTGTCTTCATACATAAGCACCGTTCCCTCGCTGACACATGCAAACGTTGCCAACCAACAGATTCTGTCTTCATACATAGGCACCCTTCCCTCGCTGACACATGCAAACGCTGCCAACCAACAGATTCTGTCTTCATACATAAGCACCCTTCCCTCGCTGACACATGCAAACGCTGCCAACCAACAGATTCTGTCTTCATACATAGGCACCCTTCCCTCGCTGACACATGCAAACGCTGCCAACCAACAGATTCTGTCTTCATACATAGGCACCCTTCCCTCGCTGACACATGCAAACGCTGCCAACCAACAGATTCTGTCTTCATACATAGGCACCCTTCCCTCGCTGACACATGCAAACGCTGCCAACCAACAGATTCTGTCTTCATACATAGGCACCCTTCCCTCGCTGACACATGCAAACGCTGCCAACCAACAGATTCTGTCTTCATACATAGGCACCCTTCCCTCGCTGACACATGCAAACGCTGCCAACCAACAGATTCTGTCTTCATACATAGGCACCCCTCCCTCGCTGACACATGCAAACGCTGCCAACCAACAGATTCTGTCTTCATACATAGGCACCCTTCCCTCGCTGACACATGCAAACCCTGCCAACCAACAGATTCTGTCTTCATACATAGGCACCCTTCCCTCGCTGACACATGCAAACGCTGCCAACCAACAGATTCTGTCTTCATACATAGGCACCCTTCCCTTGCTGACACATGCAAACGCTGCCAACCAACAGATTCTGTCTTCATACATAGGCACCCTTCCCTCGCTGACACATGCAAACGCTGCCAACCAACAGATTCTGTCTTCATACATAGGCACCCCTCCCTCGCTGACACATGCGAACGCTGCCAACCAACACATTCTGTCTTCATACATAGGCACCCTTCCCTTGCTGACACATGCGAACGCTGCCAACCAACAGATTCTGTCTTCATACATAGGCACCCTTCCCTCGCTGACACATGCAAACGCTGCCAACCAACACATTCTGTCTTCATACATAGGCACCCTTCCCTCGCTGACACATGCAAACGCTGCCAACCAACAGATTCTGTCTTCATACATAGGCACCCTTCCCTCGCTGACACATGCAAACGCTGCCAACCAACAGCTAGAAATTTAAACCTGTGCGCAACATAACTGTTTTGCCTACAGATGTGCCCTTTTCCCTGTTCACAGCATTTTTTATGGTGCAATAAATTCTCGAAAAGGGGTACCATCTCAAAACCACGAGCACTTTATTCATATGTCATGAACCCCAAAAGTAAAAATAATGATCTGCACCCAGCTAGTGGCATGCTACGTAAACCTTCCTATTATCTGGTGGTTCCTTCCATAGGCTACAGCACAACTTGTGGTGACCCCTACAGGATTCATCATAAATTAATTTCTTTATTTCCAGTAAATGCCCCTCACACGTAATTTGTAAACTTGATTGGTTTGAATTGCCCAGGCAATGTTGTCATAATTGTTAATGTGTTAACATTAATTATTATTAACCTTAATATCCTCACAGGAAACAAATTGAAAATGCAAATCACCATCAGGTTCCATGGTTATTTAAACTAGCAAAAATGCCCGTCCCCAGGACGGGATAACCTTGTAGTTCATATGTGACAGTCATGTCATGATAGCAATGTTTACCAAATGCCTCAGGCCAATATGCCATCAACACGCTCGAGATTGTTTAAGGGAATGTCAAACGTATTGCCAGAAACAACCAGGTCCATCACATGATGCAATACTCGTTACATGTTCAAAATGTTGAAGGTCACGTGAATTTAGACCCATGGATACTTGTGTTGGTTGTAGAATAGAAGAATATCTTTTTATCGGTCTGTGACCTCGGTGCATGCTTTCTACTATAATTAATATAAACTGCCCAGATGGTGCTATATACTCTCAAACGGTTTACGTACTGAAGTATTCGCCGCACACGCGTGTGTGGTTTCTGCGATTGTTGGATGTTAACGTTTTACTTAACGGACATCTGATTTACCATAAAAACCACTAAGAACCCTTGATATATGGGGTATTTTGAAAAAAAATAAGGCATGCTTCATTTGTGGGGTTGTAGAGTAATCCATGAAAGTTTGGCGCCCGATCTGCAAGCCATCTAGGAGGAAAACCTGAACATAACCACAAACATACATACCCTAGCTCGATTATAGTTAGATGAATAATGAGCATGTGACTTAGATGATCCAATAGAGATGGCTGGTTACCTCTGTAATTAATATTAGTCTAGCACTGAATAAATGTCAATAAAAACAGTGACCATTCATTACAGCACCTTGAATTTACTAATACACAGTCCAAACATATAGTTTTATTACAGAAAAGGTGTAATACAAACATATTCCTTTTGTTATCATAATCAATAACGTGTGTGTGTGTGTCTGTCAATGATAATTATTAAAGGACAAACTTCTGATTACAACTTGCTGTAGTGTCTCAGAACAACTGTAGTGTCTTACAACGACTGCAGTGTCTCAGAATGAATGCAGTGTCTCAGAACGACTGTAGTGTCTCAGAACGACTATAATGTCTCAGTGACTCTAGTGTCTCAGAACGACTTTAGTGTCTCAGAACGACTGTATGTCTCAGAACGACTGAATTATCTCAGAGTCAGAGCGACTATTGTCTCAGAACAAGTGTAGTGTCTTAGAACAACTTTAGTGTCTGAGAATGAAAGTAGTGTCTCAGAATGACAGTAGAGTCTTGGAACAAGTTTAGTGTCTCAGAACGAAAGTAGTGTCTCGGAATGACAGTGGTGTCTCGGAATGACTGTAGTGTCTCAGAATGACTATAGTGTCTCAGAACGACTGTAGTGTCTCAGAGTAATGTCTCACAATGACTGTAGTGTCTTAGAGTGAGTGTCTTTCTGTGTTTCAGTGTGTACCTGTGTAGTTCATAAAAGATGTCACCAAAATGTCGTCACCAAGTGTCCCGGCATGAAAGATGCTACCACTGATGAGGTAGGTCATATATGTAACAAGTCAGTACCTGGCTTCTCGATAATTTATTTTCAGTGAATCACTTGTTAATTGTTGGTAGATTTTGGAATGTCAAAAAAAAAAACATTACACAGTAATGTCTTGTTTTTCCGTTCTTCAATAATTCATTTTCTTAGCCATTGGCATGCTTTTGTATTGCAACAATCTCAATACACTGTAAATTGCTTCATTAGTCCGTTTTTTTTTCTTCATGATACCTTTTTTCCAAACACTGTTTTGGGGTACCAACTGGCCGAATAACATAGTGATATGATTCACTTAACTGGTTTGTTATAGATCACTCAAAACTTCAGACGTCAGACTCACCAAATCAGATAATTAAATCTAATTGTCTGTGCTATTGCTTTTACATCACAATTACATTATTTATTCTTTGTTCTTGGTCCAGCCTGTTACTGGAGATTAATAAAATAATAAAGCAAGAGAAATGTCATGAAACATTGCACATTTGGTACCGATAGTTTAATATAGCATGGGCGATAACAGGATGTTTTGGTAATCAATATGGTTCGTTAATCCAGCCAAAATGCTTGGCATCCATAGTGTGCAGATAAACGTCACATGACTGTAGTCGTCCAGTGGTTTTTGTCAACAAACAGCGTAAAACTTCTATAAATTGTTCTGTTTGTTGGTTGTAGGTATCAGGAACACGATTTAATATAAATGTGCCGCATCGTTTCCAAGTTCACAGCTATAAACGTTTTGCCTTCTGTGATCACTGTGGATCGCTGCTGTATGGCCTTATCAAACAAGGGCTACAGTGTCAAGGTCAGTATGCGGTCAAGGTAATAGTTGGGTCAAGGTTGTGACATCCTAAATTACTCTTTGATCCTATTTTTTATTACAACGAAGTAGCAGAAGCTTTTATGAAATCTCATATACCATAAATGTGTCTGTTGGTTATAACCAAAATGGTAACTTAAGGTTATAAAATTGTAAAATTTGTTATTTTGTTTCGATAAACAAATTCACATTGTGTTCTGGTTGCCATATTGTAACCAGCTGGACCCATGGGCATTGGTCAGTGTTAGTTTGACCATTAACCATATGAGTGTAATACACAGCATCGATTACCATTGTCAATCAGTGATTGTGTCCTGATACTGTGTTGCAATATTCTCACCGAATGATTGCTGTCCTTACTGCCGTCTGCTGATTTAACTGAGCCACCGTCATTTCTTTCATCATTTGTCCAGTTTTTGTACATTCACCAATGTGAAGCGTTTCTTCAGAGACTGTCGCACTGATTTCCATTTCACTAGCTGTAACCCAAACTATATATTCAAGTTATTTACTTCCTCCACTTTTGACTTAGTTTTGTCTGTATTAATCCCTTTTCCACATCCCACATTCTTTACTCAGAAATTTGTATGGACATAGAAAATAATTTCTTTACATTTTCCTTAGGTAAAATTTTACACTTGGAGAAATTTAGAAAATAAATGCCAATTTTGTTTTTTCAATTGTTTTTCTTCAAAAAACATTTCCATACGACAAGCCCATCAGTAAGATTCTATCAGGATAGTATTCATAGGATCCTCTCATAAATAGTCCTCATATCCTTCGATGGAGGTTGGCACAGCCTTGGTTACAACTAGTTTGACCGGCCGTTGGTGACCAAGGCTGTTGTGATTAGCTCCCCGTACAGGATATGTCCCCAGACATTGTTATATAGAACAACTGGAGATGATTGTCATAAGAGAGATGGACATTTAATTGTCAGACGACATTGTTACTCAGCCTCTTGCTCCCATCCTCCTGTCAGCCCTTCTCCCATCTGTCTTCCAAAATAGAATGGCTATTTCCTAAAATAGGTGTTAGTGTGTCTATATTCAGCCAGAATTCATCCCTTTTTGTCTCTGTGACGTCCTACTGCTGGAGACAAATAGATCTGTTATCTCCGGGTGACTGGTTAATTAGACTTCTTAGTGTGTCCCATTGATGACAGATGGCGCCACTGCATTATGTTGGAGTCGGACACCAAAAAGGCATTGAAACTGTAATGATTAAAATAATTTTATCCATACGGTTTTTATTTTATTGGATCAGATGCAATCATTTTAAAATCAAAGTGTAGCTGTTTTTCAGAGAATTCATGTTAAAGGAGTTTCATGAGTTTCGTAGCGTTAGCATTATAAGACATTTGATAGGTTTTTCAGCTATAATTCTGACATGTAAATACTGTTCGCATCTTAACCAGAAATAAGCACACACAAATGTTAATTGTAATTTTAGTACCAGCAAGATTGTCCTGCATGATGAATTAAAGTAATCCTTTTCTAATGTGCATCATAACCCTATATTACTTACTAGTATTACGTAGGCTCTTAGTCTAAATATGGTAAATTCAGTAACAGTTTTTTTTTTTAATTGCAATAATTTTAAGTCAAAATTGTTTTCATTTACATAACTTTGTCAAGCTTGTACACCTGTATGCTTGTACACCTGTATGCTTGTACACCTGTATGCTTGTACACCTGTATGCTTGTACACCTGTATGCTTGTACACCTGTATGCTTGTACACCTGTATGCTTGTACACCTGTATGCTTGTACACCTGTATGCTTGTACACCTGTATGCTTGTACACCTGTATGCTTGTACACCTGTATGCCATCATATACACTTTGTGTCCCTGGACTGCATTAACATGATGTGGAAGTTTTATGACTTTGGGTCAGTGATGACAAGTGTGTCACCTAATATTGCCAGTGTCGTCTACAAGAAGGAGGCCTATTATTGATCTGATGGATGACATCAGTCACCTGGAGTAGTGTGTCAGTTTCTGTGAGAACACAACACGTTTGATCCTCCTTCTATATTAGTATAAAGTACAGCCGCTGCGATAACTGAATTACAACAGATAACTAGCCTCCTTGTGCAGCTGTCTAGCACTTAGTGCTGTATTTATCAATAATGTGTAGCTAGGATCACCCATTGCCTTGTTGGGCAATTAATTCTGTGTGGGCGTGTTCATGCGTGCATGCATGTGCCCATATTTCATTGAAACCGTTTGCAGGGGAATTGTTGCCAGAAATATGGCACCCTGTGTTTATAATGAGACCAGTTGGATGAGGTCAGACCACAATTAATTTCCTTGCTGGCAGCCATTTAAAATTTGTTTGGCCCTTGTAGAATTGTTTTCTTTAATTAAACTTCCACAGCACATCAATTAGCTTGCCTGTTGTTTATGACCTTGTGCGAAACTCAGGCTTAAAAATGTTTAGTAAAATACCATATTCGATCTATTTAGCATACATGCCCTAATAAGCGTACGTCCCCATTTTTTTAAGGTTCAGTGATGACAGAAGTCTGAGAAAATCTAAAGAATCGCCTATATCAGCTCTGGTATATTTTTGTGAATGTATAAAAGGCTGGTAACATCAACCCAGTGCCTTCATTGAATATCTGGACAGACACTTCTGTTGAGGCTTGATATGTTTCCTGTCCGAATTGTTGCAGTCCCACATGGAGCACATGTTTGACTATAACTCTCAGTGCCTGTATCATAGCCAGTCTTTTTCTCAATTTTCGAATCGCTACTGCACATCTGTCACACTGAATGTTTGCCATTGCTAAGTTTTATCCAATGTTTCACTCATACTTAATTTTCAATACATGGTAACCATAACTAGTCCAACATGTGTAAGTTTCCAACTCAGAGCAATACGCATGTCTCAAAGGATGCCATTTGCAAGGTTTTGTTGTGGTGCCAATCATGGTGTCATCTGGTGGATTAATAAAAACAATGGTGCCTCGTGGCAAAAAAATGTCATAATTTGTTTTTTACACAGATTTTGGTAAAAGTACAATTTGTGACTTTTTCTGCATCTGAAAATGAGCATAAACTACACTTAATAGGACTAATACACTACACTTAATAGGACTAATACACTACACTTAATAGGACTAATACACTACACTTAATAGGACTAATACACTACACTTAATAGGACTAATACACTACACTTAATAGGACTAATATGGTATTCCCAAACCTGACTTTCTGCAATGGTCCCAAAACTGTAGCCTAATTGCCCAATAGAAATTGCAACTGCCTTTAATTTGTCGTTGCATGATTTGACTTACAAGTGCATCTGAATATTAATCAGTTATACGAAGGAATGTATCTGATCAAACTGTCCTACCTTGTGCCTGCAGCATGTAAGATGAACGTTCACAAACGCTGTGAGAAGAACGTCGCCAACAGTTGCGGCATCAACACACGTGATATGGCTCAAGTACTTCGTGAGCTCGGCATCTCTGGCGACAAGCTCAACACAAAACGCAAGAAAGTGAGTTACTCTGCATGTTTTGTCTGTTGATTTTAATTTTGAGTTTGTTGTTATCATGGTGCTGATTGTGGCTTATGATGTTGTGTTTTTATATTTACATTGACTAAAGTTAATGTCTTGCATGTTGTTGGTAGTTCATACGACAGGGCGTGTGTGTGTGTGTGTGTGTGCGTGCGTGCGTGCGTGCGTGCGTGCGTGCGTGCGTGCGTGCGTGCGTGTGTGTAGTTTTAAAATGTTGTAAAAAGACTTGACTTGGATCTTGTGTTTAAAGGCCTTGAAAATGCCTTAACAATAGGAATTGTTAAAAAGTTTTAAATATGGTTTACCAAACTCGGCTGAAGGCTATAATTTGGCTCAGTGGTGGAATGGATTGCATGCCATTGACCAGTACACTTCTTTAATCAAATAATACAGTTTGATCACCAAATAAATAAACAGGTGTTTGAACTAAATTTCTTTGTAATTTTGTATTTAGTTTGTAATGGGAAAAGGCCTTACATTTGTGAAGTGTTGGTCTTAAAAAGGTTTTAAATGTAACCAGTCCAGAGCTGCGCTCTCCATGTGTGAAGATGTTCTGTGAAAGAAAGCCCAGAATGGGACTTTTAAGGCCAACTCTAGCTAGCTTGAGACACCTTAAGGAACATAGATAATAGTTCCATGGCTAGCCACAAATTTCAGCATCAGTGTTGTGTACCTGCAAGATGTTGGTATCCTTATGTTGTGATCTATCATTGTTAACCTGGATAAATGAATGCAAACGAGTACAAGCAGTGTACATAAGGAAAAGCACATAAAACAACGTCATTCTACACAGAGTACAGGTGACAACATTGAAGAAGGTGAGAGTTGGCTCTCCGTGTGGCTAATATCTATGACTGGAAGAACTGTAAGTTAGGGACATCTAACATAGTACAATCAATCACGCATGTCCACACAACAGAACCGTTAAAGTTGACTAACTTCTGTTTTTTTGCAGCCATCTTCAGGGTGAGGGTTTACCCCCCACAGGTTTTTCCCACCCCACAGACAAGTCATAAAACAACTTTGCACTCACAGCAACTTTGTAGCCATTTCATATTTATAGAAAAAGTTACAAAATAATATACAGTCCATAAGGTGGCGCTGTCAGCAATAATATGCAGTTTTATTAATCAACATAGCACCAGTTTTATATATTAAATGTGGAAATGTGACGGGACTTTTTGCAAAGAGGTATGGATCATTGTATGCATCAAGTTTTAGGCCAAATGAACACTGTTAAACACACAGTCGGGTCAGGGCTGATGAACACGCAGTCAGGTCAGGGCTGATGAACATACAGTCAGGCCAGGGCTGATGAACATACAGTCGGGTCAGGGCTGATGAACACACAGTTGGGTCAGGGCTGATGAACACACAGTCAGGTCAGGGCTGATGAACACGCAGTCGGGTCAGGGCTGATGAACATACAGTCGGGTCAGGGCTGATGAACATACAGTCGGGTCAGGGCTGATGAACATACAGTCGGGTCAGGGCTAATGAACGTACAGTCGGGTCAGGGCTGATGAACGTACAGTCGGGTCAGGGCTGATGAACGTACAGTCAGGTCAGGGCTGATGAACGTACAGTCAGGTCAGGGCTGATGAACATACAGTCGGGTCAGGGCTGATGAACACGCAGTCGGGTCAGGGCTGATGAACATACAGTCGGGTCAGGGCTGATGAACATACAGTCGGGTCAGGGCTGATGAACATACAGTCAGGTCAGGGCTGATGAACATACAGTCGGGTCATGGTTGATGAACATATAGTCAGGTCAGGGCTGATGAACATACAGTCAGGTCAGGGCTGATGAACATACAGTCAGGTCAGGGCTGAGTTCAGTTACAGTTGTCAATTACAATTACACAGCCTCAGGAAAGTTAATTGCAGTTGGAATAACAACATGTCACAAACATGAATTACGTTGCTTAAACAATCAATTACAATTATGTTACTTCAAAAAATCAATTACAATGCTACATAAAGGATCAGTTGTGATCATACATGGACTGAGTACAACTACATTGTTCATACATGGACTGAGTACAACTACATTGTTCATACATGGACTAAGTACAACTACATTGTTCATACATGGACTGAGTACAACTACATTGTTCATACATGGAATGAATACAACTACATTGTTCATACATGGACTGAGTACAACTACATTGTTCATACATGGAATGAGTACAACTACAGTGTTCATACATGGAATGAGTACAACTACAGTGTTCATACATTTACTGAGTACAACTCCGGTGTTCATACTTGGACTGAGTACAACTACGGTGTTCATACATGGACTGAGATCAACTACATTGTTCATACAAACTAACTACAACTACATTGTTTTATAAAGGAAGCTTCCATCTACCATTATTGTTTGTTTTTGACAGGGTTTTATGTGAATTCATGCATTCTTGCTGCCCAGGTTGGGTTCAGTTAAAATGGTCAATTACACGGCCTCTTAGAATCTCAATTGCATCTGTAAAAAAAACAATTACACTAATCTAATTAATTATAAAATAAATAAAATTCAATCTCGCCCGTGGGTTCTAGCCGCTGGTTTCCTGTTGACAGTATGTTATAAATCGTCACAACAACGGCACACCGGCAAAGACGCCAGTCAGTCGTCTCGCCAAACCTCGCCCACCCGAACACCAGACTATCTATATTACCCACCACCAACCCATCAAGGTCGGTCGACAGTCCTCTACCACCGTAGCTCTGGGACTAACAACGAGTGTCCTGGTGGCAGTTTTGTGGTGATGGGTTGCTTCCTGGTCGCGTGGTTTAGCCTGCTTTCAGTTTTAACTGGGAGTTTTGTTGTAGTGTGCTGTACTAACATTTGCCAAACCATTGGTCTTTCTACCTAGATTATAGTGTTTCACTGCGACTCTTAAAAGCACATTTAATGATATATCTTGACAAACAGTGGTAAAGATACAAAATCTGATCATTTTGTATTATAAAATCATGTTATATAGTATAAAATATATTCTAACATATTGGCCGCCCAAAGATGTTTTAACAAATCACATTTAAAAAATATACTTTAACCATTAGCTATTTTATTTGAATGCATTGGGGGCGAATGTTATGGTTACATTGCATGCAGATTGCAGAGGGAACGTAATTTTACACATATTAATGATATCACATAATCCTATGGACCTGACCCTGATAAACTTTGTCCACAGGTATTGGAGTGTGTGGACAGCTGTTCATGAGTGTACTGAACCGCAAAGTGGACATTCATCAACAGATAATGGTCAATTTTATTCATTGTGTTTCATGACAACACATATGGGCCATCAATATGTTGGAATATAATAATATATGGAACATGATTTTATGATAAAATGATCAAACTTTGTGCCTTACGAAGCACTTGACAACACATCTTCACCAGTTGTCTTCACCATGCACTAGTTTCACTCGCATTATTTGTGTATGGTGTGGAAGTTAACTTTGTACCTTACAAAGCACCTGACAACACATCTTCACCAGTTGTCTTCACCATGCACTAGTTTCACTCACATTAATTGTGTATGCTGTGGAAGTTAACTCGTTAATGAACTGTTTGTTGTTAGGAGTAAACTTTATTTGAACACGACACTTTTAAGAAAATATGTTATTTACTAAATAAATACCATAACATATATTACATTGCCATGTGTTTTTTGGTATATTTAAACAAAGAATGCTACAAGTGTTAACTATTATTCAAAGACCAACACAACTCTTGATTAGACAACAAGCTTGTGAATTTTAAGTAGAAAGTATTATGAGATTTGTTCCGAAATGACTGGAAATGCATTTTGCTGCTCGTGCACTATATTTGGTAATATTCGGAGAAGTTTGCCATTGATCAGGTATATCAGTTATTGACGAAGAGTAGTTTATGCATTGTGGTAGTCTAGTAGGTTGCGAAGTAAGGCGGTAACTGTTTGTTAGCATTAAGCTAACATAATACTTGTTTCAGTCTTGACAATAAATGTTTACAATATCAGTGAATTTGGGGAACTTGGACTGAACACAAGTGTCCAAGAATTTTCAAATAAGATAAAAATACTACAAAACTGTATTTCATTTGAGCAGCTTAAAATTTTTTTTAATCTGTACAAATATGAAAGTAAATACTGTTTCAATCATCACTTATGTCAAAATGTTTAATTTCTTCGTCTGACACTGTTGCAGTCATCCATAAGTGAATCGGGGGCAAGGTCGGTGGAAGGGGGTGACCCCCAGCGACCCCACTCATCGCCCTACCCTGTAATAGGTAAGTAACATCCTCACCGTTTTCATAGTCACCAACAACATTTAATGTACAGTAATTTTTTTTGCTTTTACAGTGCATCTGAACCAAAGAAATTGTTTTGTTTGAAATCAACAAGATGTGCCTATCTGCCAGTTTTGTCTGCTTCCTAACTGTGAACAGTTGGGGCTGCAGACATGGTTTTGGTAGTTTTGTAGCATGCATGTTAAAATTGGGAATGCTCTACATGGGTACAATGTTTGAATCAAACTTACAATTTATTATGCCCCTTGCTAAGTTGTAAATTACGACAATATAACAGTCTTGCCACCTGCATTTGTCCATGTTAATTTGGTGCAGAAAACTACTAACATCCTTGTACATGTGTAATTGTGGTAGACCACTTCATTTATTTTGTCTAAACAAGTGTCCTATTTAATGGTAAATGGGTAAATTTTACTTACATTTCCTCTTGTAACAATGGGTGAAATAAAGATTATCTGTCTTCTTGGAGTAGAGAAATATTCCCTCCATGGGTCAAGTAGATCTCTTCCAAAAAGTTGCACTGGCAATGTGGCATCTGCGATGAGGAGACAGTTGCCAGAGAAAACAAACAAAGTAACACGTAGACTGCATTGTTGTTGCAGACGAGGACCTGGGCGAGATGGGCGAGGGCATGAGGAACCTGCTCGTCTCTGACCTTGACCTTGAGAGTATGCACGGCTCGAGTCTCGAGCGCGGTCAGAAGCGTCGTGTATCGCTATCGGACTTCAACTTTATCAAAGTGCTCGGAAAGGGAAGCTTTGGAAAGGTGGGTGGTCTAGCTAATGTCTCCAGTCACTTTGGATAGGTGGGTGGTCTAGCTAGTGTCTCCAGTCACTTTGGAAAGGTGGGTGGTCTAGCTAGTGTCTCCAGTCACTTTGGAAAGGTGGGTGGTCTAGCTAGTGTCTCCAGTCACGTTGGAAAGGTGGGTGGTCTAGCTAGTGTCTCCAGTCACTTTGGAAAGGTGGGTGGTCTAGCTAGTGTCTCCAGTCACTTTGGATAGGTGGGTGGTCTAGCTAGTGTCTCCAGTCACTTTGGAAAGGTGGGTGGTCTAGCTAGTGTCTCCAGTCACTTTGGAAAGGTGGGTGGTCTAGCTAGTGTCTCCAGTCACTTTGGAAAGGTGGGTGGTCTAGCTAGTGTCTCCAGTCACTTTCGAAAGGTGGGTGGTCTAGCTAGTGTCTCCAGTCACTTTGGATAGGTGGGTGGTCTAGCTAGTGTCTCCAGTCACTTTGGAAAGGTGGGTGGTCTAGCTAGTGTCTCCAGTCACTTTGGAAAGGTGGGTGGTCTAGCTAGTGTCTCCAGTCACTTTGGAAAGGTGGGTGGTCTAGCTAGTGTCTCCAGTCACTTTGGAAAGGTGGGTGGTCTAGCTACTTTTACCCGTTGTAGTGCACGTTATATGTTCGCTACAAATTATGTAAAATCTTTTAATGAATGCCTTCGCTCATCAATATTTAGCCTTTTATGCCGTTTAGAAAGGTCCTATAATCTACATTTTGTGAATTACTGAAGTGTAATGAGTAAGTTTTGGATTAGTCAGTTGTATACTTTTAATACATGGAATGTGTGTATATTTATATATTTTTTATTTTAACTTGTTTTACATGTACTTTTACTGCACTACGTGTTTATATTTATATTTTTTCTTTTCTTTCTACATGTACCTTTAATGCACAACATATGTGCATATTTATATATATCTTTTTTTTTACTTGTATTGTATGTATATATATATATACCGTATATATATGTGGACTTTTTGTCTAAAAATAAACATTTATTATTTACTTTGCTTAACTTCATAGATTTTGCACTATTTTTCCCATAGTACAGTCGTCGTTCTACTTTTCACATGTGCTTTCTGGTGTAAAAAAGTAAAACAAATTTGGTTTTATCGTAGTTATGGTCTCTGCAACAATTTTGCAGACATGAGTCATTCAACCTTCAGACCATCAGTTGCTGTGCGAGGTAGAGGAATGTCTATAAAAGTTATATTTGTGAAACTAAAACTAGATGGTTTATTGCAGAATGGAAACAGTTCTATATGTTATAGGTGCATAAAAAAGAGTGGCATTTCGTTTAATATTTTTTCATCTGTTAAGCTTCTCCTAGCTGACATTCCGTGCTGAAAACGCTTCTGTAACAAATTAATTTACAAAGTTGTCAAACTTAAGTAATATGTCACTGTTAGTTTAATGTATAAGCTGTCTTTGGTTTTAGTTTACCTATTTTAAGATTTCTCATTAGAATAAGACCCCTCATACATTTGTCCAAAAAATATTTTCTACAATGTTACTGACATGCATGTAACCAACCAGAGTTCATAAAATAATATTCATTCATTTTATCATGCCACCATTTGCTTGACATCACAGTGACATGGTAAAAATAACGTCAGCTACCTGACAGATGCAGATTGTAAACAAATCGGGGAAGAAATGCAATTTTTTCACTATCTGTTGAATCTCTCACTGTTTAAATTTGTTAAATTGCACTATATATACACTATATATACACTATAGATACATGGCAAATAGTTCCAGTTCACCCAACAATCCACCAGAATCCTCTGCACTTTTAAGCGGAAGAAAGAAAACGTTATAAATTATATACATGATACACGTACATCAGGTGATGTTGGCGGAACACAAAGGCACGGACGAGGTGTACGCGGTCAAGGTCCTGCAGAAACACGTCATCATACAGGACGACGACGTCGAGTGTACGATGACCGAGAAACGCATCCTCGCTCTGTCCGCCAAACACCCGTTCCTCACTGCACTGCACTCATCGTTCCAGACTAAGGTCAGAATCACTCCCAGAACCAGGTCATTCCAGCTCTCTGTCCAAATATAAGATGTTAGGATATATATATATATATATCCTAACATCTATATATACACACACATATATATATTATATATATATGTGTGTATATATACATATATGTTAGGATATATATATATATATATATATATATATACATACATACATACATACATATATATATATATATATATATATATATATATATATATATATATATATATATATATATATATATGTATATATATATATATATATATATATATATATATATATATATATATATATATATATACATATGTTTGTGTCTGTACAGATGTGTTTTAATCAACCACATTTAAAAAATATCCTTTGTCTGTTTAATTTGAATGTTTCAGGGCGAATATCCTGTTTACAGCCTGTAGAGGGAAGGTACTTTTGTGGGTGTTAATTATATAATTATATTTCATCATAGTTTATATGACATTCCTCTGCTGCTGTTTCCAGGATCGCCTCTTCTTTGTGATGGAATATGTCAATGGTGGAGATCTCATGTTCCAAATCCAGCGGGCGCGGAAGTTCGACGAGCCCCGAGCTCGTTTCTACGCTGCTGAAGTAACACTTGCACTCATGTTCCTTCACCGACATGGTATTATCTACAGGTGAGTCGTCACTATAGACCAACTGTCACTAGTAGACAAACAGTCAACATGCTCATTTTCCTTAACATACATATTATCTACAGGTGGGTGGTCACTGTAGACAAACTATCACTGCGGTCATGTTCCTTCACAGAAATTATATTATCTACATGTGGGTGGTCACAGTAGTGAAACTGTCGCCATGCTCATGTTCCTTCACAGACATGGTATTATCTACAGTATCTGTAATGTCTGAGGAAATCAGGGTTGACAAAAATCACGATTTAAAAAAAAAAATTGTAATCAGACTTTTTTATTTAAATCGGATTTTTTTATTTATTTGATTGTTTTGATTCATTTGATTTTTTTTAATCTGGTATACACAATGTCACAAAATATTTTACTATCAGGCTACCTGGTGTCAATACAGCTACACAATTGTGCGCACTTTATGCTTTTGTATTAAAAAAACTTTGTTGATCTCGATGCTTGTAAACAATTATTTGTGTTAAATTCATATAAATCAGCGATAAAAAAACGGAAGTCAAAAAAAAAAAAATCAATGATTTTTTTGGAGCAATTTAAATCAAATGATTTAAATGAAACAACCCTGGATGAAATTGTTTAATATTACAGAAAGGGATTCACAAAACATCAGCTGCTGTTTAAACAAATATTTGTATTTTCACCAAATGTTTCATATACACAACTGTATGCATTAATAACATGTTAATAATGATAACTGTATGTTGTTATTCTGTCTGTACAACAGAGATCTCAAGCTAGACAACATACTACTAGACGCAGAAGGCCACTGTAAGATCGCTGACTTTGGCATGTCGAAGGAAGGGATGTTTCCTGGCAAAGTTACGCAGACGTTCTGTGGCACACCTGACTACATAGCACCCGAGGTGGGCACCTGGATCTTGTTACTTTCATGATTACCCTACTTGATGCTTTGTTTGTACATTGAAATAACCTTTCTAGATATTTCATCTGCACATGGTTATCAAAAGTTTATTAGGTTGAGTTATTTGGAGAAGTAATTGTAGTGTTAATAACGCTCAACGTCATGGTCAGGTTAGAGTCACATTTCTTCCAATCACACTCATTGATAATCAATGATTTGTGGTCCCTAATGTAATTTTTTTATCTATGGTGTGAACAGTAGTAATTTTCCCCAAAGGCAATATTGAATTACACATGCATACTTTACATATGTACATACATATCAGACTGTAAAATTTTTTTTTTTAGTCTCATTTAAAATTAATTTAGCAAAATACCAAACCTACGTAGCATCCACTGCTAGCTCGTTTGTGCAGCTTTTGTATGTAGTTTTTGTGAAATCGTCAGACAAACTATTAAATGAGTTAATGCTTGTTCAGTCATTAACTGAAGTGAAAATTGAAATGCTGAAAAATCACAATTTTCTTCCTTGGTGAAATTTTTTAACTTTGTCATTTGATCGGTGAGAGGATGGACGTCACGTCCATGATCAGCATTGACCCACACAATGCTTACCATTTTGGATATCCACTATTTTGATCCTTATCAGATCTAATGACTAAAGTCAATTCTTTCGATTTGAAAAAAATAGGCATTATTTTATTAAACAGACTGCGCACATTACTTAAACTAGTCACACACTACCATTTGAGGAAGCAGCTTTAACTTTGCTTATGAAATAACCCCTTGAGGTGACCACTGAAGTGATCCGTGTCCCTTGTAGATCCTGCAGGAGCTGGAGTACGATGCGTCAGTGGACTGGTGGGCCCTGGGAGTACTGCTGTACGAGATGATGGCCGGACAGCCTCCCTTTGAGGCCGACAGTGAGGACGATCTGTTTGAGTCGATTCTCCACGACGACGTCCTCTATCCCGTCTGGCTCAGCAAGGAGGCCGTCTCCGTACTCAAGATGGTGAGGAAACATTCCAGGATTGTATACCCCACTTACCATGAGACTGCAAGTTATATCTGGGTGCAATTATATCTGGGTACAATTATATTGGGGTACAGGTATATCTGGGTACGTTTATGTCTGGGTACAGGTTTATCTGGGTACGGTTATGTCTGGGTACAGTTTTATCTGGGTACTGTTATGTCTGGGTACAGTTATATATGGGTGCAATTATATCTGGGTATGGTAATGTCTGGGTGCAATTATATCTGGGTATGGTAATGTCTGGGTGCAATTATATCTGGGTATGGTAATGTCTGGGTGCAATTATATCTTGTTACTTGTGTATCTGGGTACAGTACATGTGTACATTTGGGTACAGTTATATCTGGGTATAGTTATATATGTGTACAGTTATACCTGGGTGCAATTATATATGGGTACAGTTATATCTGCAATTATGTCTGGGTACAGGTATATCTGGGTATGGTTGTTTTGGTGCAATTATATTTAGGTACATGTACATCTGGGTATAGTTATATCTGGGTGCAGTTATCAGTGATTTGCTTTGGTTTTCAAAAGGGCAAGGTGCTGAGTCTGAAAAAAGGGCAAATATTTTGAGGGCAAGGGGGCAACCTACCACATGATACACATGAAACATTTGTAATTGAACATATAAAAAACGTTACTTTCCAATGGACGAGCCGCCTGTCCTTGTGCAGCCAATTTCTGCATGGCTACTGTAGGAAGGCAACTTATGTAACTTATTCCAGTTAAAATTTTGCATAACGTTACTTTTTTCATGGCATAGTTTTGTGGAAATAATATACTACTAGTAACATGGGTTTGTAATTTTTGCCTGGGATACGCACTATGATTACAATTTAGGCACCTGAGAAATTTACATATTTTAGTTTGCAGTTCCGCTATCCAGAATATGTGTGATTATGATAAAAGAAAACTAATTATGATTCCATTTTCTGTACCTGGTAAAGTTGTTTGTAAAATGACAAAGGTGTTTAATTAACTAATTTATGTAGTATATCGTACACCTCAGGTATGTGTCGCCAAACATCTACAGGTAATGCATCATCAAGCATATAGTAATTATGGCCCAGTTAAAAAGCATTTTGTTTTCATTGTAATCGTTTACACGAGTCAGTTACAATTATTACATGGCATGATTACAGTTACAACCTTGACATAATTTACGACCTACTAACTTATTGTCTCTGCTGCTGCCTCACAGTTCATGACAAAGAACCCACTGAAGCGTCTGGGCTGTGTGAAGGCCCAGGGAGGGGAGAGAGCCATCCTCATACATCCGTTCTTCCATGAGAAGATCGACTGGGAGTTATTGGAAGAACGCAAAGTCAAACCACCATTCAAGCCAAAAATCGTATGTTTATGTATTTGCAATGATGCCGGCTGGCTGGCTGGCTGGCTGGCTGGCTGGCTGGCTGGCTGGCTGGCTGGCTGGCTGGCTGGCTGGCTGGCTGGCTGGCTGGCTGGCTGGCTGGCTGGCTGGCTGGCTGGCTGGCTGGCTGGCTGGCTGGCTGGCTGGCTGGCTGGCTGGCTGGCTGGCTGGCTGGCTGGCTGGCTGGCTGGCTGGCTGGCTGGCTGGCTGGCTGGCTGGCTGGCTGGCTGGCTGGCTGGCTGGCTGGCTGGCTGGCTGGCTGGCTGGCTGGCTGGCTGGCTGGCTGGCTGGCTGGCTGGCTGGCTGGCTGGCTGGCTGGCTGGCTGGCTGGCTGGCTGGCTGGCTGGCTGGCTGGCTGGCTGGCTGGCTGGCTGGCTGGCTGGCTGGCTGGCTGGCTGGCATCCAGTATGCATTACTTATCAGTTTCAAAGCTATTCGTTATCCACCAAATTGATATGGGGCTGTTACAAAAACTTAAGATGTGGTTTGTTGACAATTTGCTAAGGTGTCATCAACCTATCTTTTCTCTCTGAAATCTTTGAGACACCTTTAAACATTGAGTTGATGTGTAACTTTTTTCTTGCAGAAATCCCGAACGGACGCAAACAACTTTGACAAGGACTTCACATCCGAGGAGCCAATTTTGACTCCAATAGACCCGACAATCATCAAAGCCATCAACCAGGAGGAATTCAAGGGATTCTCCTTCATCAATTCCGAGTACGGCAAACTGAGTCTCCTCATGGATCCTCCACCACCAGCAGAGGCAGCCGTGGTGACAACGGCTAATGAAACGGTTGCCACAGTGACAGCTGCCAGTGTGACAGCTGCCCAGGCGACTGTTACCCAGACAACGTTTTCCCCAGCAACGGTTGCCACAGAGACAGTTGCCCCGGCAACAGTTGCCCCGGCAACAGCTGCCCCGGCAACAGCTGCCTCAGAGACAGCTGCCCCAGCGACAGTTGCCCCGCCCACTGTTGACCCGGCAACGGTTGCTCCAGCAATGGCTACCACGATGATAGCTGCAACAGACTTGAACCCCGTTGACAACGCAGTTGTGGAAAGTACAACGTGCCCCATAGAGGCCGCCACTGTGACCGAAACGGAGATTGTCACCGCTGAAGAGCTGCCAGCAGATTGCAGTAACAGTCCAGTGACAGCTGAAGAGGATGCTGGCGACACACCCGAGTCTACATCATCATGACAACAGAAACTGGTTTTGACCATAGCATAAGAAAAAACATGTCCCATCACTGTCACGGAGACTGCTCATAGTCATGTCAGGTTGCCATGACAACAGTTAATTGTTCCGTGGAAATAGAGAATGGAGGATGAAACAAAGTTGCCAGTGCTGGACTAGACTCGAGTCGCTGGAGGTTGGCAGAGAAAGGCTTTACAGATTCACATCTGCATGACCATGCCACATCGTTCCAAGTTGTGTTGCTGTGGCTACTAGGTGGCGCTGTGACTGCTGACATCCATACCAGCCGGCTAGCCATGGTGGTTGTGTACATCTGGATGTCAATGCTGCTGCCACCGTTGCTATGGCAAACCTCTCACACCTCTACCGTCGCCATGACAACGCCATCACTGATGCTGGCCATTTACCAAGATATCATGTGTGAATCTTCCAGAACTGTTGTGTGCATCTGTGAATGCTTAGCTGCCTTGCTGTCTTTTGTCTTTGTTCGGCCGGCAGCAATGCGCTAGCAAAAACATGCGTGTAAGTAATTTGTCATGTGTGAGACAATGACTAAATGCCTGGTCTTGGCTTGGATGCTGAACATACCTGACAGTGCAGTTTGGTCGCTGGGACTTGTGTCTCTTTGCAAGGATATAGAACTTACAGTCATCTATGTTCTGCTTTGCAGATACACATATTCGTTGGCTGCAGAAGAAAAGAAACTATCACCATTTTCCGATTCACAACAAAGTCTTGTGGCTAATAAGGAGAATAATCAAAGGCCAGATAAGGAACATCTCTGAAAACTGCATTCTACACTGCAGAATGTTGTATGTAAGCCGTTGGTTGACTGAGTGCGTGTTTATGTGTGCATGTGCCCTGTGCATGTGCCCTGTGCGTGCGTGTGTGCATGACCAAGTACGGCAGCCAGGTGTCCAGTGATGGGGGCATCGCAGTAACCGGTGGTGGCAGTCAGAGGGGATGGCAGTCGGAGGGGGTGGATATTCTGTGATGTCAAAGCCAAAGAGGGTGCGTCCTTACGTATGCGTCCTGCCTCCAGCCAACAGTGCTGGCAACTCAAGGGGCTAGGCTGGCCTATGCTCTTTCTACTCATGTGCAATATGTATTCTTTATCTTGCCAGAAAAACAGCAGTGTGTGCGTGCATGTCTGCATGTTTACATGTGCATGCGAAGTATGTGTATATTTGATATGTTTGTACATTCTTGGCAAACTACTGTTTACGTATGGCGTGTGGTTGCCGTGGACTAGTGTCACAGCTGCCATGCAGCGAATCTGGACAACGGCACAGAGTCGGTGACGATACCAATGTGATGAAGATGATTAATATAATTATATATATATATCTATATAGCTATCTGAATGATTGATTGATATTTTACTGGTGTTGACTATGAGAAATGACTCTCATAAACATAATGCTTTCTTTAGTTTCCCATTGTCGTCATGGCGATAGCTTCGAGGTTCTTTTTGTACAAAGTTGGTCGGATGGTTAGGAAGCATGTGTAACAGTTTGTACAAAGTTGGTCGGATGGTTAGGAAGCATGTGTAACAGTTTGTACCAAGTTGGTCGGATGGTTAGGCAGCATGTGTAACGGTTTGTACCAAGTTGGTCGGATGGTTAGGAAGCATGTGTAACAGTTTGTACCAAGTTGGTCGGATGGTTAGGAAGCATGTGTAACAGTTTGTACCAAGTTGGTCGGATGGTTAGGAAGCATGTGTAACAGTTTGTACCGTCAAATTATTTGCTTCATGTTGGAGCGTTTCTGTATTCCTTTTGCACCTCACCTCAAAACATGTCGACATAACCTGATACTTTGGACTAGAGCTCTTCTGGAAAGGGTGGTAGGATTAGAAACATTTCCTGTTCGAGTGGACAATTACATTCTCCAGTCGGACTTGTCACGGAGCTGTAATTCTACCAATGTTTTTGTGGTATCTATTTATATTGCCTGATGGAACCAACCAAACCAATACAAGTTTGCCACCACTGCCACCTTTTAACAGTTATCAACAACTCTGATGTTTTGTCTTACACATAGCTTTAATGCTGCTCTCCTGTTCGAAACGTGATCATAAATATACTGATATTTGTCTACATCTCCTGCATTTGAAATCATACATAGGTTTACCAGTCACTTTATTTATATTTAGATGGGCCGCAAGCTTTGCAACTGATATATATATATATTTTATTTCTCTTTAAAATTGAGCAGGCAATCAGGGTAGTCTTTTTGAAGGTGCCGTTTCATCTGTGCCCAGTTACTATTTTGTTTTCACTGGTGCCACAAAAAAGTAGAACTTGGTGACTGTATCAGTGCAAAAACTGGGCTTGGTCTGCCTCAATGATTTGATGTCAGTGTATTAGTTTGTCTACAAATTTTTATCACGTTCTACTTTAAACATACATAGGGCTACTCAGCTACATAGAGAACATTTTAATCTCATCTGGCTGTCAAAAATGCCTGCATGTTTTATGCTATATATTCTATTTTGTTTTTACTGTTTTTCTACTTGTAGCTGCATCAACAGTTGTGGCAGAACATGAATGAAATGGAATGTGATAGACTTAACCACACAAAACATGCATATCCAACCCGCTATAAAGCTTTATGTTGCAAAATTGCTGGGCCATTTCAACAAGTAAAACAATAAGAAAGTGTATTTCATTCAAACTAATTGAGATGTGTATTATAAAGTCCTGATTTCGATTTTGGTCCAGTCGATATTTTTAGTCTAGACTAGGGTCTGTTTTTGTTTGGTCCACTTCATTAGGTCCGCAACTGTTGAGAAGCTTGTGCTACTTCTGACATTTTCATGTAGCTTTCTATTTCAAGATATGTTATTTACTGTGGTAGTTTCTTATTAATGTTTTGGACGTTTAATTGTGTGATGCAATCATCTCGGACTAAACTAGTTCCAGCAGTAAATCACTCAACATATGCAGTCTGGAAATCAATTCAACAACATTTTATATGGCAGTGACTCGGCAAATGAAAAAAATTAAAGGCTAAATTTATTTATGGCATGGTTTGGTTGGAACTATAAACACGTTCAGTTAGATGTGAAATATGCGACAGGTGTGTCTAATGGGGTACATCAGGGACTTGTAACTATGAGATTGTGCCAATCGATTTTAGGGTGAATAAAATGGAACATGCCCAAGACTTGCCCAGTGAAACTGTCACATTCTCAAACAATACACAGCTCATTCTTGATTAGTGGCTACTATAACTTGGTAACTAATTGTTTTTAACTTGATATCTGACAAAATGAATGATTATCAATTCCTCAAGTAGCTTCTGTGATTCAGTGTGTGATTTCCGTATTGGTAGATTGTTTCTTCGATAAGCGTGGTTGCCAGCCGCAGATTGAGCCAAGGTCGAATGCAGTGCTTGCCCATACACTTTGTATTTATTGTATATTGTATAGTATTTATTCCCAGTTGTTGACAGACGACCAGTGTGCAGGTGTACGTAATGGATCAGTACTGATGCGTCTGGAATGATCATTTGTACAACCATGCAGAACGGAAACGATCTGCAGTTCAAGAACTTCAAACCTCACCTCTTCAAACCTGTATCATATGATTGAAGTTTTTTCTATGATACTACTGTCAATCAACTTGTCAGGCAATTAATTTCCAAAACATGTTGGATAGTTGAATATTATTAGATTTGTGTCTAAAATAGTACTGGATATCTTTACAGTAGAACCGACCAGAGGTCAGAAACTGCAGATGTCTGGAAGAAATAGATGTTGACGACAGGAAGTGAACATCATGTTTTTTTTCTCAGCTTTTTTGTATGTGAAATTTACATTTTGTATAATTTCACCATCCACGGCAATCATACATCGATATCCGAAACGAAGAAACATTGCACTGGTCATGGCTTCTGCAGAGACTGACTGCAGTTGCTTCCGTTTTAAATGCTACATTTTTATTTTAGTAGAGTTGTGCTCACTTCGGTTTTGGCCAGGATTTAGTACCTGTGATGTCAGCATGTCTGACTGCATTGTGTCGATGACGGAGAATGATTACTATGAATGTTGTGCTGTTTCGTAAGTTGAATACTCTTTGGGACGTTTTATTGTTTTAACCATTTTGTTCAAATGCCTGACGAATGTCAGACGATCGTTGATGCACTGTAAGTGGTGGATTACGAAATCTTACAAAGTATTAAACAGCAAGGAGACACCTGGTGTCTGCTGTAAGAACTAGTCAGTTTGCTGTGGATCTGAAAAGTCGTTCTTATTGCTAGAATCCACAGATTTACTATTAGAATAGAAAGAGCATCACAATCTGACTTTTAATATAATTTTTTATTCTCCATATAAAATATAATACTGTGTGGGCAGGTAATATACAGTTAACGAGCGTGTATGTGCAGAATTCTGAACCAAGTTTCAGTAGAAATATTTCATGCATTGTCAGTGATCTTCCAGCCATGCTATATTGGTCGACAGGCGAGAGCGCTTGCACGTTGTCACTCGAATCACCCTCGCCATGCGGATGGGTAGCGTTTTACTTGTACATTGTTCTGATTTTCTGTATCCTGTTTTGTCATTTTAGCTTCGGGTACAAAGCCACTTACAGCAAGAAACTTGTTTTTATAAACTGATGCCAAAGTAACTGAACACAAGCGTGGGGTGACGACCGATGGTGTTCATCAATAGTCATCAACCGTTTAGTGAGATCAGTGAAAGTGTTTATGTTAGATGTGGAGAGGACACAAACGAGTCCATGTTTTAATGACTACGTAGATTGCTTTGAGGCTATATGTTGTATATTTTGAAAGCAATAATTGTAGAGAATGGGAAATATCTGCTGTTTAGTTAACAATGAAACTTGGCTGTTGTAAATAAATGTGACATTTTACCAAGGCGTGTCATGTTGTCTTTGTAATACTTCAAAAACGAAAGCCACATTTTGTACATTTATTGTACGACATAGCAAAATAGATAGGTTGTTACATGCATACACTACCATCAGCGTTTTCAACATTACTTCTTTGGGTAACTGAAAGACTAGGAATAATTCAACAAACCAAAAGTACAATGTTTGATCGTTTTTATAAACTATCTATTCTCTTCTTTGGGTAACTGAAAGACTAGGAATAATTCAACAAACCAAAAGTACAATGTTTGATCGTTTTTATAAACTATCTATTCTCTAACATCTTGACTGCCTAGATGTGATTTAACCACAACATAACATTTTTAATATAATTTAACCTTTATCTGTTTATCGATAAAAATCACCCTAAAAAAGCTACCAATACTGTGGCCAAATTTTATCGAAGAGAGGCGGTCACGTGATGGGTGTATAATTACCATTCATAAAACTATAATTAACATTCATAAAACTATGTTTTATTCAATTCGACTCGGCAAGCAATGTAAACATTCAAATTACCCGATAAACAGATAATGGTCAAATAATTTTTTTTTAAACACGTCTGAACAATCAATATGTTAGAAAATATATATAGTTGATACAATATAACACGATCAGACTTTGTACTGTTTATGCTTTGCACTAACAGCAACGACTTTTTACCTGAGATTATATCCATCGACCACCTGTCCCTTATTCCTTATGCGTCCAATAGTCACATGCTTCCTGCATGGCACAGGTCTCTCGCACTGGCACTAGCTTCCTGCATTGCACAGGTCTCGCACTGGCACTAGCTTCCTGCATTGCACAGGTCTCGCACTGTCACTAGCTTCCTGCATGGCACAGGTCTCGCACTGTCACTAGCTTCCTGCATGGCACAGGTCTCGCACTGTCACTAGCTTCCTGCATGGCACAGGTCTCTCGCACTGGCACTAGCTTCCTGCATGGCACAGGTCTCGCACTGTCACTAGCTTCCTGCATGGCACAGGTCTCGCACTGTCACTAGCTTCCTGAACACTACAGTAGTGTTCATGTTCACTGCCCCAACCCCTCGGCTGGGACTTCTCCCTTGAACAGCTGTAGGAGAATGGGGTAGTGAAGGTCTGCGTCATACTCTGTCGAGGCTTTGGACAGATTCTACAACAAAATTGCTTTTTACAGGGCTCCTACCATTTCCTACCATTTCATTACAACATAATTCCAGGACATATCCAGGAAATTATTTATAATTTCAAGAATGCATCATATGTCCCCCAATGAGACAAATCAAGAACAGATGACACATTGTGTAGTGAAAACTTTAATAATGTGCAATTTCAATAATTTTCATGTAACAGTAACAGTGATAACATATATTATGTCATAAACATGAATAAATGTACCTAATCCAGAGTTCATTCTGCAGCAGTGGTCGCAGCAATATAATCAGTGACCACTTGCTGATATTTGTCTTGTCGACGCAAGGAACCGTGGTACAATGACGACATCCATCAAGCCAGGGCATTAAGACGTGCAAACGAGAAGAGATGGAGAACAACGAAAGTCGAGGTGCATCGCAAGATTTTTGTTGAGCATCGAACAGCGGTCAACAACATGATCAAGCGAGCGAAGTGTGCTCACTACGAGTCAGTGTTGTCATCACTTGACCAGCGAACATGCTTTCGTGTGGTTAACACTCTGCTAAAGCCACCGGGAATAATTCTTCCACAATCCAGTAACACTGAAACACTGTGCAATGACTTCGCAACCTACTTTGCAGAGAAAACACAAGGAATTAGAATGCAGATACACACAAAGCTGACCAATGATGAAGAGTATTCTTGTTGTGCTATCGACTCTGGCAGCCAAAGCCAACGTTTGTCGAACGAACTCAATCGACTGCTACCTACTAGTGAAGAGGAAATGAAGAAAATCATCAGCCTATGCCCATCAAAGACATGCAGCCTGGACTCTTGCCCCACTGATCTGTTGAAGAAAACAGTTGGTGTGCACATTCCTTATCTGGTGGCAATAGTGAATAACAGCTTTAAGCAAGGACTCTTTCCGATCACGTTGAGAACAGCAATAGTAAAACCACTTCTGAAATCCGACACTCGACAAAGACATGTTAAAGAACTACAGACCAGTGTCAAATATAGCATTCGTCGGCAAAGTCTTGGAGAAAGTGGCAGTTCGTCGTTTGCTTGACCATCTCACCTTGAATGGGCTGCATGAAGAATACCAATCGACATATAAGATGCTTCACAGTACAGAAACAGCTCTACTGCGTGTTCAGCATGACATTGCTAGTGTACTCGACAAGAATCGTGCAATGCTGTTTGTCATGCTGGACTTATCAAGTGCATTTGACACGATTGACCATGAACATTTGCTGACACTACTGCACGACGAATACGGTATGTGTGGAATAGCGTTATCATGGTTCCGGACGTACTTGGAAGACCGCACCCACTGTATCAAGATAGACTCAAAAACATCCGCGATTATTCCGCTACATAGTGGTGTGCCACAGGGCTCGGTCCTTGGGCCAGTTATGTTCACTCTATACACCACCCCATTGCAGCGGATATTCAAAAGACATGGCATAAAATACCATAAGTATGCAGACGACATTCAACTATATGCGTCGTACAATCCCGCTACATCAGGCGACCAAGTGAAAACTGCGAGGCGACTCGAAAACTGTATTGGGGAAGCCAGACGATGGATGGTGCTGTGCATGCTGAAACTAAATGACGAAAAAACAAAGATGATGATCTTTACATCAAAACATCATCTTAGGATGTACGGAGGCTGCTCCTTGAGAATCGGAGACGATACGGCTTCACCATCAGATCGCATAAGGAATTTGGGAGTTCACATGGATCAACATCTGACGATGACAGATCATGTGACTGCTGTGTGTGCCGCATGTAACTACCATCTGTGCAGACTGTCATCAATACGGCACTATTTAACAACTGAAGCCGCGAAAAGTGCTGTCAACGCACTCGTCACCTCTCGCCTGGACTACTGTAACTCCCTCTTGCATAACATACCATTATCACAGACAGCCCGGTTGCAGCTTGTCCAGAACAATGCAGCCAGGCTAATAACACGCACCAGTAAACACGACCACATCACACCAGTGTTGAAGGAGCTGCATTGGCTGCCGGTTGAGAGCCGAATCGCCTTCAAGATGTTGGTAATGACTTATAAATGCATCAATGGTTTGGTGCCGTCTTATCTTGCAGAACTTGTTCAACCACGAAAACGTGACGGACGCCTACGCAAGAACTATGCGCCAACACTGCACCAAGGCATAACAAAGAAGTGTATTGGCGATTCGGCATTTGGCGCAGCAGAACCACATTGTGAACTATGTGAACATTCGTGCATCGGGGACACTTTCTGTGTTTAGAAAGTGTTTAAAGACATATCTTTTTATTAGACATTTTAATTAATTTAAATTGTTTTGAAATGATGGACATTGCTTTATAATTTCTTTTAATGTTATATACATTTTAATTAGTGTTTAGTTTTTATATTAATTTATATAGTTTACATAAAAAATTGTTAGTACAGTATTAGTTTAGTTTAGTTTATATAATTTACATACACATTTTTGGTACAGTATTTATTTATTTATTTTTATATCAATTTACATAATTTCCATATTAATGTACGTCTTTAAACCAGTGTTTAATTTGTTTAAAATTAATTTATATAATTTACATACAAAGGTTTAGCATTGTAAGTCTTAAAATCAAAGTTTAATTTTATTTATATAATTTACATTCCTCTTTTAGTATTGTACGTCTTAAAACCAGTGTTCATATAAAGATATATAGATATTTTTAATAAGTTACAGTTTATCTATTTATATTTATTAATATACATTATATTTCTTGTACAGTGCATCGATCCGCCATGCGGGAATTAGCGCTATAGAAAAATAGTATTATTATTATTATGAAAATATGAATTGGAAAAAAATTAATCTAAGGCATTTAGAAATCTACAAAGCTTGAAAGAAAACAATATACTTATGTTTATGGACACTTTGAAGTAAGAAAAGTGGAGAAGTGTGTTGTATTCGAACAATGTTAACATAGCATATGCTAATTTGATCAACACACATATAATACATTGTATAACCGCCATTGTCCAACTAAGAACGTAAGAAATTGTAGAAACCACCCTTGTTGACCAACAGCTTAAAAACTGCATGTCGGAAGGAAAATCAACTTTACAGATTATTTCTCAGGTATAGAACTGAAAGCTTGATACAAAACGTACAAAAACAAACTAATTTCTATATTAAGATCTGCCAAAAAGGCGTACTACAGTAAATTGCTAGCAGAAAAGAGAGGATATATTAAAGAAACATGGGTAATATTGGCATTTGTGTACAACGCCCAACGATCAAGTATCCCACCCATATAATGTGTGGAGATGAATTTCTGACGTGGCATTGACAATCATCATATCCTACAATACATCATCTCATTGCCGGGTTTAGAAATACCTTTATGATGACTACATTGCATTTACTGATAAACATTCACTACTGTGTTCACGTTCTTCACTTTACCTGTTGGTGATACTTCCAAACGTCTTCATCGTATTGTTCTGTTCGACACACCCGGAATCTCGACCGAGCAGCCTCTTCGAAAGCCTCGAATGTCTTTCCTCGTTTTGGTGCAAAAATAATCGCTTCTCCCTTAGGCTTCATTATTGCATGTAGTACATTGACCAGGTGCAGTCTGTAGTCATCGAAAAATAAACTATAAAGAAACAAAAGCAATAAAGAAGTGAAACATTTTCTTCTGAAGATTGCATTGTCTAGAAAATGGAAATTCAACAGCTTAGGTCAGGTTCAAGAATTTATTCTACCCAAATATAATCAATTATTTTTATTAGCATAACTCACAGGCCGGTTTCAGGTTTTCAGTTTGACCAGACAACAATTAGAACTAGAACACAAAATATATCCATCCATAACATGTGGCCTTCACAAACAAAATATCGCCAAGTATGCTACCTGGTTTGATGTTTATTATCTGTCATGAAGATCTACAGAAGAAAATTTAATTGATTAATGATAACTTGATGATAAGAAGAACAAGTGTTACTCACCAGTCAGCACAGATAACGTAGTCGAACTTGTCTGCAAGTTCTTTGAAGCAAGCCTCGTCATCCCACCTCAAGACTCTGTTAAAAAATAACCCATCCACTGATAACTTGCAATATCATATAACATTAACTACTACATGGTTTATGATATTATGAAAAAGTGTGAATGTATATATTAAATAAATGTATGTATACTGTACTGTGCAGCAAGTCACAGGTTTGACTAGGTAAGAAAATACCAGTTACCAAAACTTTACTAAGCAGAGAGCACCATGTCTCTATTGCTGTTTGGCTAACTATATAAAAAGTATATATAAAGCAGCAGTTCTACTTCTGTAAACGAGATATAAAAACAACTGAGGATGACACATACTTAACCAGTGACTGGCGAAATGAGACCGGTAAGAACATCAGTTGGCCACTAACACGAAAACAGGAAATATCTGGACACCAAGTTTATACCTAGACATGACTTCCTTGCTGGCAAAGACGTCTTTGTTTTCTTGAATAATTACCTCCACATCTGAAACAAAATCCACAGTTGTATTTCGATACAGTTGATTTTTATTATTACAAGATTTTTATTATTACAAGATATTTGCTCTGAAGTAATTGAAGTCAAACCAATTGATGTGGTGCCTTGAAATATGTGTAACTGTCATGCTCTTGTTCAGTGTACAGCTATAACGAAAATGGTTCTTTTGCTGAATATTATTTCAATACATAAACAGGAGCAGTTTCCCCACATAAATCATACGCAACTAATGAACAGAATTAGGGGGTGAGTAACATCATTAAAAATTGTCACACAAAAATAGGATGTGAATTCATAATTGTGAAATTTATTTTAAATAATACCTAGCGACATAACTAGAAACCACTTCAAACATTATCTGAACTGCATCGCATTCAAACTGTTCTCTGGAAAGACACTGGACATATAACAGGTAAATTAAAAACAAATACATGCTGCATAAATGCATAGGCAATAGTGTATTCATGTAAGTAATAATTAATTAAGGATGAAGGCTGAATTCTTAGCATAAAAGTTATGTTCCTTTATGGAAGAATATGACATGCATCTTTACTGTTTTATTCTGGCCATTGCACATATACAGAAAGACATGTTTACTGTTTCCATTTAAATATGTTTTTTATATTACTCAGTATATCTTGTATTGATATATCTGCATCTAGAAGAGATACACACGACTTACTTTTCACTGACTGTTCATTGCCATCGGTCAGTGTCACTTGGCATGCCTCGGAATACGTGGCCACCTACACAGCACACGCAACACATCTTTATACAAACAATCAATACTTTCAAAGCTATACATCGGTGGAATCCGACAGCAGTCATTGGAGGACCAGGCAGCAGTGACAGGCTGAGAAGACCAACAGAAAACATGGGGCATGGTAGCACAGAGATTAGAGCTAGTTACTGTTGATTGAGAGGTCGGTGTTCGAGTCCAACTGCTGCCATTTCAAAACAAAGCTATTTCGTTGAGGCCACTTTGCCTGTGTTTGTAAGACGAGACACTAGAAGTCTTAAGTTCCTTTTACCCGGTATCTATGCCAGGGAAAGAAAAATATCCCACACTGTGAAACGGACTCGATATAAAGAAGAAACGATAGCAATATGAGAATGCAAAGAAACCAGACATGGAGTAATCGTAATACGAAAGAGTAACATATATTGCTCAGTTGACATAAATGTCCTCTCTGTCTGAACAAAAGAAACCAGACATGGAGTAATCGTAATACGAAAGCGTAACATATATTGCTCAGTTGACATAAATGTCCTCTCTGTCTGAACAAAAGAAACCAGACATGGAGTAATCGTAATACGAAAGCGTAACATATATTGCTCAGTTGACATAAATGTCCTCTCTGTCTGAACAAAAGAAACCAGACATGGAGTAATCGTAATACGAAAGCGTAACATATATTGCTCAGTTGACATAAATGTCCTCTCTGTCTGAACAAAAGAAACCAGACATGGAGTAATCGTAATACGAAAGCGTAACATATATTGCTCAGTTGACATAAATGTCCTCTCTGTCTGAACAAAAGAAACCAGACATGGAGTAATCGTAATACGAAAGCGTAACATATATTGCTCAGTTGACATAAATGTCCTCTCTGTCTGAACAAAAGAAACCAGACATGGAGTAATCGTAATACGAAAGCGTAACATATATTGCTCAGTTGACATAAATGTCCTCTCTGTCTGAACAAAAGAAACCAGACATGGAGTAATCGTAATACGAAAGCGTAACATATATTGCTCAGTTGACATAAATGTCCTCTCTGTCTGAACAAAAGAAACCAGACATGGAGTAATCGTAATACGAAAGCGTAACATATATTGCTCAGTTGACATAAATGTCCTCTCTGTCTGAACAAAAGAAACCAGACATGGAGTAATCGTAATACGAAAGCGTAACATATATTGCTCAGTTGACATAAATGTCCTCTCTGTCTGAACAAAAGAAACCAGACATGGAGTAATCGTAATACGAAAGCGTAACATATATTGCTCAGTTGACATAAATGTCCTCTCTGTCTGAACAAAAGAAACCAGACATGGAGTAATCGTAATACGAAAGCGTAACATATATTGCTCAGTTGACATAAATGTCCTCTCTGTCTGAACAAAAGAAACCAGACATGGAGTAATCGTAATACGAAAGCGTAACATATATTGCTCAGTTGACATAAATGTCCTCTCTGTCTGAACAAAAGAAACCAGACATGGAGTAATCGTAATACGAAAGCGTAACATATATTGCTCAGTTGACATAAATGTCCTCTCTGTCTGAACAAAAGAAACCAGACATGGAGTAATCGTAATACGAAAGCGTAACATATATTGCTCAGTTGACATAAATGTCCTCTCTGTCTGAACAAAAGAAACCAGACATGGAGTAATCGTAATACGAAAGCGTAACATATATTGCTCAGTTGACATAAATGTCCTCTCTGTCTGAACAAAAGAAACCAGACATGGAGTAATCGTAATACGAAAGCGTAACATATATTGCTCAGTTGACATAAATGTCCTCTCTGTCTGAACAAAAGAAACCAGACATGGAGTAATCGTAATACGAAAGCGTAACATATATTGCTCAGTTGACATAAATGTCCTCTCTGTCTGAACAAAAGAAACCAGACATGGAGTAATCGTAATACGAAAGCGTAACATATATTGCTCAGTTGACATAAATGTCCTCTCTGTCTGAACAAAAGAAACCAGACATGGAGTAATCGTAATACGAAAGCGTAACATATATTGCTCAGTTGACATAAATGTCCTCTCTGTCTGAACAAAAGAAACCAGACATGGAGTAATCGTAATACGAAAGCGTAACATATATTGCTCAGTTGACATAAATGTCCTCTCTGTCTGAACAAAAGAAACCAGACATGGAGTAATCGTAATACGAAAGCGTAACATATATTGCTCAGTTGACATAAATGTCCTCTCTGTCTGAACAAAAGAAACCAGACATGGAGTAATCGTAATACGAAAGCGTAACATATATTGCTCAGTTGACATAAATGTCCTCTCTGTCTGAACAAAAGAAACCAGACATGGAGTAATCGTAATACGAAAGCGTAACATATATTGCTCAGTTGATATAAATGTCCTCTCTGTCTGAACAAAAGAAACCAGACATGGAGTAATCGTAATACGAAAGCGTAACATATATTGCTCAGTTGATATAAATGTCCTCTCTGTCTGAACAAAAGAAACCAGACATGGAGTAATCGTAATACGAAAGCGTAACATATATTGCTCAGTTGATATAAATGTCCTCTCTGTCTGAACAAAAGAAACCAGACATGGAGTAATCGTAATACGAAAGCGTAACATATATTGCTCAGTTGATATAAATGTCCTCTCTGTCTGAACAAAAGAAACCAGACATGGAGTAATCGTAATACGAAAGCGTAACATATATTGCTCAGTTGATATAAATGTCCTCTCTGTCTGAACAAAAGAAACCAGACATGGAGTAATCGTAATACGAAAGCGTAACATATATTGCTCAGTTGATATAAATGTCCTCTCTGTCTGAACAAAAGAAACCAGACATGGAGTAATCGTAATACGAAAGCGTAACATATATTGCTCAGTTGATATAAATGTCCTCTCTGTCTGAACAAAAGAAACCAGACATGGAGTAATCGTAATACGAAAGCGTAACATATATTGCTCAGTTGATATAAATGTCCTCTCTGTCTGAACAAAAGAAACCAGACATGGAGTAATCGTAATACGAAAGCGTAACATATATTGCTCAGTTGATATAAATGTCCTCTCTGTCTGAACAAAAGAAACCAGACATGGAGTAATCGTAATACGAAAGCGTAACATATATTGCTCAGTTGATATAAATGTCCTCTCTGTCTGAACAAAAGAAACCAGACATGGAGTAATCGTAATACGAAAGCGTAACATATATTGCTCAGTTGATATAAATGTCCTCTCTGTCTGAACAAAAGAAACCAGACATGGAGTAATCGTAATACGAAAGCGTAACATATATTGCTCAGTTGATATAAATGTCCTCTCTGTCTGAACAAAAGAAACCAGACATGGAGTAATCGTAATACGAAAGCGTAACATATATTGCTCAGTTGATATAAATGTCCTCTCTGTCTGAACAAAAGAAACCAGACATGGAGTAATCGTAATACGAAAGCGTAACATATATTGCTCAGTTGATATAAATGTCCTCTCTGTCTGAACAAAAGAAACCAGACATGGAGTAATCGTAATACGAAAGCGTAACATATATTGCTCAGTTGATATAAATGTCCTCTCTGTCTGAACAAAAGAAACCAGACATGGAGTAATCGTAATACGAAAGCGTAACATATATTGCTCAGTTGATATAAATGTCCTCTCTGTCTGAACAAAAGAAACCAGACATGGAGTAATCGTAATACGAAAGCGTAACATATATTGCTCAGTTGATATAAATGTCCTCTCTGTCTGAACAAAAGAAACCAGACATGGAGTAATCGTAATACGAAAGCGTAACATATATTGCTCAGTTGATATAAATGTCCTCTCTGTCTGAACAAAAGAAACCAGACATGGAGTAATCGTAATACGAAAGCGTAACATATATTGCTCAGTTGATATAAATGTCCTCTCTGTCTGAACAAAAGAAACCAGACATGGAGTAATCGTAATACGAAAGCGTAACATATATTGCTCAGTTGATATAAATGTCCTCTCTGTCTGAACAAAAGAAACCAGACATGGAGTAATCGTAATACGAAAGCGTAACATATATTGCTCAGTTGATATAAATGTCCTCTCTGTCTGAACAAAAGAAACCAGACATGGAGTAATCGTAATACGAAAGCGTAACATATATTGCTCAGTTGATATAAATGTCCTCTCTGTCTGAACAAAAGAAACCAGACATGGAGTAATCGTAATACGAAAGCGTAACATATATTGCTCAGTTGATATAAATGTCCTCTCTGTCTGAACAAAAGAAACCAGACATGGAGTAATCGTAATACGAAAGCGTAACATATATTGCTCAGTTGATATAAATGTCCTCTCTGTCTGAACAAAAGAAACCAGACATGGAGTAATCGTAATACGAAAGCGTAACATATATTGCTCAGTTGATATAAATGTCCTCTCTGTCTGAACAAAAGAAACCAGACATGGAGTAATCGTAATACGAAAGCGTAACATATATTGCTCAGTTGATATAAATGTCCTCTCTGTCTGAACAAAAGAAACCAGACATGGAGTAATCGTAATACGAAAGCGTAACATATATTGCTCAGTTGATATAAATGTCCTCTCTGTCTGAACAAAAGAAACCAGACATGGAGTAATCGTAATACGAAAGCGTAACATATATTGCTCAGTTGATATAAATGTCCTCTCTGTCTGAACAAAAGAAACCAGACATGGAGTAATCGTAATACGAAAGCGTAACATATATTGCTCAGTTGATATAAATGTCCTCTCTGTCTGAACAAAAGAAACCAGACATGGAGTAATCGTAATACGAAAGCGTAACATATATTGCTCAGTTGATATAAATGTCCTCTCTGTCTGAACAAAAGAAACCAGACATGGAGTAATCGTAATACGAAAGCGTAACATATATTGCTCAGTTGATATAAATGTCCTCTCTGTCTGAACAAAAGAAACCAGACATGGAGTAATCGTAATACGAAAGCGTAACATATATTGCTCAGTTGATATAAATGTCCTCTCTGTCTGAACAAAAGAAACCAGACATGGAGTAATCGTAATACGAAAGCGTAACATATATTGCTCAGTTGATATAAATGTCCTCTCTGTCTGAACAAAAGAAACCAGACATGGAGTAATCGTAATACGAAAGCGTAACATATATTGCTCAGTTGATATAAATGTCCTCTCTGTCTGAACAAAAGAAACCAGACATGGAGTAATCGTAATACGAAAGCGTAACATATATTGCTCAGTTGATATAAATGTCCTCTCTGTCTGAACAAAAGAAACCAGACATGGAGTAATCGTAATACGAAAGCGTAACATATATTGCTCAGTTGATATAAATGTCCTCTCTGTCTGAACAAAAGAAACCAGACATGGAGTAATCGTAATACGAAAGCGTAACATATATTGCTCAGTTGATATAAATGTCCTCTCTGTCTGAACAAAAGAAACCAGACATGGAGTAATCGTAATACGAAAGCGTAACATATATTGCTCAGTTGATATAAATGTCCTCTCTGTCTGAACAAAAGAAACCAGACATGGAGTAATCGTAATACGAAAGCGTAACATATATTGCTCAGTTGATATAAATGTCCTCTCTGTCTGAACAAAAGAAACCAGACATGGAGTAATCGTAATACGAAAGCGTAACATATATTGCTCAGTTGATATAAATGTCCTCTCTGTCTGAACAAAAGAAACCAGACATGGAGTAATCGTAATACGAAAGCGTAACATATATTGCTCAGTTGATATAAATGTCCTCTCTGTCTGAACAAAAGAAACCAGACATGGAGTAATCGTAATACGAAAGCGTAACATATATTGCTCAGTTGATATAAATGTCCTCTCTGTCTGAACAAAAGAAACCAGACATGGAGTAATCGTAATACGAAAGCGTAACATATATTGCTCAGTTGATATAAATGTCCTCTCTGTCTGAACAAAAGAAACCAGACATGGAGTAATCGTAATACGAAAGCGTAACATATATTGCTCAGTTGATATAAATGTCCTCTCTGTCTGAACAAAAGAAACCAGACATGGAGTAATCGTAATACGAAAGCGTAACATATATTGCTCAGTTGATATAAATGTCCTCTCTGTCTGAACAAAAGAAACCAGACATGGAGTAATCGTAATACGAAAGCGTAACATATATTGCTCAGTTGATATAAATGTCCTCTCTGTCTGAACAAAAGAAACCAGACATGGAGTAATCGTAATACGAAAGCGTAACATATATTGCTCAGTTGATATAAATGTCCTCTCTGTCTGAACAAAAGAAACCAGACATGGAGTAATCGTAATACGAAAGCGTAACATATATTGCTCAGTTGATATAAATGTCCTCTCTGTCTGAACAAAAGAAACCAGACATGGAGTAATCGTAATACGAAAGCGTAACATATATTGCTCAGTTGATATAAATGTCCTCTCTGTCTGAACAAAAGAAACCAGACATGGAGTAATCGTAATACGAAAGCGTAACATATATTGCTCAGTTGATATAAATGTCCTCTCTGTCTGAACAAAAGAAACCAGACATGGAGTAATCGTAATACGAAAGCGTAACATATATTGCTCAGTTGATATAAATGTCCTCTCTGTCTGAACAAAAGAAACCAGACATGGAGTAATCGTAATACGAAAGCGTAACATATATTGCTCAGTTGATATAAATGTCCTCTCTGTCTGAACAAAAGAAACCAGACATGGAGTAATCGTAATACGAAAGCGTAACATATATTGCTCAGTTGATATAAATGTCCTCTCTGTCTGAACAAAAGAAACCAGACATGGAGTAATCGTAATACGAAAGCGTAACATATATTGCTCAGTTGATATAAATGTCCTCTCTGTCTGAACAAAAGAAACCAGACATGGAGTAATCGTAATACGAAAGCGTAACATATATTGCTCAGTTGATATAAATGTCCTCTCTGTCTGAACAAAAGAAACCAGACATGGAGTAATCGTAATACGAAAGCGTAACATATATTGCTCAGTTGATATAAATGTCCTCTCTGTCTGAACAAAAGAAACCAGACATGGAGTAATCGTAATACGAAAGCGTAACATATATTGCTCAGTTGATATAAATGTCCTCTCTGTCTGAACAAAAGAAACCAGACATGGAGTAATCGTAATACGAAAGCGTAACATATATTGCTCAGTTGATATAAATGTCCTCTCTGTCTGAACAAAAGAAACCAGACATGGAGTAATCGTAATACGAAAGCGTAACATATATTGCTCAGTTGATATAAATGTCCTCTCTGTCTGAACAAAAGAAACCAGACATGGAGTAATCGTAATACGAAAGCGTAACATATATTGCTCAGTTGATATAAATGTCCTCTCTGTCTGAACAAAAGAAACCAGACATGGAGTAATCGTAATACGAAAGCGTAACATATATTGCTCAGTTGATATAAATGTCCTCTCTGTCTGAACAAAAGAAACCAGACATGGAGTAATCGTAATACGAAAGCGTAACATATATTGCTCAGTTGATATAAATGTCCTCTCTGTCTGAACAAAAGAAACCAGACATGGAGTAATCGTAATACGAAAGCGTAACATATATTGCTCAGTTGATATAAATGTCCTCTCTGTCTGAACAAAAGAAACCAGACATGGAGTAATCGTAATACGAAAGCGTAACATATATTGCTCAGTTGATATAAATGTCCTCTCTGTCTGAACAAAAGAAACCAGACATGGAGTAATCGTAATACGAAAGCGTAACATATATTGCTCAGTTGATATAAATGTCCTCTCTGTCTGAACAAAAGAAACCAGACATGGAGTAATCGTAATACGAAAGCGTAACATATATTGCTCAGTTGATATAAATGTCCTCTCTGTCTGAACAAAAGAAACCAGACATGGAGTAATCGTAATACGAAAGCGTAACATATATTGCTCAGTTGATATAAATGTCCTCTCTGTCTGAACAAAAGAAACCAGACATGGAGTAATCGTAATACGAAAGCGTAACATATATTGCTCAGTTGATATAAATGTCCTCTCTGTCTGAACAAAAGAAACCAGACATGGAGTAATCGTAATACGAAAGCGTAACATATATTGCTCAGTTGATATAAATGTCCTCTCTGTCTGAACAAAAGAAACCAGACATGGAGTAATCGTAATACGAAAGCGTAACATATATTGCTCAGTTGATATAAATGTCCTCTCTGTCTGAACAAAAGAAACCAGACATGGAGTAATCGTAATACGAAAGCGTAACATATATTGCTCAGTTGATATAAATGTCCTCTCTGTCTGAACAAAAGAAACCAGACATGGAGTAATCGTAATACGAAAGCGTAACATATATTGCTCAGTTGATATAAATGTCCTCTCTGTCTGAACAAAAGAAACCAGACATGGAGTAATCGTAATACGAAAGCGTAACATATATTGCTCAGTTGATATAAATGTCCTCTCTGTCTGAACAAAAGAAACCAGACATGGAGTAATCGTAATACGAAAGCGTAACATATATTGCTCAGTTGATATAAATGTCCTCTCTGTCTGAACAAAAGAAACCAGACATGGAGTAATCGTAATACGAAAGCGTAACATATATAGTAATAATAATAATACCTTTATTGGTCCAAAAACAAGGATATACATTTGACAAAACTACGGCAAGGAGTTTAAAATACTAAGTACAAACCTGCAATAGAAATACTCAACTTAATGCAAACACAAGATTTGTAAAAAAAAAAAGAACCAGCAAGAACATGTATGTAATATGTATATAGTTCTATAGCTCACACATACCCCTCTGTAACATAGCAATCATGAGTTAAGGGCCTTGATGGCGGATGGTACAAAAGATCTGCTGTAACGGGCAGCGCGTGCAGAAATGGACAGATATCGCCTGCCTGATCTCACTGGAATGAATGTGGTGTGTAGTGGATGTGTTGCATCACGTGAGATGTTTTCTTTAATAGAGATATAAGAAAGACGAGTTCAGAATCAAACTACAGGATCAGATGAAACTATCTCAAATTGAGGTGATGCTCATACTGGGTAACTTGATAAGTTTAGTGGAAAGACTACAGCAGATCACGGAACATTTGAAATACTGGGAATGTGGTAAAAATAACAGTAAGGGATTATAGATCATTTAAACTAGATGACCAGAAAGAACAGACACACGAACAAAATTATGTACAACACAGCAGACTAAGCTGAACAGAAAATGCAATTTTTAAGAAGAGAATATGGCATGGATTGTGTAGAGATGCCAAAGCAGAGAGATGGTGCATCAGAATCAATATTTTATTTCCAACAAACAGTTCAAACTACATTAACATAGTAATAATAATATAACACCATATTCAACATTTGGAATTATGTTATTATAAATAATATTGTGTTAGAAAAGAGTTGAACTAAAGTGTAATACTCATCTATGAGACAAAGAAAATTAAACACTTACTGCCAATCCAGCAAGGCTTGTCATTCCGCCACCCAGTTCACAAACTTGACGGCCTCTGGAAAAACATTGTACTAATCATGTAGAGTTGTCCCCAAATTTATCAAACACATTATATAAGTCACACTTACTCATTGAATGTTACACTCATTGGGTGATCGTTGGTTTATCTGTCTGTTAATTCCCACAAATCCCACCAATATCCTCATGGGGTATCACATGTCCAAATATGTTATTGATATCATAAGGCAATCAAAAATTCTTCATTAATACAAGTGCTAAACTTAAAATGTTAATTGCCAAATAGTGTGACATGGACTGGTTAACATATATGATGTATTTATACACTTCCACTATATGCATAAACGTGCTGGTGTACAACACAATCATTGTAGATAATTTATTAGAATATTAATTATGTGGCATGTGATGTTAAGATCTAGATAAATGTCATTAGCAGTATACTGAACTTCGTGAACAAAGCTACATACATATGCCAGATATAATCTGGACAGTTAATTGACAGCTACTAACTTCTTGAGCCCTAGAACAAACAATACATAAACATATCGAACATCATGGATTATGATGAAGGAACCGCTATAATTAAGTTCATCAGTCTATGTTTCCATAAGCTATAGCACTGTCACGTGGTAGAAGAATCAGAAGAGGATGGCTTCCAATATTACTTTTATGAAAACTTATATACCCGAAAACACCATTTGTAGTGTAATTATTGACAGAAAAGTTTATATAATGTAGATGGAGTTGTGAACTCACTTGAATTGGCTGCTTCTCTGGAGACAGAAGTAGGCAAGAACTTCTTCAGCAGGCCAAACACCTGCAGACATATATAGACAAAAACACTGACTAATGTTTCTGTGCAACACGCATCCTCCTCTAATCTGTATTGAAACTTAATTCCAATGTTTTTCTCTACAAATTATCTTATGATCATTGAAAAATACTCACAGACATTGCCTGTATTGTTGAAACCTCGCAATTCCATCATGCTGAATGGTTTTTTATAGAGTCTGAAAGTAAGGAAAAGAAAATGAAATTGTGCGAGGTGTTCAATTTGTTTTCCTTCATCCGGGAGCTGAATCCAAAATCTTTGCCAGGAATGAAACACCATATTTCTAAGTTGCATTCCAGTTGCACTGCACACTAAAACATGAAAATTCACTCTAGTAATCAATTGTGGTTAAAACTGTTCCCTCCCAGTGGGGTTTGAACAATCAGTTGTATGTAGTACCAGTATAAATGCCTTAACAAGTAATATTATGTTCTCCTTTAATTTATTTATCACATTCTGGAATTAAAACTGTTAGATGTCATTATATGATTCGTGTGCTAGTGTAAAATCCTTATTTATAAAATTTCCAGACATTTAGTTGTCAACTTTATTAGAGTTAGCCTAAGAATATCAGTTAATCGATGCTTTCTAGAAATAAATAAAAATTATGTATTGGTGTTTTTGATTAGAAAAGATTTAATACATTGAAAAAACATCATCAAAAAATTTAACTAAAAATGCAAAAAGTTACCATTCAGAAATTGCAATATCAATGAATAAAACAATATATGTACCATATGTAACCTTTCAAATGATTGTTAAATTATTACGTTTAAACAATTGTAATTTCTATTACATTTTACTGCATGTGAGGCCCTTATTACAATGATATTTATGACAGTGTCATATATATATATATATATATATATATATATATATATATATATATATATATATATATATATATATATATATATATATATATATATATATATATATATATATATTTACTACAAAACAGGTAGTTCAACAGTTACCTGATTTGGGCTGAGAACTTTGGAAATGCAGGACAGGTGTAGAGATACCAGATGTGCTGTTTGTCTTCATCTGTGCATACATGTTCTGTCTTTAGAAGTCCAAAAGAATGAAATCTTCTCACTGACACAGTCAAGGTGTCAATCGCAACGCTTTGCTTAATAACCTAGAAACAAGTTATACATGCATAGTCATCATTCAAATTATATAAATAGCAAACATAATTACTATTAATGTTGAAATCAATTATATGCATCTAGACGATAGACCAAGTAGTTAAGAAAACACCCAAAACAATGTTATTTAACAATACTATAGTCGAGACACAGAGATTAAAAAGAGATCAAATATAAGATTTCAAGATACTGAATGGCTATGCTGACATGCAGATAATTGTATAAAGTAGAGTTGTGTTTTGTTGTTGTATTACCATGATATATATATATATATATATATATATATATATATATATATATATTATATATATATATATATGTTCTGTCTTCTATAAGTGAGAACATATACTTCCAGAACATGTACTTCCAGAACATGTGTATGTGCATGTGTGCGAGTGTGCGCGTGTGTGAACTGCTCCATGTAATAAGGAATGAGTCTGCAATAAACTTATCTAATTGATATAAGCATATGTTCTAAAATATGTTCTAGAAGTATGTTCTAAAAATACATGTTCTAGAAGTATATGTTCTAAAAATACATGTTCTAGAAGTATGTTCTAAAAATACATGTTCTAGAAGTATGTGTTCTAAAAATACATGTTCTAGAAGTATATGTTTTAAAAATACATGTTCTAGAAGTATATCTAGAAGTATATGTTCTCACTTATACTAGAAGTATATGTTCTCACTTATATTAGAAGTATATGTTCTCACTTATACTAGAAGTATATGTTCTCACTTATACTAGAAGTATATGTTCTCACTTATTCTAGAAGTATATGTTCTAACTTATGGAAGACAGAAGACCTAGAGGACATCAAGTAACATTAACTAGTGAAGGAACAGTGTAGATTAGACATCAGAAAGTATTCAATCTCACAATCTGACATAGAGGATGATAAATCAATGAAACAAACTATCTACTGAATGTTACCAATGTGAATATGTTAAACATTACATGGGAAAATATCTCAGAAGGGCGGATTACACATTTAGATCCTGTGAGTAACTCTCGCTAAACCAATGGCTGCCATGTCCTCTTGCCTTGCTGCTTTTGCCGTGGATGACAATCTTATTAAATCTTACTAGATAATTCATAATAGTACTAGTTACGCGGATTGCAATTTCACAAACTGTGTGCCTGTGAGAGCAAGGTGATCAATTAGGGTAACTTTATTTCTGATAACGGCTAATCCGACATCATTTGCAAGTAACAACTGTGAAAGAGGCATATCCGAGTTAACACATCACAACCAGTGGCAGTGCCAGAGCAGATACCCATATCTAGGTGTGACCATGTCCAACACCATGTCATGGCAATATCACATAAATGGCACCACAGCTTGCGCCAACAAAATGCTGGGCCTAATCAGACGCAATCTTAGAGGAACCTCCCAGAAACTGCAACAGCAAGCCTACATTTCACTAGTCCATCCACACTTAGAATATTGTTGCACCGTATGGAACCCATACACCAGGAAGGAGGTAACTAAAATTTAAAACATCCAGAGTCGTGCAGCTAGATTTGTCTCTAACAACTACGGTCATCGGGAGTGTGTCCGCTATGATCAACAACCTTCACACTCGAGAAAAGAAGACAAATCTCTTGCGTCCTCTTGATGTATAGGATCCATACCCAGCAGATTGCCATTAATGCAATGGCAATTGCTACCTTGCCCCAATGATCAAGATACATTAAGATGGCTAAAATTATATAGAATTTCTTGATTGGACCAAAAATGGTCCATGCATTTTTTTATATTTAAAGATTTTGCCTGAACGACTGTTTCCGGAAGGGAATTCCAAGGTTCAGACATTCTGATGGGAAAGCATTTTTTCTTATATTTGTTTTTGCTCTTTAAGTAAATAATTTTTTAGTATATGCCCTCTATTCCATGTCCTGAAGGATGCATACTCCCATTTTAAGAGTTAAGGTGATTGTGTATTTTAAAAACTTCAGTCATATCACCTCGTAGATGTCTATATGCTAATGAGATAGAATATTAGATAGGTAGATTTAGTGATTTTAATCTTTCTATATAAGTTAAGTTTTTCATACATGGTAATTCTTTCGTTGTTCTTCTTTTGACGTTTTCTATTGTATTCTAGTAAAAGATATTACCACCCTAACAAGCATGAAATCATCCCGACTCGCATCCAAGTGTACAGCAACCCCTTCTTCCCATGCACGGTCATCTGGTGGAACGCCCTCCCCGGGAACGTGTTGGTAGCTCCAACCTTCGAGAATCGAGGCCTTCCTAGCCTTCAGTTCAGAGCTGTTACCACACTCAGACACAGTCACAAATCTAAGCCGTGACCTATGCTATGGCTATGTTATATGTAGTATGTTTTTACTCGCACTCTGTTCATAGTTTACTCGTACCTTATACATACTTTTGCTCGCACATTCATACCCGGCACAGCACAGGTGTATATACAGTGTATTATACACCCATTAGCGTTAAATCCTGACTTATGGAAGCTGCCAATTAACGATGTGGAAGTTCAAGAGATTACAAAGAGCCAGGGCAGAGGCAAAGGTTGCACAGGCCACACACGACACAAACACAGTCAGAATGTAAACTGATGCATCTGATGATGCTCAAACTGGGTCGCCGTCAACTTGTTCTTGATACTTACATCGGCTAGTATCTTCCATCTCTTTTTCGGAACAGATATGACATCCTCTGACAACTTGTTTATCTTATCTGTCTTGTTTGCGGGTGTCATGGTGCCGTGAATCTCTGGCTTGGGGCGACGTTTGTCGCATAATGCATGCTCCCTCGAATGATGGCGCGTCAGAGAGCACCTGGACAAAATAACATGAAATACCAGAAAGCTCGTTACGGCAATGACTTCTATTGAATAACCAATAATGAGCATTAATCTTGGCATATTATTAAAATACATCAAAATATAAATGTCATCCTACTGTTGGACTCTGCCTTTGGAGTTACAATAATGAAACATCCCTGCTATCGCGCACCATCCGCGGTCAAGGCCGCACAACAAACAAGAAGGCGTTCTAGCTTTCTGCTGATGTCTTTATTTTTCCGGCACAAAGATGGTAAAAATCGCAGTTCTTGGATGTGGTCTGATGGGAATAAAGATAGCAGGTCGGTTGTTGATTTGAGTGTTTCTGAATACGTTAATGTTTGTTCTGTATATGGGCCCTAAAGGCAAACACATTTTCTGGAAGAATTTATTTACTGGAACTTGGAAGTGGAATACTATTACTACTACTAGTAGTTAGTAGTAATACTAGTATTGTCAACTTGTCAATGACAGTGTTGACATAGGTTCATGCATTGCAGTGCCAGTGTTGTTAATGACACTGTCAGCATTGTGATGGCAACTGGTCTGCTGCAAAGGCCAAAGTATTTGCGGCAAAGTAATTCGTATTTGTTAACCTACTAGTACTACCTAGACTAGTCCTAGACCTAGTCTTAGAAACAATTCAAAAAGGCAGGCTATAATATACGGGTCCCGGATGGTTCGGCCTATGCCAAAGGATGGTGTGGCCCAGTCGTTTCAGTCAAGCAAACGGATGGTTCAGCCCACTTTGCTGAAAACCATGCCGTTATTGAATTCAGCTACGGTTCATTTGACCCACGCTACACTACTACGGCCTGATTCTATGAAAAATTATTGCACACAGAAACATACGCACGCTAGCTAATATAGTAGTAATATATAATTATTATAGAGCTATATTCACTAAATAACAGAAAGTACTTGACATAATAAAATAATTATCCAAGCTGAAGTAATTAATGTGTTAAAAAAAGTAACATTTGCTGTTTTATATATATATATATATATATATATATATATATATATATATATATATATATATATATATATATATATATATATATATATATATATATATACACGTACGCACGCATGCACACACATTTCATATAAAAATCAGCAAATTATTATTTTTTATAAAACAGCAAATGATTTATTATATATATATATATATATATATGTACATATATATGTACATATATATTTATAAAAACAATTTAATTCCTAACGCATCTATGTTTTTCAACATTAGCTAGAACTAATATTAACATTTGCTTGAAAACGCTAATAATTTACCACATTTCCCACTTACAATACGCAAGTCTCAAATAGTCAAGTCGGTCAAATTAATGAAAATAATTAAAGCAATATTAAATAAGGTTCACATGGCCAATTTCTCAGTCAGAACATGATACTATCAGATAGTCGTTTCGGCCCACAGGGCTGCTGGCACCAGTTGCATATATGGTTTATTCGGCCCATGTGAACAAGAACACTTCATGGTTCACCAGTTGTGAAAACGGTTGGTTCAGCCCATGGGTCAAACTCATTATGGGCCGAAACATCTGACACCTGGATGGATGGTTTGGTCCACTTCGCAGAAAAACACATCACTATTGAATTCAACTATGGTTGACTTGGCCCATGCTAGTAGAAGAATTTTAAGTGGCAGAATTCTAATAATAATCGTTTAGGCCTATGGCCTGATTTGATAAAAAATAATAATTTGCAGTGATATATACACACACATATAATATATATATATATATATATACCCATTCATTTGTATATATATTTTATGTTTAATAAAAACTATTTAATTCTTAACGTATCTGTATGTTTTTCAAGATTAGCTTAATTAGTTAATTAATTAGAATATTTGTCCAAAAACATTAATAATTTAGTGTATAACATTTCCCAGTTACAATGCGCAAGTTGCAAATAGTCAAGTCGTACAAATTAGCGAAAATAACGAAAGTAATATGGAATAAATTTGGGGATAAATGGCTGTACTGGTGGCAATGCCCCTAGTTTGCATCTGAGGAACAAGCCCAGGACAGCACCACCTCATGATGTCTCAATGACTAATTAAATTATTCTGACTTGGTAAAATAAAATCCAGCCAAAATAAATGGGGGTGCCCGGGCACCTGATGCACAACCCCGGAATCTGCTCATGTAGACTATGTAAATGTAACAATAAAATGTAGAATCCATGTGTATTTATGTGTTTATATCAAAGTTCACCCTTCATTATCACTGCATGGGTGGCGCCATCTAACAGCCCAAAATACATTAATTAATTGTTGACATGACATGACACATGGGGGCGGCAATTTTAGGAGTGACATACGTTTCTAGCCAGAGCTATGCAAACCCAAAAAATGTCTAATAATGTTAATAAATGAGTAATGAAAAACATATAAGCATCTTTTCCATGAATCATAATTAATCTTGGGAGTTATTTCGCATTTGCGACAATTATGAAATGTTCACCTTGAATAAAAAATAACTTCTCGTTAAAGAAATAAAACCCGTAGTATATCAGTATAATTATTCAGCTTTACAGGCACATGTACACTTTTACAATAGGTGGTCTATGTCAGGAGAGCTTCCTTACTCAGCACGTGCTAGAACCAACTAGGGGAGAACATTTATTAGATATAGTTTTATCATCACAAAAAGAATTAGTGGACAATGTAAAAAATACATGAACCATTGGGTAACAGTGACCACAATCAAATACATTTTGACATCAATGTAAAATCAGAAAGTAAAAATAAAAAACGTATAGGAAAAACTTCCACAAAGGTAACTATAAAGATATGAGAAAATACTTAGCAAAGCTAGATTGGAATAACATGCTGATGAATAAGACTGCAATTGAATGTTGGAATATTCTAAAATATGAAATTGAGAGTACCATCGATACATTTGTTCCCTTGAAAAAAACCAAGGAAAACGGTCTAGAAAGAAACACTTTTCAAAGGAAGCTATTAGAAAAATAGTGTTTAAGCAAACTATGTGGAGGGTTTATAGGCATACCAGAAAGGATGAAGACTGCAAATTACAAAGAGGCACTTAACCTAGCTACAACTGAAATTAGAAAATCTAAAAGAACCTTTGAAAAAAAATTGGCTGATAATATAAAAAAAATGACAGCAAGAGTTTCTATGCTTATGTAAGGAGTAAACAGAAAGTTCGAGATAAGGTCGGACCACTGGAAAACAACAGGGGAAACATAGTTTCAGATGGGTTTCAAATGGCAGAGGTCCTGAATGAATATTTCAGCTCAGTTTTTACCACAGAAGATATCAGCTCACTTCCAGTTCCATTTACTAAATTTGAGGGCAATACATCAGAACATTTAGGGCAGTTATTTGTAACTCCTGAAATGATAGCAAAGAAAATTAAGAAGATGAAAGATAATAAATCACCTGGAGTTGATGGGATACCACCAAAACTGCTTAAGGAAATTGTTGAGTAAATTAGTACACCACTTGCAAAATTGTTTAACTTGTCGCTAGAAGAAGAAATAATTCCTTCAGAATGGAAAGAGGCAAACATTACGCCGCTATTTAAGAAAGGATCGAGGAACAAACCAGAAAATTACAGACATGAGAATTTAACATCAGTTGTATGTAAATTACTCGAAACATTAATTAGAGACCACATGGTGGAATTCCTTGTAAAACATAAATTAATAAATACATCTCAACATGGGTTCCTAAAAGCAAGGTCATGTCTAACTAATCTCTTATGTTTTTTGAAGAAATTACAAAGTGGGTAGATGACAGGTCACCAGTAGATGTTGTCTACTTAGATTTTCAGAAAGCTTTCGATAAAGTGCCACATCAAAGATTGTTACTTAAACTAAAAGCTCATGGCATAGGTAATGATGTAATCAACTGGATAGAAAAGTGGCTTACACACAGAAAACAGAGAGTAATAGTGGAAAGTGAGATTTCAAACTGGATATCTGTTTTGAGTGGGGTACCACAGGGATCAGTATTAGGCCCTATACTGTTTTTAATATATATAAATTATTTGGAAGATGACATATCTAGCAAAGTACTCAAATTTGCAGATGACGCAAGAGTATTCAGAAAGGTTACTAATGATACAGATAAACAAAGTTTACAGGATGATCTAGATAAATTAGTTAAATGGTCAGAAAAATGGCAAATGTTATTCAATTTTGGGAAGTGTAAATGTATACACATAGGACATGGAAACATGGACAAAGAATATAAAATGTGGGATGCTGTACTAGGTAGAACCACACAAGAAAAGGACTTAGGAGTAACATTTAGTGCTGACATGAAAGTTTCAGAGCAATGTGGGATTGCTGCTTCGAAAGGAAATAAAATTCTATGGCTAATTAGGAGAACTATCATGTATAAGGAGAAACAGCTAATTGTACCCCTATACAAAGCAATAGTTAGACCACATTTGGAATATTGTATTCAAGCAGGGAGGCTGTAACGTAAAAAGGATATAAACAAGCTAGAAAGAATACAACGAAGAGCAACTAAAATTATTCCAGAATTGAGAGACCTTAGTTACGAAAGTCGCTTATTACAATGTGGTTTGACAACACTAGAGACCAGGAGACTAAGAGGAGACGAAATAGAAGTGTTTAAAATAGTGAACGGTTATGAGGATGTTGATAGGAATATGTTCTTCAAACTTAAAGAAGGCAGTAGAACCAGAGGACACAAAGCAGAGCTGGGTCCAATTACACAAAATTATATCAATTACAATTACATTACATTTTTTATTTCAATTACAATTACAGTCATAATTTTCCAAATCAATTACAATTACACTGTTTCAATTACAATTACATTATGCGGAACCAAATATATTCAACATTTGTTAATTATGTATTTTTGAAATACTAAATAAAAAGATAGCCGTTTAAGGGGATACAGGACACAGCAACATTTTTTTTTTAAACTGATAAATCTCACCACAAATGATTTGTATGAAGTAACTGTATTGAAACTAAGGAAATTTTATCATTAAAATTTTTTTCTTGAAATATTTAAGTGCTGGAGGGGGTAATAATGGAGAAAAAAAATCGTAAAAATAACAAAAGTTTAAATGAATAGAAAACTGAAACCCTTAGGCTAATTTAAAGTACTCAAATTTTTCTATCTAGGCAATGAACTATTCTAACTTTCTGTGCATGGCCATTTGCATATGTTATATAGATTTTTTTTGGAAATATTTTTTTGAAATTGTTATTTTTATTCTCAAAATGTTCACATTCAAACTCCCCCAGTATATAATCCAGATGACTGATCATTATTTCAATGCACAGGAATGTAGATATTTATGGCATTATTACTGTGTGTAAAGTTGGTATGCATCAGTTGGTTAGTTTTTTAGTTCTATTCACTTTTACCCGAAAAATAGTGATAACTAAGTAATTTTAATGTGTTGCACACATTAGATCTTGCAAATAAGCATCCATATGGTAGCCTTACCATCTGTATACAATATCTGTATGTTTATAACAGTAATAGTTAATTAATAGTGACACAATTATATCATAGTTTACCCCTACCCCCATAATCGATAATGCAAGTTATCATAGCCGACGCACCACTTCAGGCAGTTTTCACATATAATTCACAATAAATAGGTTGTGACATGATACCTACATCAAACATGCATACTGAATGCATGTAACAGGCAATATAGATAGGTTATCATGTAAAGAATCCTGTTCAGAGGGTTATTTTACCTAAGAAAGTATAATTTCATTTTTGCAAATGTAGCATATGTGCGTCCATGTACAATCGTGACACGTCAGTAAGTTATCAACTATTAGTTTGTTTTCCCAAGTACTAAATGTTGCAAATAAGCAACAAAATAATAGTCTTAATATCCATGCATAATATATGAATGTCCATTAACAGTGGCAATTATATCATGTCTTCCCACCCCTCCCCCATACACATATAATGCAAAGAATCATCGAGGATGCATCAGTTCAGATAGTTTCCATATATAATTCACACTGCACAGGTTGTGACTTCAGACATCCATGAAACATGAAAATTTACTGCATATAACACACCACAGACTTGCTTGCTTCAAGTCAGTATAGGGTATGTGTAGACTACAGAAACAAGTTTTATAAGAATATCCCCGTAATCAGCCTAGGCACCACTTCACTGAGGCATTTTATAAATGCAGCAGGCGTATGTGTGTTCATATACAATCATCATATCTTTGATGATACGTCAGTCAATCATCACTAACTCTGAAATTCTTGCTATATATAACATAGCATCCATATACGTCATATGGCACAGTGTGATGCATAACAAGTTACATTCTGATCTGTTTCTGCAAAGTTTCATTCGCCGTCGATTACGGCTGCAAAATCGACTTTCTTCGCCGACCATCGATGTGCAGCATTGTATTCCCTCAGTCGCTTCCGTACAAGTTTCGATTTCTTCTGCGGCATCTCGATTAAACTATCTATTTCACTCAAAATATCGTTCGCTGACTAGCTGTCAAAAATTCTCCGTAGCAACAACTCCGAATAATGTTAACAGGAAACTAAACAACGTATAGCATCGTGGGATTGATTTGCCTCGTTTTGAGAAAAAACGCGTCATAAAACGGCAACAACGATGTTCCGTGCCTCGTTTTCAGAAAAAAACGCGTCATAAAACCGCGAGAAGGAGGCTGAACGACCCCCCGAACTTGCTTTCGGCCAATGCTAAATAAGGAGATCGTCGGGAATTTGGACCCGGTTTCAACGCGGGAAAATTCTACTTTGGAAGAAAGGGGCGTGACTACCAACATAACTGACAAATAGCCAAGAAAACGGCGGTTTTTCTGATACCAAACAAAATGGCGTATGGTGAACGAACGTGGTCGTTGTCAAGGCACAAACATGGACTACTTTTGGCGTGTTTCATCGATTCACATTTTTATTGTCATTTCACATTTGATGGGCCATCTAAGTTAGTGCTAAAATAGTTACTTAGCGGTGAGTAACTGTTAAAAAACGATCTTTGTTGTGAAGTAGATATATCAATCTGTCAATAAGTGAACAGAACAAAAATTTTCCAAAAAATTATTTCTGACGTATTTCAGACTACCGTATCAGGCCTTAAAACATATTTTCATTATATAAAAATACAATGCAATATCCAGACATAATCCTACAGGACATATTCCAATGCAGACATTTATCCGTGCGCATTTTTTTTATTTTTCTTTGGAAAATACTAATAATAGGGTTTGATGTGTTTACTTTGAGGTTGTAGCTCCTGCTCTAAGCTGACATTCTTAATTGGTCTGCCCTTTGCTTTGTGTTGGGAATGGGGAGAGAGGCCATATAAACAGTCCTTGCCACCTGACCTGTCTCCAACCCACCACAACACAAGGGGTGTAATTGGCTTGCTAACTCTGCAATGTTTCACTGAGCTGATATTTTCTGAAGCAATATCAGGCTACAGGTCTTTCCATGTTGTTTGAATACCAGCTTAGCCTTTGTCTGACAATGTCTGTGCATTGTTTATTGCTTCCTGGCTGTTACCAACTTACTGAAAAGGCTAATTGCTAAGGCTACCCACCACTAGCACCACTGACCAGTACCCACCAGACAGTGAATACTGAGACTTAAATATAAATATATAAGCAGGTGTTATTATTAGTCTTGTTTTCAACTCATGTGAGACTTAAATTATATTTTTATTGACAATTCGTTCAGGTAGTTTGTGATATGAAACGTACTGTAATTGATTGTAATTGAAAAAAAAATTTCAATTATACAAAATATAACAATTACAATTACAGCAACATTTTGAAACCATAATCAATTACAATTACAATTACACAATTTTGCTGTAATCAATTACAATTACATAATTGGACCCAGCCCTGACACAAAGCAGCATTAGTTAAGGAGTAGTGTAGGTTGGACATGAGAAAGTACTCTTTCTCACAGAGGGTGATAAATGAATGGAACAAACTGCCAAATGATTGTGTTAATGCTAGTAGTGTGAATATGTTTAAAAATAGAATTGACAGATATTTGATAAGGGCGGGCTACACATAGATGAGTAAATTGTTGGACTCTCGATAAGCCAATGGCTTCCTTGTCCACTTGCCATCTGGAACTTGTTGTTTGGGGTGGCAATCTTGTTAAATCTACTCAAGTACTATAGACCATAATAGACACCCTCTGTAAACAGGTAGACGGTCTGCTCAACTTTATGACTACACGACCACTAGCGCCACCTAACAAGTTGGCATTGCTACCAATGGCTTCCTTGTCCACTTGCTACCTGGAACTTGTAGTTTTGGTTGCGCAATCTTGTTAAAACTGCTTCCTCAACTGATTTAGCCTATCGCAAATCCAGTTTGTTGGTGTCCAAATATGTAGTGTGTGAATAGTTTATGCAACATCCGCAGTTGATTTAATAAAAAAAATACATATTTCTGTTCAAATCATCATAAGAATTGACTTTATTCGTTAGATCTGATAAGGATCAAAATAGTGGATATCCCAAATGATGAGCACTGTGTGGGTCAATGGCTCAATGCAGATCATGGGCGTGACCTCCATCCTCTCGCAGATCACATGACAGAGTTAAACAAAATTTCACCAAGAAACAAAATCATGATTTTTCAGCATTTAGATTTTCACTTCAGTTAATGCTTGAACAAGCATTAATTTATTTAATAGTTTGTCTGATGATTTCACAAAAACTACATACAAAAGTTGCACAAACGTGCTAGCACATTGTAGTGGATACTAGGTAGGTTTTGTTTTTTGCAAAATTTATTTGAAATGAGACTAGCAAAACAATCGAATTGATTAAGCACCTTTAAGCTAAATCCCTAATTAAATCAAATTCAGTGCACATCAAAATTGCATTCCCACAATGAAACACTTGTCACACCAATGTTGAAGAATCTTTTACATGCCTCCTAACTTATTGGGCCAATTAATTAATTCTGGAAACTTTCATTAAAAGACATTAAAAAGACGAATCACTTTGCTTGCAGGAGAGATGGCGTACCATGGTCATCGAGTGAGACTGTATGACAACAACCTTAAGTCGCTAAACAGTGCCTATATGAGGATAGAAGAAGACAAGAAATATCTCCATGAACAAGGACTTCTTTTACACAAGAACTTTGTAGTAAGATCCAAGCTTAATGTTCTTCTTTTCAAATTGTTTTTTCTTTTGGATTTAAGGTATCAAACTTATCAAATGGTCTTGTGTTAAAAGTTTTTTACTTACAATCCTGAAGATTTGCTGACTATCAACCTGCACGTTCCAATGATATCTACGTGTCAAAGCATTATATTATTGTAGAGTCCAAAGGTGGCCATTATATTCATAACAATAATTAATACAAATGTTATGCTAACATATTAATTTACATTCAACATACCACCAACAGTTTTCACAATCATAAAACATGTTTGTAATTAGTCTACTGAATGTTGCTTCTGTTTCTCTTGGATGTGTGGCTCTGTGGTTAGAGCGTCAGACTCTCAATCTCAAGTCTAAGACTACCAGTGGGGCTCAGTGGTTAGAAATTCAGACTCTCAATCTCAAGTCTAAGACTACCAGTGGGGCTCAGTGGTTAGAACGTCAGACTCTCAATCTCAAGTCTAAGACTACCAGTGGGGCTCAGTGGTTAGAACGTCAGACTCTCAATCTCAAGTCTAAGACTACCAGTGGGGCTCAGTGGTTAGAACGTCAGACTCTCAATCTCAAGTCTAAGACTACCAGTGGGGCTCAGTGGTTAGAACGTCAGACTCTCAATCTCAAGTCTAAGACTACCAGTGGGGCTCAGTGGTTAGAACGTCAGACTCTCAATCTCAAGTCTAAGACTACCAGTGGGGCTCAGTGGTTAGAACGTCAGACTCTCAATCTCAAGTCTAAGACTACCAGTGGGGCTCAGTGGTTAGAACGTCAGACTCTCAATCTCAAGTCTAAGACTACCAGTGGGGCTCAGTGGTTAGAACGTCAGACTCTCAATCTCAAGTCTAAGACTACCAGTGGGGCTCAGTGGTTAGAACTTCAGGCTCTCAAGCAAACAAGGGTTCAAATTCTCTTGCTGCCATTTCAAAGTTTGAGCAATTTAGTTCACTCCACATTGCTCCATTGCTGAATAAATGAATACCTGGCTATTGACACTAAGAATAAATAGTGTTCGTACACTAATCGCAGCATGGCTGAACTCCAGTTGCTGATGGAATGAACAGATTGGTTAAGGGTGGAGTGTAAGTTTCATTGAATGGTCCTATGGACCAGGCAGTTACCTAGCTTTACCTTACCTTTTACAGGGACAGATTCTGTGCCTGAGTCGCCTGGATGAGGCGGTGAGAGACGTTGACCTTGTTATAGAGGCTGTCATTGATGATCTGCAGGTGAAACAGGATTTGTTTGAACGTAAGCATTGTGGTTTTACTCCACTCTCTGAGTACGCATTCAACACTACTTTCATATAATGTAAAACAATAAGTGCTTTATCAAAGTAATTACTTGTAGGTCATTTTATGTCTGTGTTTTTGTATGGTTTTATGAATGAGCGTGTTGTTAATTCATCATGTTTGTTTTACACTTACAGTAAGGAAGCAGGTGTGAGTGCAAGAAATAGTTCCCAGGGATTGATGTGTTTGACCCTCACATGCCTATTTTGCACAGTCATACCTAAACGCGTTTTCAGATTGTCCCCAGCCTAATTTTCACCATTTATCTGGTTTGTACAGGTGTGTCAAACACCTGGTCTTCACTGTGTTATATGCATGATTTTGTAGGTGTGTTAAACACAATATTCAAAGCTGGCTGTGAGCACAGTCCACCTTGTTCCACAAGCCCACCTTGTTCCACAAGCCCACCTCGTCCGACTGTAGGGGGAGGGGTCTGATTTTAACCATACATAATATTATTTCATTTTCAATGTTTGCGTGCGCGGATAAGACATGTGGATGGAGGGTGCTTCAAAAGCATCATCAGCTATGCATAAAATATCTTTGGTACTTGTACTTGATACAGAGTCTTCATCCTTACCCATGACCAGTTTCCATGAAAGGCCACACTCTCACCACTAGTACTGGACTGACCATCTAGCTACTTGGATCCAACCACACCAGTGCATCCCTATCCTGTTCTGTCATCTAGCTCCTTCCATTCCTCGTCATCAGTTGTTTGGTTCTGTAATTAACTGACATTACTTGACATTGTGATCTCGCATTAATGAGTAATTCTCCAAAGCAAACACAATAAACAATATCTCAAAATGTGTTTTTAAGTATTTGAAATACTTCCAATGTATTTGTATTTAAATACATTTGCATTTCATAGTATTTGTATTTTTAAACCTTTATAATGGTATTTGTATTTAAATACACTTCAATGTATTTGACCCATATCTGTTGCAGGCGCACCACAAACATTGTGTTATATGCTTGTAGGCATGCTACACATCTAGTGCTCATTGTGTGTTATATATGCATGTGTTTGTAGGTGTGTTACACACCTAGTGTTCACTGTATTACCTACGTGTGTTTACAGGGGTATCACACAGCTGTAGTCCAAGCGCTGTTATTACAAGCAACACTCTGCGCATCGACATGACTGCTGCCGTTGAACGCACAGAAAACAAAGCGGTGTGTGATATGTGTGTTTCCGTGATTATTATAAAAGGTAGCACATTGCAGTGTTGACTCTGTTTCATCTCAACAACCAATCACAATTGCTTCTGAAACCTATACTGTGCAAGAATCTTGCCATGGGAGCTGAGAGATTACTACTTCAATTAAAAGCCTGTGGTATCGGGGATGGCATAATCGACTGGGTAGAAAAATAGCTGACTGACAGAAGACAGCGTGTTGTACTAGATGGGGAGGTTTTAAAACTGGAAATAAATTTTGAGTGGTGTACCACAAGGATCAGTATTAGGACCTTTATTATTCTTAATATATATATATATATATATATATATATAATTATATATATAGTTACCGATACAGTTTTCGACCCTCGCCAGTTTTCGACCCATTGAAATCTCGCTTGATATCGCGTTAGAGACGTCACAGCGTCTGTTTACGACAATAACGATACCGAGTCTTATCTGAGCAAAATATATTTTGATATATAATATAACATGGAACATGTTTATGATATACATACCTTGATAAAAAACCGACTTTGCATGCTTACCAGACATTATTATTGAGCGTCTGCTGATGCGTGTCTCGTTCTTGGCCACGTGACAATAATAGCCCTTTTTGTGGTAGATGTATGGCAAGCTAGTCTTGTCATAAAAGTAGGAATAATTAAAATGTGTTAAATATACGAGAACAAATTTACTACATTAACGTTATATATTCAATACAAATATATGTGTATGTGTTTTATAAAGCGCCATGTCAAGCGGCGTATTCTATTAAGTAGGTCGAAAACTATATCGCCCAGTATATATATATATATATATATATATATATATATATATATATATATATATATATATATATATATATATATATATCAATGACTTGGACAATAATATAACAAGCAACGTACTGAAATTTGCAGATGACACAAAAGTGTTTAGATAGATTAACAATGATAAACAACATTTACAAAACGATCTAGACAAATTAGTTAAATGATCTGAAAATTATTAAATTTTGGGAAATGTAAATGCCTACACACATGACACAAAAATTTGGATGTCAACTATAAAATGGGAGATACTGTTCTAGGTACTAAAAAAAGGACTTAGGAGTAACAATAAGTGCTGATATGAAAGTTTCAGAGCAGTGTGGTATTGCAGCTTCAAATGGTAATACAATTCTTGATGTTGATTAGGATAAATATAACATACAAGAAAAAAAGCTTATTAAACCTCTGTATAAAGCAATAGTTAAGCCTCATTTAGAATATAGGTATACAAGTTTGGAGACCATATTGTAAGGATATAGATACGCTTGAATGAATACAGAGGAGAGCAACTAAAATGATTCCAGAACTGAGACCTTAGTTATGAAGAACGCCTAAAAGAATGTGGTTTAACAACCCTAGAGACAAGGAGGTTTAAGAGGAGATCAAATTGAGGTTTTTAAGATATTGAATGGGTATGAAAATATTGATAGAAATATTTTTTTCTCTCACAAGAAAGATAATAGAACTAAAGGACATGAGGTAACATTAGTAAAGGATCAGTGTAGATTGGATATAAGGAAGTACTCATTCTCGCAGAGGACAATAAATGAATGGAACAAATTATCTACAGACACATATCTCAGGAGGGTGGGTTACACATAGATGAAAAAATTTCGGACTCAATAAGCCAATCAATGAATGGCTTCCTTGTCCACTTGCCATCTGGGCCTTTGCCTTGGATGGCAATCTTGTTATAAAATATTCTTAAATGTAAATTTACCTAATTGCTCTAATTTTTGCCACGCATCAGGTTTGGGTTTCTGACAGTCAGAAAGGTATTTCTGACATGACAATGTCAGAAACTGTCAGAAACTAATTTCTGACAGGTTTCTGACATAAGAAACCCATCAGAAACTCTCAGAATCTAATACATGATGGATCTGCATAGTGCTTGGTGGAAACATTTAAGAGGAAGCTCGAAAATTACCTAAGAACCTGAAATCCCTTTATATACAGGCCAGAAACAAGCATGTACTATTAGCTTGCATGACATGGCTCAATTCGGTATGGCCCACCACAAATCGAGGGTGGAAGTGCCAGATGGATCACACCCACCTAGCAGTAGAGGTTGTTCTACCAGCATTGCCGTGACAACGTGATGTCAGAAGATTAAACAAGAACAAGAATTACATGTCGTATTTCTGTAGAAAATGTCACCTTTATGTTGGTGTTATATTGTGCACCAGAGGCGCCACGCGTGGGTTGTTCGGGGCAGCATCTATTATATTGTGCACCAGAGGCGCCACGCGTGGGTTGTTCCAGGCAGCATCTATTATATTGTGCACCAGAGGCGCCACGCGTGGGTTGTTCCAGGCAGCATCTATTATATTGTGCACCAGAGGCGCCACGCGTGGGTTGTTCGGGGCAGCATCTATTATATTGTGCACCAGAGGCGCCACGCGTGGGTTGTTCGGGGCAGCATCTATTATATTGTGCACCAGAGGCGCCACGCGTGGGTTGTTCGGGGCAGCATCTATTATATTGTGCACCAGAGGCGCCACGCGTGGGTTGTTCCAGGCAGCATCTATTATATTGTGCACCAGAGGCGCCACGCGTGGGTTGTTCGGGGCAGCATCTATTATATTGTGCACCAGAGGCGCCACGCGTGGGTTGTTCGGGGCAGCATCTATTATATTGTGCACCAGAGGCACTATGTGTGGGTTGTTCCAGGTAGCATCTATTATATTGTGCACCAGAGGCGCCACGCGTGGGTTGTTCGGGGCAGCATCTATTATATTGTGCACCAGAGGCGCCACGCGTGGGTTGTTCGGGGCAGCATCTATTATATTGTGCACCAGAGGCGCCACGCGTGGGTTGTTCGGGGCAGCATCTATTATATTGTGCACCAGAGGCACTATGTGTGGGTTGTTCGGGGCAGCATCTATTATATTGTGCACCAGAGGCGCCACGCGTGGGTTGTTCGGGGCAGCATCTATTATATTGTGCACCAGAGGCACTATGTGTGGGTTGTTCCAGGTAGCATCTATTATATTGTGCACCAGAGGCACCACACGTGGGTTGTTCTGGGTAGCATCTATTATATTGTGCACCAGAGGCACCATGCGTAGGTTGTTCCAGGCAGCATCTATTATATTGTGCACCAGAGGCACCACGCGTGGGTTGTTTGGGGCAGCATCTATTATATTGTGCACCAGAGGCACCATGCGTGGGTTGTTCCAGGTAGCATCTATTATATTGTGCACCAGAGGCACCACGCGTGGGTTGTTCCGGGTAGCATCTATTATATTGTGCACCAGAGGCACCACACGTGGGTTGTTCTGGGTAGCATCTATTATATTGTGCACCAGAGGCACCATGCGTGGGTTGTTCCGGGTAGCATCTATTATATTGTGCACCAGAGGCACCATGCGTAGGTTGTTCCAGGCAGCATCTATTATATTGTGCACCAGAGGCACCACGCGTGGGTTGTTTGGGGCAGCATCTATTATATTGTGCACCAGAGGCACCATGCGTGGGTTGTTCCTGGTAGCATCTATTATATTGTGCACCAGAGGCACCACGTGTGGGTTGTTCCGGGTAGCATCTATTATATTGTGCACCAGAGGCACCGCACGTGGGTTGTTCCAGGTAGCATCTATTATATTGTGCACCAGAGGCGCTATGTGTGGGTTGTTCCTGGTAGCATCTATTATATTGTGCACCAGAGGCACCGCGCGTGGGTTGTTCCAGGTAGCATCTATTATATTGTGCACCAGAGGCGCCACGCGTGGGTTGTTCCAGGTAGCATCTATTATATTGTGCACCAGAGGCACCACGCGTGGGTTGTTCCGGGTAGCATCTATTATATTGTGCACCAGAGGCACCACGGGTGGGTTGTTCCGGGTAGCATCTATTATATTGTGCACCAGAGGCACCACGCGTGGGTTGTTCTGGGTAGCATCTATTATATTGTGCACCAGAGGCACCATGCATGGGTTGTTCCCTGTAGCATCTATTATATTGTGCACCAGAGGCACCACGCGTGGGTTGTTCCTGGTAGCATCTATTATATTGTGCACCAGAGGCGCCACACGTGGGTTGTTCTGGGTAGCATCTATTATATTGTGCACCAGATGCGCCACGCGTGGGTTGTTCCAGGTAGCATCTATTATATTGTGCACCAGAGGCGCCACACGTGGGTTGTTCCGGGTAGCATCTATTATAATTGTGCACCAGAGGCGCCATGTGTGGGTTGTTCGAGGTAGCATCTATTGTCCGTCTTTTCGGCATGTAAAAATAATGTCTGTTTTTCATAATATAAACATATTGTTTGAAAATCTTTCCAAGTATAAAGGCACTTCCGGCTTTTCAGAATATAAAATGATCACTGACCTTTCAGAATAGGAACATTTATTTTGGAATGTCAGCATCTGTCAGCATCTGTATTGTCACAAATACATGTTTCCAGTTAGTGTAGGTGTTGCCTTGCAAATATTTTATGCCGATGAATGTTATAAAGACATGTCGGCCAGTTTACAAACCTGTGGTTAGTACTTGCTACCTGGTAGAGCCCGTCCAGATTAAAAATGTGTCCTCAGTTGCTTATAATATATGATATTTGGTTGTCCACCTGCACTTTTGTTTCTCCACCCTACAATCATGATGGTTAATGGCTTCAGCAATATTTTCTTTGCACAATTTGAACGAATGCATAGTTTGACTTAAGTTTTCATTTTACGTTGGTGGTTTACTGAATTTTAACAAGTTACCACTCAAGCTGCTCTTTGTTTGATTCCATTATTGTTTTCTTGCAGAGAACATTGGGCCTCAGGTTTCTGTATCCTGTTTATTGCATTCCTGAAGTAGAAATCACCCCGAACAAATACACATCGTCAGAAAGCATAGAAAAAGGTAAGGTTTACTCAGGTTGTTGTCGTAAAACATTGTGAGTGCAAGTTATTTGAGCTAGCCTAAAAAGGTAATATATTAACTAACTATTTTAATATTTGATATTCTGTTGAGCATCAAGCACTACATTTTGCTAAGTGATTATTTATTCAGGTAATGAAGTTATACACACTAGTAAGAAACCACCCACTGCACAACACACGCAGGGCCATTACGATTTTACGCGCGCAGATATATATTTTTTAAAGTATCTGTTATCCGTTATAAACTGGCATGAACTGTTATCCATTATAAACTGGCATGAACTGTTATTCATTATAAACTGGCATGAACTGCTGCCCAAATGTCCCACGATAAACGTAATGTTCACGACTTTCCTGGACACTCTTTTCCATATGTTCTCAGTACATATGCTCTCAGTACATATGTTCTCAGTACATATGTTCTCAGTGTATGCCTGTCACAAGTGGCCCTAAGAGAAATTCTACAAACTACCCTAAGCATATTGTTAAACTGTGCAAAACAAATACATGCTAGTTGTTGAGCAATTTGTTAACAGTCGGGAGCTGGCAATATTGCAATGAGATGACAATTCTGCCTTCTACAAATATGTAAACTATCGGCGCGTATGCAAAAACGGGGTAGCCCCCACACTTAATACCTGTGGTGAGTTAGCAGCTGGTAACAGATAAAGCCAATGTATTAAACAACAACAAATTCATCTGTGTTCACTAATGATGATGGGGCTTTACCCGAACTGAACCTGCATACAAATGTCCAGTTATGAAACATTAAACATAAGGAAGGAGACGCATCACAAACATGTAATTACATCACAAGCATGTAATTACCGCCCTATTAGCATACTACCAGCATGTAATTACCGCCCTATTAGCATACTACCAGCCATGTGCCATTTGTTTGAACAAATATTAGCTGACAACATGAATTACCATTTGTACCAAAATCACCTGTTTTTTGCTGTTTTCATACTGCTAACATTGATGCTCTCATTGGTGCATATAAATAATGTTTTAGGCCTGACTGACCAGTTAGAGAATATGCAATGGCTCTTTATGTGCTGGGTTTAGTACTGGTGCAACTCAATCACAATTAAGACTTGACTATCTGAAACTAAAGAGTTTTGAACTCCGCAGTATTTATAATGACATGGACATGGTATATAATATCTTGGATGGACACGTCAATGTAACTGGAAGTAACCTCATATCTGGTAACAATCCTGTTTTAAATACTACTATTTTGACTCGAGGTCATGGGTTTAAGCTTAAAAAAACACCCTTTAGACTTGATAAGCAAAAAACCATTTTTGTAATTGAGTTGTGTCCCCCTGGAACAGATCACCTGAACTCATTGTAAACTCAACATCTAAAATATGTTTAAAGAAAGCCTTGCATACTTCAAATTCAATAGGCACTTGTAGCAATTTATTGCATATCGAATCTTATTGCACTTTTCATGGGTACATGAAAAACGTTGTATCTTGTATTATGTTCTTCGTCATGTTATGTGCTGTGTATGGGATACAATTTCTTAACATTGTGATCCTAAATAAACATCAAAATCCAAACGTTCTAGAACTTGAGTCACTAGTTGACAGACTTGCTGACAGACTGGCTGACGTACTAGCTGACAGACTGGTTGACATACTAATTGGCTAATTGGAAATCAACCCTATTTTGACAGTCCATGGAAGATATTGGAAACCAATCCATTGGAATGCAATCCAGTCTTGACAGTCAGTCATTGGTTGGTTTATTAGAAATGTAAATATATTAAATTTTAGAGTCACTCAGCAGTACACAATATTAGATCTACTCAGTTGCTGATTGGTTCATTACAACTTTTACTCAATATTATTGTTTTCTCATATAAGTGCACTTTACTTGTTAGTTGCCATTCATTTTAATTGTTAATTACTGTTCACTTTACTCGTTAGTTACTGTTCACCTTACTTGTTGGTTACTGTTCACTTTACATGTTGGTTACTGCTCACTTTACTTGTTATTTACAGTTCACCTTACTTGTTGGTTACTGTTCACTTTACTTGTTGGTTACTGTTCACCTTACTTGATAGTTACTGTTCACCTTACTTGTTAGTTACTGTTCACCTTGTTAGTTACTGTTCACTTTACTTGTTATTTACTGTTCACCTTACTTGTTGGTTACTGTTCACTTTACTTGTTGGTTACTGTTCACCTTACTTGTTAGTTACTGTTCACCTTACTTGTTAGTTACTGTTCACTTTACTTGTTAGTTACTGTTTAAAGCTCCCTCCTCTATTCATTTAGCCATTTGTGAATCAGATTTGTTGATGTTCGACGCTGTAATGCATGAATAGTTTAAGTAATATGTGGTGTTGGTTTAATAAAAGAGTACACACTTTTGTTAAGATCATCAGAAGAAGTGGCTTTGATTGTTAGATTGGGTAACTTGTGACTTTGATTGTTAGATTGGGTAACTTGTGACTTTGATCATTAGATCAGGTAACTTGTGACTTTGATCATTAGATTGGATAACTTGTTACTTTGATCATTAGATCAAGTAACTTGTGACTTTGATTGTTAGATTGGGTAACTTGTGACTTTGATCGTTAGATTGGGTAACTTGTGATTTTGATCGTTAGATCAGGTAACTTGTGACTTTGATCATTAGATCGGGTAACTTGTGACTTTGATCGTTAGATTGGTTAACTTGTGACTTTGATTGTTAGATTGGGTAACTTGTGAAAGTATGAGTAGCCATAGGTCATTGATCGAGACAATTTTGCCCCTTTTTTCAGATTTTTTACCAGATCCAGTCAAAATGAATTGAATTTGTCTGATGATTTCCTCAAACCTAAATAGCACATTTGCACAAACGAGCTAGCATATCATAGTGGATTGTTGATAGGTTTTACTTTTTGCGAATTGATTATAGAGCGCGATAAGCGTAAACATTGAATTAAAGTCTGAGATTTAATTATGATATTTGCAGTACGGATGATTCTGGAACAGATGGGAAAGACTTTGTTCTTCCGGTCGGGCGACCAGCCTCTCATTCTCAACGAGGAGCAGAGGGAAGCCAGGGTGCAGGGTAGGCAAAATAATCTTATCAGCAGTGTGAATGTTGAGTAGACATAATGCAACACTAGATTAATTAAAAATACATTGTGTTTAGATGTACATCTGATATGAAAATGGTGTATTTTATAGACTAAATAACTTTAAATAGTTTATGAATTTGTTATGAAGAAATTATTGTTTGTTTGGGAGTAAGAAGGGGAAGAGCAAAGGGAAAGGAGAAAGGTGAGATTTAAGGTAGAATGTTACTAGGATTTTGCACATGGTTTTACAAGAACAGTGTTTTACCAAGAATATGGTTTTACCAAGAACAATGGTTTTTCTCCATTCAGTATTTACTGGCACTGGTTCTCTTAACAAGCTCCTCGACAATACACGTATTCCCATATCTCAGCAACCCTTCAACAGATCATTGCCAAATTTTTAACAGATGCTATTTGTGTGTAATGAAGGCAAACTGATGAAGTTCAGTTCATTTGCGTTTTGGTAACCATGGTAACCATTTAACGTCTGGCACACATGTCATGCATAAATGGAGGTGAAGTCGGGTGCCAAAATGTGCATCTGCATAACGTCCCACGGAAGAAGTTTTGATACTACATAGCTCAAACATTTACTAGTTGTTTAGTCATTATAATATGCATGGTGAGTTATTTTGAAAACAAAATTATTTTTCTTTTCTTAGCCACCATGTTATACAAATATCATATTATGTGGAACTGAAATGTATTCACAACGCATGATTACATGTCAAAAATGTATGGAATGGAAAAAATATTTGCTCATTTTGGCACACGACTTCCTCCCATTTAGGCATGATATGATAACCAGGCTATAAGTAGTTACTATGGTTACCAATATGCAAATGAATTTAAGTCTATAATTTTGCCTTCATTTCACACAAACAACATCTGTTGAAAAGTTGATAATGATCTGTTGAAGGGTTGCTGAGACATAAGTATACATAATTTGCAACCACAAAGTACAATTTCAACTGTGACAGTTTAAAAGAAAATAAACCATGCATGAATTTTCATAACAAATCAAAACAAAATAAGATTTACTTTTGAGGAAGTAGCAATCCTGTGCCGTGTCATGATGTTACAAATTTGAATTTTGCAGCTCGTATTGAGCAGGTGAAGAGTTCTTGTGGTCTGGGTAACTACTTTGAGAACACCGTCCCTACCCTTGGGCACAACGGCAATGTGACTCCCACCTCAGACTCAGAGCTAGGTACATATTGCTACACAAGAACACAAGGTCTAAATCACTTGTACGGTCTTGTACCTAGTGCCTAGGGTTGTTTGGTTCTGAATGATGTAGTTGGAAATTAAATTTGTCGAGATTGGTTAGCTTACAACAACCTGAGTAGTTATGATGGTAAATCTATAACACACATACATGCATTTATATATATATATATATATATATATATATATATATATTATATATATATATATATATATATATATATTCAAACGTGTGTGTGTGTGTTTTGCTGTTATTTTGATACACCTTTTTTGTCTAATGATAAGAATGTAATGTGACCCGGTGGCCCATCAGGCTGCAAAGTAATCTATCTCCCTACCGTCTCTGGACCTGGTGGCCCATCAGGCTGCAATGTTATTTATCTCCCTATCGTCTCCGGACCTGGTGGCCCATCAAGCTGCAATGTTATCTATCTCCCTATCGTCTCCGGACCTGGTGGCCCATCAGGCTGCAATGTTATCTATCTCCCTATTGTATCTGGACCTGGTGGCCCATCAGGCTGCAATGTTATCTATCTCCCTATCGTCTCCGGACCTGGTGGCCCATCAGGCTGCAATGTTATCTATCTCCCTATCGTCTCAGGACCTGGTGACTAAGGTCTCTCAGTTCTGGAATAATTTTAGTTGCTCTCCTCTGTATGCGTTCAAGTGTATCTATATCTTTCTTACGATATGGTTTCCACGCTTGTATACAGTATTCTAAATGAGGTCTAACTATTGCTTTATACAGAGGTATAATTAGCTTTTTTCCTTTTATGTTATGTTTCTCCTAATCAACCCAAGAATTTGATTACCCTTTGAAGTTGCAATCTGTACACGTTTGTCTGCTGTTTGCAAAGTCCAATGGTCCTGAGTGTATAAGCTTGTCATTGCAGTATCGTTCATTGAGCACGAACATGACTGTGCAATCTGCATGGACCGTCACCGTGACTGTCTGCTCTGTCCTTGTCACCACATGGTGACATGCAGCCAGTGTGCCAAATCACTACTCAACCGGAATGACGCCTGTCCCATCTGCCGTAACGACATCACCGAGATCATCCGAGTCTACCATTCATGATACATCTGTTGCAAATGTGATATCTATAATATCATTAAGATCATCTGAGTGTATGATTCATGAGACATGCCATGGCAGTCCGATCATTTCACAACAGTCCAATCTATTGCAAATGTAATATTTATTATATATCCAAGATAATCTGGGTGTATCACTCATGATACACTCCATCTCATCCATGTGTCACAAGGATATCACCAAGATCATATGGGTGTACAAACCATGATACAACCCAAGGCTGCACCATTTGTCATGAAAATATAATTAAGATAATTTTCATGTATCACTCACTCAGTTACAAGGATTTCACCAAGATAATTTGGATTTATCAGTTATGATACATCTTAAGACTGCTCCATCTAAATGAAAATACATCACTGCAATGGTGATACACTAATTGACTGTCAACAGTGTAAGACAATACAAAGATGTATCAGACACTGTTGTATCATGATGATACACTAATTGACTGTCAACAGTGTAAGACAATACAAAGGTGTATCAGACTATGTTGTATCATGATGATACACTAATTGACTGTCAACAGTGTAAGACAATACAAAGGTGTACCAGACACTGTTGTATCATGATGATACACTAATTGACTGTCAACAGTGTAAGACAATACAAAGGTTATCAGACACTGGTGTATCATGATGATACATTAATTGACTGTCAAAAGTGTAAAACAATATAAATATGTATCAGACACTGTTGTATCATGATGATACATTAACTGACTTTCAACAGTGGAAGACAATACAAAGATGTATCAGAAACTGTTGTATCATGATGATACACTAATTGACTGTCAACAGTGTAAGACAGTACAAAGATGTATCAGACATTGTTGTATCATGATGATACACTAATTGACTGTCAATAGTGTAAGACAGTACAAAGGTGTACCAGACACTGTTGTATCATGATGATACACTAATTGACTGTCAACAGTGTAAGACAATACAAAGATGTATCAAACACTGTTGTATCATGAGGATACACTAATTGACTGTCAACAGTGTAAGACAATACAAAGGTGTATCAGAAACTGTTGTATCATGATGATACACTAATTGACTGTCAACAGTGTAAGACAATACAAAGGTGTATCAGACACTGGTGTATCATGATGATACACTAAATGACTGTCAACAGTGTAAGGCAATACAAATATGTATCAGACACTGTTGTATCATGATGATACACTAATTGACTGTCAACAGTGTAAGACAGTACAAAGGTGTATCAGACACTGTTGTATCATGATGATACACTAATTGACTGTCAACAGTGTAAGACAATACAAAGATGTATCAGACACTGTTGTATCATGATGATACACTAATTGACTGTCAACAGTGTAAGACAATACAAAGATGTATCAGACACTGTTGTATCATGATGATACACTAATTGACTGTCAACAGTGTAAGACAATACAAAGGTGTATCAGACACTGGTGTATCATGATGATACACTAAATGACTGTCAACAGTGTAAGGCAATACAAATATGTATCAGACACTGTTGTATCATGATGATACACTAATTGACTGTCAACAGTGTAAGACAGTACAAAGGTGTATCAGACACTGTTGTATCATGATGATACACTAATTGACTGTCAACAGTGTAAGACAATACAAAGATGTATCAGACACTGTTGTATCATGATGATACACTAATTGACTGTCAACAGTGTAAGACAATACAAAGATGTATCAGACACTGTTGTATCATGATGATACACTAATTGACTGTCAACAGTGTAAGACAATACAAATGAAGTGAAGGTTTTATTAACCATCAGCAGATTCACAGGTATTGAGACTGTAGTAGATCACTGTCTTGTCTGGCAGAAGGTGGCTACTACCAGTCATATTAAAACCGGTTTACATGAGCGATTAACTGCCCAGTTGGTCGGCCAAAGCAGTGTCACATGGTATCACAGTGCAAGAATTGGTCATGTAAACGTCATCACAAGACTGATTAGTGAGGCCAATTTCTGGCTACATTTACGTTGGTGGAATTGGGAATTCCAATTTGGGACTGGGTCCAATTTTATTGATAGTCATTGAAAATTTGAAGCCAATCAGGGACCACTGCACCCATCATGACCTTTCATCAAAGCTCAAATAGGAGTTAGCACAAGTCAAAATGTAAGTTGCAGTATCACTCGTCTTAGCACACAGATAATTTACTTGCACACTGTCATGCAACATGATGTTGCTCATCCAACTGGTGCACAAATCTCTCATGTAAACTAGTGCTTGTTGCTAGATCTACCTTCACTGTCCGTGCTTGTTGCTAGATCTACCTTCACTGTCCGTGCTTGTTGCTAGATCTACCTTCACTGTCCGTGCTTGTTGCTAGATCTGCCTTCACTGTCCGTTCAATTGACAGTTCCTGCTGCTTGACAGTTTACATCCATTTGTTGGTTCTTTGTATAGTAATGGAAAAAAACGGTGATAATCAAAACCAAAAACGATACCACAAAATTTCCACATATGATCTCTGTGTAATATGTGTTAACATACATATATTTGTACATTTGTTTTGTAAAAAAAAAAATTTTGTATAGACGATTAGCCACATAGAATGTGTAGCGTGTTGGACTAATTGACAAAAGTTATAACTTATTAAAATGTTCCATGTGTATGTTGGTTGTCTGCCCTGTCTGTCCCTTGGCTCTGCTACTTTCCATCATAGACATCTTCAGCTATCTTTTCATGCATGATTGCTTTTCCATAACTTTGTCAACTTTACGATATTCCCATGTTACTTAACTGTGGATGTTAACAGTGATTTGTTGCAATCTTCTATTTATGTAACTGGCCAGCTTTCTTTTTAAGTTCTTTTTAACACATCTACCTGCATCTTGTTCTTGTGCTATACTCTTGCAGAGTTTGTTAATTTGATACTTAAATTGATATTTTTATTACTGTTCTTAAAATGTGTGGTGCAATTTTACTTTGTACCAAGTATTTTGTTGTACAGTTGTAGCATGAAGTGTAGTTTTACTTTCCATCAGCTGGAGAAACCATGAATATTAATATTACCTGTCACAATTGCATTGATTTTTGATTCTTCCTCTTGTTTTGTAAATATATTATTCCTGTGTCAGATGGTTGGTTAAGGTTGAGCTGTTTTTATCATGACAGACCTGTCTTCCCAATTCAGTGGCATGATGTACATGTTTCTTTTGTAGCCATTGTCGTCAAACTTGTACCCACCTTGTTAAGTTTGAACATGTATTGGTTTCTCGGATAAATAAAACTGAAATGTTATTAAAAAAACACAACTGGTAGCTATTGATCTGGTACCTTGATACCAGGTAGATCGGCAACTAGCGTAGGACTATGAAAGTTCTCATTTGACGGCGAGGCCGAGTATCTGTACAAGATACATTCATAATTTATGTAATAAATTAATATTGCATGTATGTAGAAAACACAATATAACTTGTAATAGCTGCTCTTGTCGTATAAGTGAAAGAGATAACAAAAACTAACCATGTGCAACTAAAATCAAGAATATCACGCCAGTGGTTTACTCAGAATGTGTTCTAAAAGTGGGTTATTCTAGTAAATTCTCCAATTAACTGAGGATTGACATGTTAACGAGCGTGACCGATAAGTGCATGTGCAGTTTGAAAAGAGGTGGCCTAGACTATCACTTGACGTATTAAGGGTGGCCGGTACATACACAACCAACACAAAGTCTCAATCAAATGGGATATTATGTCAGAGAGTGGACTAGTTTAATAAACAAAGGCCAAAATATATCACATTAATTGAGTTTGTATGTAAACGGCATGGCCATATCCTATTGGCAAGCATAGGAGTAGTTGTTTACAAATATGGCGCAGGCCGTGAAATTAAGATGCTGTGTGTTCAAGAAGGTTTTCCTAGTAAGCCACTGGCATGATATTCTTGATTGTAGTTGCAAATGGTTATGTTTTAATAAATCCTACAGGTGTATAGGTCCGAAACCATGACTTTGTTTCCATTTAAAGCATATTGCTGCTACAAAGAAAACAATATGCTTACATGTTTATGAAGAGATATTTTCAGAATTATGAAGGCAAGTTTAATTGATGTTGTACATCTGTTAAAATAGCCACTATGCTGTTAATGGTAGTTATTGTTACAAACATGTATTTAAAGATTTGTGTAGAGTAGATAATTTACACTAACTGCCATTTTACCATGTGCCCAGGTTGTTGTATTCCCAATTAGTATTTTCCTAGATATTTGAAGAACCCCCATGTTTATACTTCTATGAGATATACCAACACTACAAGACAGCTTAAGCCTATTTCTGGAAGGAATCTAGGCTGGTTGATTTTGTTGTAATATAATAACGTGATAGAATACATGCGGTACACGAATAAGTAGATTTAATTGACATGAATATACTCAGTATAAATCGAGTTCGAATTTGTGTTATGGAGATATAAATGACTGTTAAATCAGGCCATCTGAACCTCCTTACCATTGATTGTGCCCAGTCATCTATGGATTATTTTACGCACACATGCAAACACGCATGCACGCATGCACGCGCACACACAGTACAAAAGAAATAACATAGTTTCTATTTGATATACCACATCCACTATTTGATGTGCTACATCTACTATTTGATATACTACATCCACTATTTGATATGCTACATCCACTATTTGATACACTACATCCACTATTTGATACACTACATCCACTATTTGATACACTACATCCACTATTTGATACACTACATCAACTATTTGATATACTACATTCACTATTTGATATACTACATCCACTATTTGATATACTACATCAACTATTTGATATACTACATCCACTATTTGATATACTACATCCACTATTTGATATACTATATCAATTATTTGATATACTATATCAACTATTTGATATACTACATCAACTATTTGATATACTACATCCACTATTGATATACTACATCCACTATTTGATATACTACATCCACTATTTGATATACTACATCCACTATTTGATATACTACATCCACTATTTGATATACTACATCCACTATGAAGTTATCAGCCATGTCCATTCATTGCTCTCTACATTTCAATTCTACATATAAAATGAATCAAACAGATACAAATGCATGTTCAGTTTTACGTTACTTTTATTTCTGTCATGTTAACAATTTTATTTCATGTAGTCAACATTTAACAAGATATACAGGTATACAAACTACAGTATACTGATGATAAAAATATAACTAATATTATTCAAGACATAACCTTAACCCCTAGTTAACAGTTTACCTGTTGGCAGTTATTTGTGAAAATATTACAACATGATATCATGTATTTGCAAGTACAGATTTGCTGTGGGATGTGATTTCACATATAAACATAATTTCTTTTACAATTGACAGCAAAATGTGATGCCTGCTTCACATATTTCAGGGTCGTAACCCTTGCAAAACAAACAATCATTAACAGTTTTTTAAATGCATCAACATGATTAACTAAAAGAATATAATATAGTATGACAAGAACATCGCAACTGTACAAATGTGTTGCTTTGAGGTAAATGTTATCAAACATCTAGCATCATAAATTCATCTAAAAATAAGCTCCTGTATTCACAAAAAAACTATTACTGCTCATGAACATTTTGAAGTTTCGAAATGACCTATTCACCGATGTTTGTGTAAAAATGTAACCTTTTCCTGTTGACAAATTGTATCTTCCAGTGCTAGAAACTTTAAAGATTTCACATATTTATACAGTTGTAAAGAAATTGCCAGGTGAGGTTCTTTTAAAAAAAAATTCCTAATTGTTTCACAAAGATATATTAAAATCTTAAAACTTCTACCACTATTGGTTCAATTAAATTTTTATGATTCCACCGATTGTATTATAACAAATTAAGCATCACTGTTTTCTTTTAAGGACAGCATCAAAGCCTGAAATTGACCCATTTTATGTAAATCTATATAATTATAATCGTGCAGGCACAAAGTATTGAAGAATACAGGAGCTGAGCTTAAAACTGTCTACTTGAAGACAACAACTGGTGCAACAACATAATATACATAACAATATCAGTATTACATTGTCCACTCCTCAATGCAGAAGTAGGCTCAAAGTTAACACCAAAAGCTAATCCTGTGAACATGTGTTACTTAACATCAAACCAAAAGATTATTTGTACAGCACAGCAATAAAGTATTACTTTTTCCAGCAGCTGCCACTGAACATTTATGCATTAAAACAATATGTCATCATACAAAAGCATGAAAACAAATAATATGCACTAATATTTGCTGATGTACCACATTTTATCAACACCCAAGAAATGTACTTCTTTGGTTGAAACAAAGTTGATCATACTCCAAAATTTTGGTTCGTAATCAATTTGATTATTTGTAATTACGTCTGCTAATTTTATGCAAATGCAGACAGCTGGATATTTTTGTGTAAACTAATTCACTTAATAATAGTTGTGTCAACCAACATGTTGTGTGTCAGCTAAACATAGCACAATGTAATATATGGTATGTGCTTTATCATTGAGTTATATAAACACATTGTGTTAGAATAAACACATCATGTCTCACACGGCTGCAACAAAACAATGCCTCTATACAATGCTAGTCTTGTACAAAATAACCAACTACCTTTGTATTATATCATAAGTGACTTTGTACAACATCATTTCTTCTAACAAATCTACAGGTTTATAAATTGCTTTAAATAATCAGCCGAATAAATGATTCAGTCTTATTAAGAGTGAGTTTTGACTTGTGTCTGTGTTAAAAAAAGCAACATTTGATTTGGCAACATTAAATATGTTAGAAGCTAAACCCAGGCATTATATTTATAATAATAAACTTGCAAAAGCTTTCCCAATTTAGTGGTTTTGTAGAATTTTCCCTCAAGGGGAAATGCTGGGAACTAACTGTTTGGGAGAAGCAGATTGTTGACAACAGGTATTCCCGTGTCGTCTTCCTGAGAATTACGTTATATTTAGTGATTCCGTACTCAGTCAATATCAGAGCTACTGCAGTTTTCATAGTGTATATATGCTGCCTCAGTAGCCTGAAATTATTTTCAGTTCTTAACATCTGGAATATTTTTGAAATGTAAATCATGAACCCACATTACCAACATGTCTATGTCCACGGTGCTATCGTAACTGACTGCATATTAATCGGGATCACTTTGGGATGTTTATCTATTTCTGGTGCTTGAATGGGCTGCACTTGAATGATCCCACAACTGATATTGAAATCATAAGTGTGGCATCAGTTGAAAGGTTTCGTTGTAAACGTAAGACTACGTAACTGTTTCATTCTGAGCAAACTTATCCTTTTGTACATCTAGGTTGCCTTGGCTTCCATGACTTCCCCAACAATATCAACAGTGCATGTGAGCAGTGTAACATAGTAACAATGTCTTTGATAAGTTTCATAGACAGAGTGGCTAAGTTCTATGCCTCTGTTTCATCTGCACTGTCTGACTGGACTGTCGCAATATATGCTGCTTGTGTGTCGTCGCATCGAATCACGGTAATGTCTTCGACCGACAGCTTTGCCTTCGCATTTAGCGATGTACCTTTCTCAGATGCAACGTTGCTGCTGTTTCGGCTGGGTGTTGATTTCCCATCGTCGTCATCACCGTAACCATTCTCATCTGACAAGTCCATAGGACTTGGGTGTATGACCCGTTTCTTTTGTGCAATGCTTTCTGCATCACTTACATTGTTGTTTTCCAAAGCAATGTCACAATCAGCCACTGGCAGGGCCGATGATACATCGTCACGCTTAGACACATCAATGAGCGATGGTTGAGAAATATCACCCATCTTGGGAAAAGGGAAATTGTAGATTTCTGGAATGGGATTGTGTTGTTCCTCCATTCGCACATAATATGCCATTCCGCCCTTGCGTTCCACCTCCTTTTCCTGCGCTTTACTCTGATTGAGATTAGTTGGCGTGACTTCAAACGACAGACCGCCTGATGGCCATTTTAACACTGGTGAATCAGACCGCGCACCGTCCTTTAAATCGGCATTATCTTGGATGTCAAAACTGGATGATGGTGTTGATTCTTCAGACGAGCGCATCTTTATGTCCTCTACTTCTAGAGACTGCCTCTCGACCATGATGTTCGTGGGTTGCGATTCGGCCATGTCGCTCGTGTTGCCCGATGATTGTTCGCTTATCCCGAACTGTTCCATGAGGCCAGGCTGGCCGCTGAAGTAATCTCTCAGTACGGCCCGGACACCCTCGTCTTCCACCCTTAGGGCAAGCTTCTGTGATTGTCCATTAGCACCCTGTTCCTGCGATGATGACTCCAGGGGAATCGTGGGCTCGTCTCGCATAAGAATCGAGTCTTCACTCAAGTTAACATCCATTGAGATGTTTGAGCTGTCGAGCGGCTTGCTACCAACATCATCGTTAGTTCTGCCCCCCGTTGCAGCAGAATCGATGTCGGAATCTTCGGGATTCTCGTAGCTGAGTCGGATCACTGCTAGTTTATCCTCCACTGACAACTTCTGCATTGAATCTTCTTCTGGAGGCTCGTCCTGTTTCCGTAGCAATGCATCACGTTTTTCTTTGTCATCTATATTTCCTCTGTCATCATCACCGCTGACCTTTATCATGACCTCACCTGAGTTAACCTCGGATGACTCGCACATCAGATCGCTGCTGTCAATCTTCATTTCGTGGATTTCAATCGACGTATCAGATGCCCTCTGTTGGACCATTTCTGACTCGTCCTTTTCGGGAATATCCCCATGATTCCCTGCCCATTTCTTGTTCCGCTCCATCGGCAATGTTCGCATGTCGGAGAAGGCCCTACGAGGCCCCATTAGCCCGTCCTTGCTGATCTGACTGAGGTCGTTCAGCGACTGACTGCGGTAGTAGAGCGAGTGTTGTAGGTCGCTCTGGCCATTGGTCAGCGACTCAGAGTCCTCGAGAGATGCTGCCTTCTGGAGGAGAACACGGACGGGATACGGGGACGCATAGCTGATGATGGTGAGAGCATCTTCCAACACCATGTTCTCAAATGAGATCGTCATACTCAGCACTCGGTCACCTGCAACAGAGATCAGTTAGTGAGTATCAGTTCAGTTGGTGCATATCGGTTCAGTCAGAGGTTCTGAGAAATATTTGCTTTATCCTGAAAAGAATTGGACCCCAAAATGGAAGAGGAAAATGGGCAAAAAACATTGAGATGAACAATACAAGATGAACTGAAGGTTGCTGGGTTGACTTGGGGGATAGCAACAGGGAGAGCCCAAGACAGGGAACTGAAGGCTGCTGGGCTGACCTGGGACACTGCGACAAGGAGAGCCCAAGACAGAGGGAATTGAAGGCTGCTGGGCTGACTTTGGGCACAGTAACAGGGAGAGCCAAAGACAGAGGGAACTGAAGGCTGCTGGGCTGACTTGGGGGATAGTGACAGGGAGAACCCAAGACAGAGGGTACTGAAGGCTGCTGGGCTGACATGGGGGATAGCAACAGGGAGAGCCAAAGACATAGGGAACTGAAGGCTGCTGGGGTGATTTGGGGCACAGCTGCAAGGAGAGTCCAAGACAGAGGGAACTGGCGAGATCTTATACGAGCCTTATGTGCCAGACCTGAGCACAAAGAGGATAAGCAAGTAAGTAAGGTAAACTTTACCTATCTTGACGAGTCCTGTCTCTATGGCTGGGCCCCGGTTATGGACTTGACTCACGTAGATACCATCTCTCATGCTGCCACAGATGTCAAAGCCCAGTCCGATCGGGTCTCGACTCTCCAACAACACGCTGATCACCTCCGGCTCCTGCAACACCAATAAGTGACATATGACACACAAGACACTTGTGACAAGTTGAATGGTTGTTAATACATTATTGTCTGTCATCCATCCTCTGCTTGTCCATCTGTCTGGCTGTCCATCCATTTCTCTGTCTGTCCATCTATCTGTCTGTCCATCTGTCCGTCTGTCTGTTCATCTGTCTGTTCATCTCTCTGTCTGTCCATCTATCCATCTATCTCTTTGTCCATCTGTCCATCTGTCTGTTCATCTCTCTGTCTGTCCATCTGTCCATCTGTCTGATCACCAGTTTGTCTCTCTGTCTGTCCATCTGTCTGTCTGTCCATTTGTCTGTCCATCTGTCTGTCCACCTATCTGTCTGTCCACCTATCTGTCTGTCCACCTATCTGTCTGTCCACCCATATGTATGTCTACCTGTCTGTCTGTCCATCCATATGTCTGTCTGTCCATCTATCTGTCTGTCTGTCCATCTAACTGTCTGTTTGTCCATCTGTCTGTATGTCCATCTACTTTTCTGTATCAGTGCCACTGACTGTGACACCTGCCAGATTGTTAGACTTTCCAGTTAGAATGGGTGCACTAGATAAGCTTGCCTGGCAGCAACAGAACAGACACTGAGTGTAGCACCTGGCAGCAACAGAACAGACACTGAGTGTAGCACCTGGCAGCAACACAACAGACACTGAGTGTAGCACCTGGCAGCAACACAACAGACACTGAGTGTAGCACCTGGCAGCAACACAACAGACACTGAGTGTAGCACCTGGCAGCAACACAACAGACACTGAATGTAGCACCTGGCAGAAACACAACAGACACTGAGTGTAGCACCTGGCAGCAACACAACAGACACTGAGTGTAGCACCTGGCAGCAACACAACAGACACTGAGTGTAGCACCTGGCAGCAACACAACAGACACTGAGTGTAGCACCTGGCAGCAACACAACAGACACTGAGTGTAGCACCTGGCAGCAACACAACAGACACTGAGTGTAGCACCTGGCAGCAACACAACATACACTGAGTGTAGCACCTGGCAGCAACACAACAGACACTGAGTGTAGCACCTGGCAGCAACACAACAGACACTGAGTGTAGCACCTGGCAGCAACACAACATACACTGAGTGTAGCACCTGGCAGCAACACAACAGACACTGAGTGTAGCACCTGGCAGCAACACAACAGACACTGAGTGTAGCACCTGGCAGCAACACAACATACACTGAGTGTAGCACCTGGCAGCAACACAACAGACACTGAGTGTAGCACCTGGCAGCAACACAACAGACACTGAGTGTAGCACCTGGCAGCAACACAACATACACTGAGTGTAGCACCTGGCAGCAACACAACAGACACTGAATGTAGCACCTGGCAGCAACACAACAGACACTGAGTGTAGCACCTGGCAGCAACACAACAGACACTGAGTGTAGCACCTGGCAGCAACACAACAGACACTGAATGTAGCACCTGGCAGCAACACAACATACACTGAGTGTAGCACCTGGCAGCAACACAACATACACTGAGTGTAGCACCTGGCAGCAACACAACATACACTGAGTGTAGCACCTGGCAGCAACACAACAGACACTGAGTGTAGCACCTGGCAGCAACACAACATACACTGAGTGAAGCACCTGGCAGCAACACAACATACACTGAGTGTAGCACATGGCAGGTAAATTCACTGATAATATTATTTTTGTCATGCCGAAATATATCATTAGCACTGACGTTCCACCAAACAAATCACTGCATGAGTAAAGTGTTATGGGAAAACAGCCTCACTACTGGGTAGTCAGTCATGTGTTACAAGTTCTTATATTTTCACTTCAGCGCTGCAGAACAATTACCACACTTGGGAACAATGGAATAAGTTCACACGGCACCAAGTGCAGCCTATTCAACAGACATAAAAGCAAACTTCAATATGTACACAGGCTGCTACAGCAGAAACTAATATTTATCTATACATAACAAAGTCATGCATTTGGTGTAACATACAAATACTTGTTTTCTTTCCTGAATACGCATTGTATTGCTGGGACAATGGATGTGACACACATGCTTAGAATACCACCTGCTCTGAGTTGTGGTTGAATGCACTTCTGTCATAGCTATCTTATGTAAGACATGGTCCGTCAGTTGTGGTTGAGTGCACTTCTGTCATAGCTATCTTATGTAAGACATGGTCCGTCAGTTGTGGTTGAGTGCACTTCTGTCATAGCTATTTTATGTAAGACATGGTCAGTCAGTTGTGGTTGAGTGCACTTCTGTCATAGCTGTCTTATGTAAGACATGGTCCGTCAGTTGTGGTTGAGTGCACTTCTGTCATAGCTATCTTATGTAAGACATGGTCAGTCAGTTGTGGTTGAGTGCACTTCTGTCATAGCTGTCTTATGTAAGACATAGTCCGTCAGTTGTGGTTGAGTGCACTTCTGTCATAGCTATCTTATGTAAGACATGGTCCGTCAGTTGTGGTTGAGTGCACTTCTGTCATAGCTATCTTATGTAAGACATGGTCAGTCAGTTGTGGTTGAGTGCACTTCTGTCATAGCTGTCTTATGTAAGACATAGTCCGTCAGTTGTGGTTGAGTGCACTTCTGTCATAGCTATCTTATGTAAGACATGGTCCGTCAGTCTGGTTTGCCTTTTCTTGTGTACTTATTCATGATTGAAATGTCCAACTGGTATATCAAGCTATATCTTATGTGTTTCAATTCAATACCCACTAGCCATAATTATCTGTTTTGAAATTTACACCTTTGTATTTTTCAAATAGTGGTGATATTTAGTTCATATATGCATTTGCACTGAAATTGCTTAAACGAAAACTGTTTGCACATATATAAATGTATTAAAAAATTTTAATGCACATTTCACATGTGGTTCGTTCATATATATATATATATATATATATATATATACATACATACATACATACATACATACATACATACATACATACATACATACATATATACACACACACACACACACACACACACACACACACACACATATATATTTTACATATATTTTATAAACATATAAATTGGTTCTTGTTTATTTTTTTTTTCACACATACAGAAAATAAGGCACTTGCCTCCATAAAAGTAAATGTTAGATTCTACACAGAGTAGGACTACAGTGTAATTAAGTTAGCGACTTGTGAATAATATATCATGTCAAATTTATCAATCATGCACGAAAGATGACATTTTTCTATGGCCTTAAAACCTTTTTGATAAATCACAACTGTTCTCAATTATTTTGTTTTTGTTAACTTTGTGGCTGATAACCATTTTGATTTTTTATAAACGTGGTCTCTACGTGACTGATATTTCATATTTAAGTGAAGCTTGTAAAAGCACGGCACATATCACTGATATGGAAAGTCATGAATACACTTAAGCAGCCCTTAGTGAAATGTGATCCGCACCATTCTATGCAGCATGCCAACAACCAGCTATACACCTACAATTACCTAATTATATGCTAGTTGTTCACTGTCAACACAGGAAACTGTCATGGTTCAGTGACTCCAGGCATTTAGACATGGACAGTTTGTTCAGTAAACAAGACTGGTGATGCATCATGTTGATGGTGAGCTGACCCCTATTTGTGTGTGTGCATGCGTGTGTGCATGCGTGCTTGCATGCATGCGTATACACACAAGTAATTAAACACCATAAAATGGCTAAATTGAATAGACTCTGCTGATACTTACTCTACATGTGTACTGGTACTTGGATATATATAAAGTAGGGAATCATGTGAACAGATACACCTTTGACACAGCTGTCACAGGTGCTTCATCAACAACTTAATAAGGAATCTGGTCAACAAAACAATGTGTACAACAAGACAATATATCAGCAGGTGTATAAATAGCTCCATCGCCCCTAAAACATTTACTGTGTTGACTCATACACTCAGGTCATTGGAAGAAAGACACAATACAAGAGAAGTATCAACCCACAGCAATTGTTCTGCCTTCAACGGCTGACCTAGATTATGCTGCCATCTGAAGGCATGATTTACAATTGCTTATTCTGCCATATAAATCACATATTCACTCTACCGAGGTGAACCCCATGAAAAGGGGTGGGCAACAAACGTCACCCTGAACAATAGATCACCTGGTGTGAATTGACAGAGGGCGGAACCCCAATGGGGCGAATGTATGGCTGTTGCATGCACTTGCTTCCAGAGCGGGGAATTACAATTTAAAAAACAAACTAAACTTTGATTTTCCTCTGTTTTTAGGTGACTATGAACAGAAGGTTCCTACTCAGTGTAGTAGGCAGTCAAATATTTTGACCAGCAATTTTATTCAACTCCTACAGGAACCATTCAACCACGTGATGCCATCAACAAACTACTCCATCATATGATTGCTTCATTCACGGCTACTTGTTCATGCAGCTGTGCCAACATGAACTGAATGAAATGTTCTCACCTCGGACAACAGTGAGATTATTCTAATGGTCAATGTTTATACACCCACATATCTTGTAACACTGGCTGACATATCACATGGGTACTAGTCAGAAGGTAAAATGAATAGAGAAAGATTTCACAAGATTTAACAAGATTGCCATCCAAGGTAAAGGCCCAGATGGCAAGTGGACAAGGAAACCATTGGCTTATTGAGAGTCCAACAATTGTTTAATGTTTTTGCGTGTTGCGTTTCACAAAATTCATATGTAGTACTTTAACCATTCTCTTGAGTCGTGGGTGTGCCGTACTTCAAGAGTTGTTTTTATTTCCCAGTGATAACATACCACTGAATACATGTGACATTCCTGCTGTCATTTAAACACAGATCGACTGATATACCACCTGTAGAGACAGCCATATGTGTCCAACGTGAATTCTTCATGTCAGTCTAAACAGCTGAGTCGAGTAGCCTAAAACTGGTTGATTGGCCTACTCTGGGAAATGTATTACTGCCAAAGAACAGAGGTGACCACTGTCTTTTACAGTTGTTTGGATGGAGAGATTGTCACCACCGACTAGCGCACCTGTTAGATCTATATCAGTCAATAACAAGCCCCACCCACCTCTCAATGACCAGTAAGTACAGGTGCACAGTCTACCTGAGAAACTCACTCACAGTGACCGCACGAGGTGGCCTGAGCAACAATTAGGCCCATTACCAACGTTTTTACTGGTTCTTCTGTTGTGGACATTAGTTGGTTTAATGATAGTGTGAGCACAATGTGGCAGTGGGGTCACTGTTAGACGACACTACCAACAGTGGCCCAGTGGCATAGCAGGCAGAACACTCTGTGGTGGACATAAATGAATGAGTAGTATTTGTGCAGTAATTGCAACATAGCTGAATGCTTCCTTGAGAAGTCAAGTTGATGTTCAAATGAACAGGGGGGAAAGTGCTTTGAACAAAGTGCTTTATCAAGGACCAGATACAACATTATATGAGAACCTTATCTTTTACTTTTTTACCTTTATGCGCATTTTTAATCACAGTACTGTTTTTAAACTGAATTGCTTCAGTTGATACACGTTTACTCAGGTAGCAAAACATTTCCTAAATTAATTTTATCTGAAAACATTCACCCATTGAAAAGTGTGAACCTATAGTGATATACCACTAATATGAATAATTGTAATCCTCTTCTTATCGACACAGCTTCATATGCAAATAATAAGGGCCCTGTAATTTTAGTGAAGGATTGCCTAAATTATCATATCATACATTAAAAGACTACCTTGTTGATAACAGTGAAAGTAAGAATAAAAGATGAACTTACAAGGTTTGGCAGGCTGTTGTCCAGAGAGCCTCGAGATCCCGCCTTGTGCAGTCCGTAACCATGACGATGCTTGGGTACAGCCGATGACTTGGCAAACAACATCCTGTTTCCGCCATTGGACTCCCCCGGTCTCCCCTACACACAAGTAAAAAAAAAAAAATTTAGCTTTCCATCAGTTTTGTTCACATATTCTATGTTTCATACAACAATATATTGTGAATGATGCTCGGACTAAACAGGTATTGTAGTGCTAGTCACATGTTTGTTTACAATAATTGTGTAATATGTGGACTGCAGTCCTCTGAATATTTATCAGTTTGTAGCATTATTAACAGTGATGTGAATTATTTCCACTTTCTTGTTAGCTGAAGCAGCTGTGCTATTTTTATTCTGTACAGGTAACTACAGTTCACAAGGAACACACTTATGGAACCCCACTGTATTTGTATATTGTATGGAGTCCGCGAATAAAGCATTGAATTGAATTGAATTAAATAGCTGCAACTGCAATGCACACAGTCTACCATGTTGTATTGAGTATGAGGAGAGTTAAAAACCCAGCACACACACCAGTGGCAGCACATGTTTGTGTTGTTAGAAGAACATTGGACACCAGTAGGTGGCAGTGTGTGCCCCTACAAAATGGCGGAGTTTTGTGAAATAATTGTAATTTATTAACTCGGGTACCTAAAAAATGTATTATATATGGACACCAGTAGGTGGCAGTGTGTGCCCCTACAAAATGGCGGAGTTTTGTGAAATAATTGTAATTTATTAACTCGGGTACCTAAAAAATGTATTATATATGCCAATTGATGTAATAAAACAAATAATTTATCTCTCCTATTTTCTTTTTACATTTTCATAATATTTATTGTTACTACATGTAGATATTTGTGATATCAGCAGCATAATGCTGCTGTCTAGTTTGAATTCAAATGATATTCACCGCTACCAAAACCAAAACAGGTGTAAATTTGTAGGGGCGCAGTGACATATTGGTTAAACTGTTGGACTTATTCAAGAGGACCGTGGTTCAAATTCTCTTGCTGCCATTTCAAAGCTTGGACAAGTTCATTCACTCCACATTGCCTCAGTTCACTCCACATTACCTCAGTTCACTCCATATTGCCTCAGTTCACTCCACATTGCCTCAGTTCACTCCACACTGCTTCAGTTCACTCCACATTGCCTCAGTTCACTCCACATTGCCTCAGTTCACTCCACATTGCCCCAGTTCACTCCACATTGCCTCAGTTCACTCCACACTGCCTCAGTTCACTCCACACTGCCTCAGTTCACTCAGCTGTATAAATGTGTGCCTTGCTTTTGTGGCTATAATGAAAGTGTAGTCTCCATGCAGTAAGTGTAGTGTGGCTCAATACTTCCATGAGAAATCGAGTTGGTGTTGGAATGAACAAGTCTGCCAGGGGTGAAGTGTAATGTCTGCCAGGGGTGAAATGTAATGTCTGTCAGGGGTGAAGTGTAACGTCTGCCAGGGGTGAAGTGTAATGTCTGCCAGGGGTGAAGTGTAATGTCTGCCAGGGGTGAAATGTAATGTCTGCCAGGGGTGAAATGTAATGTCTGCCAGGGGTGAAGTGTAATGTCTGCCAGGGGTGAAGCGTAAAACTCTGCCAGGGGTGAAGCGTAAAACTCTGCCAGAGGTGAAGCGTAAAACTCTGCCAGAGGTGAAATGTAATGTCTGCCAGGGATGAAATGTAATGTCTGCCAGGGGTGAAGTGTAATGTATTCCAGGGGTGAAATGTAATGTCTGCCAGGGGTGAAGTGTAATGTCTGCCAGGGGTGAAGTGTAATGTCTGCCAGGGATAAAGTGTAATAAATTTTTAAAAGTCCCAAGGATGTTAAGAAGAAGAAAGTTATCATGAGCATCTTTTTATGCACCTATACCAGCCACTGTGATGTACCATGTGGTAAGGAACTAGCAATAACCACACGAGGAAACGACACAACAACATTATAGAACAGTTAGACCACTCTACATTATGTGAGAATGCCTAGTAATGACAGAAGGTGAAAGAGGGTGGTTAGGAAAGCACCCCATCATCAGTGTCAGGTGAAGCAGACAGTTTCCCTGTCAACGCCGTATTCTCCACAATACCCTACAAGTATAGGCCATGCTGCCAGTCACCTCTTCAAATATGACACGCCTGTCATATAGGACCGCAGGACACCAGTAACAGAACAAACAAATAACAGGGCACTAAACAACCATGTAACTGTGTCAGACAGAAATCACGTACACCAGTCTGGTTCTCCATGCATCTGTCCAAAATTAGTGTGAAGAACGACTCTTACAAATACTTTAGCTGTGCACAATCAGCTGCACCGCGGTCTCGTAACATTCAATAAATATATCCCAGTTTGCACTGCAAGCTCCTTTTGATCATGCACTATAAACCAGCAGACCTAGATAATCATATGGCTTTATTTGTGGGTCTTATGAATTTCTGTTACCAGTCTTACAGGTGTGCACCACTCATGGTTGGCACCAGTCTTACAGGTGTGCACCACTCATGGTTGACACTAGTAGTTACAGGTGTGCACCACTCATGGTTGACACTAGTAGTTACAGGTGTGCACCACTCATGGTTGGCACCAGTCTTACAGGTGTGCACCACTCATGGTTGACACCAGTCTTACAGGTGTGCACCACTCATGGTTGACACTAGTAGTTACAGGTGTGCACCACTCATGGTTGACACTAGTAGTTACAGGTGTGCACCACTCATGGTTGGCACCAGTCTTACAGGTGTGCACCACTCATGGTTGACACCAGTCTTACAGGTGTGCACCACTCATTGTTGACACCAGTCTTACAGGTGTGCACCACTCATGGTTGACACTAGTAGTTACAGGTGTGCACCACTCATGGTTGACACTAGTAGTTACAGGTGTGCACCACTCATGGTTAGCACTCTGTTTTTATCACCATTTTTGTACTACCCAACTAATCAGCATGAAGGAAACTAACATATTTTTCTTCTGACATAGGTCACTAACATGCCTTGTGGCAGATAGTTTTAGCAATCATAAATATCCAAACACTGAATTAATGTGTAGCATTCCTTGGCATTGCAAGAGGCATGTGGCCACTAGCCAAATCTGCCATCATGTGACCATTATCATTAGAAGTTTGTACATTAATCAGTGAATTAAGCTATTGTGTAATGTTTTTGTAACAAAATAAGCCTCCGGCTTGTACTTGAAATTTGGCAGTCTGGAGATATATTTTGACACCAAAGATAACCCCTTTGCTTATCATGCTTATATTCCAAAGAAAGATAAGGTATTGTTATCATATGTTTTGTACATGAAATTTCTTGGGAATGGCATCAAGCAACAGCAAACCATGTGGTATATAATACATATGTAATGGCTAGTGTATACTACATATATACTTGCTAGTATATACTACATATATATACTGTCTAGTATATATTACATATAAATATATATATATATATTGGCTAGTATATACTATATGCATACTGACTAGTATACACTGGCTAGTATATACTATATATATTTATATATATATATTTACTATATGTTTATATATATAGATATATATATATATATATATATATATATATATATATATATATATATATATATATATATATATATATATATATATATATATATATATGTATATATTTATATATATATATATGTATATATATATGTATATATATTTATATACATATATATATATATATATATATATATACATATATACATATATACATATATATACATACATATATATACATATATATATATATACATATGTATATATACATATGTATATATATATGTATATATATACACATATATATACACATATATATATATACATATATATATATATACATATATATATACATATATATACATATATATATATATGTAAAAAAAAGTTTTTTATGTATATATGTCTATATGTATATATATATATATATATATATATATATATATATATATATATATATATATATATATATATATATATATATATATATATATATATATATATATATATACATACATATACTGGCTAGGTGAGATTACAGTATACTAAAGAAATTTTCTCTCAATTTATGGAAAACAAATTTGGAGTAATTACTTGCGATTAACAAAAGCCACTACTGAATTTCCATGATGCTGTCAGATATATATTTGCAATTTCATTCAATAGCACGATAAATGCACTGCTCTATCACTGTTCCTCTATTGGGTGTGATATGGTAATGATATGATACTGGCCATATACATGTATGAGGCATCTGCAGTAGATCTATGTATCATCACACAGCTGCTGGATTTATTGGCCTGTCCTTTAAGCTGTTGCACTGCTTCACTGCTGCACTGTTGAACCATCCTGGGCTCAGGAGGCAATAACATTGCAATTTATGTTAAATGGAATTTGCATATGAATGTAACTTTATAAAATATAAATAATCAAAAAATAATCATGTACAGTGACATAGTGGTGTTCAATACAACAAAAACACTTCTATTGCGCTAAAATCCTTGGGAGGCCCAAGCTCACCATTGCACCCAAACAAAAGAAGTTAAGCAGTTCCTAACTGATAAGCAATTCCAGTTGTAAACAGTTGGACTGGTCCGCTGGGGAGCTGTGGAGGATAAGCAAGTTTAAACATGAGGGTTTTTAGTTTACAATAGAATAAGAGACGTGTGTTTTGACTTAATGATATTGCAACACATTTAATAAAGGCTTTTACCAGTAACCAATGCTGGGCAACTGCATAAGGCAGGTTCATGATGTACACAGTTGTTACAATTTAATATCCTTTCAACAGCTGCATAGATCAAGTTGTGGGCTCAGCTACAGACACCAGTCATAAATCATGCATATATAAATCATAATCCAAGTAAGTTACCTTGAATAAACATAAGAACAATGACAAAGAACATTAATTCAATATACCCGGCTTTTTTTGCTTTCAATGTGTCTAAACATTGGCCCAGCTATCAAAAGCTTTAAAATCATTAAAAAAAAATTTCAACAGATGACATCTACATGCGACATAAATTCAGGGAAATAATGACCAGACAATCCTTAAAATAAATCAATAGAGGTATAAAGTCCATCTATACTGAAGAAAAAGCCGTATTTAAATAATATAAAATGTACATAAAGTTTGTAAATGTACATAAAGTTTGTAAATGTACATAAAGTTTGTAAATGTACATAAAGTTTGTAAATGTACATAACGTTTGTAAATGCGAATACAGGCCAAAAACCTTACAAGTCGAGGTTGAATAGTCAGTAAAGGGGACCAATTTTCCACAACTAACACAGGTTTACTGCATCTATAACATGCAACAGTCGCAGGTGAACATTTCTTGAATTGAAATTATACAATATAATGTAGGAGATAGGTGTACAATGAAGCGGATAATCAGTGATATGACACAAATTTATTTACCAAATCCACCACCACAATATAGATAAATTGTACCAGCTATGTAAACATTACCCGTCATAATACTAGTGTTATGTACTTCTTAATACCTGCTATGTCACACCTTATATATGTATCAACAAACAATGGTACACAAGTATGCATTGATCATGTATTTGTTCAAATAAAAAAATTAATACTGTACAGTTAATTTTCTATTGAAACAACCACAACAAAATTAATGAAACACCTGTAATGTAGCATATGTAAAAGATACTAAATTACACAGTCAACTCAAAACTCCAACAAAGATGATATTTTTAAACAACGTGTCACTGCAATAAGGTGTTACAGAGAAGTTGACATTTTTCTTACAAGTTTGTTGTGAGGACTAAAAATTTGGCAGTTAGAATAAGACTGAGAATTTTCTTCCCAATTTTTTTTTACTTTTTCTATCTGTGCCATTCATAATAGGAATTCAATCATCCGCAAACAAAAATAGAAAAAATTATTTCTACAAAACTAATTATACTACATATCAGCTGTTTGTATCATAAAAGTTAGCCACATATGAACAACTCACCTGTCTCAAGACTAAGTTTGACCACCATTTTAGGCAATAATACAAAAGAGAGACTCATGAAGAATATTTAAACCAATCTTTCATCTTTCATCCTTAATGATGAACTCAAAGATGTAAAAATTGCTAGTTAATTAAAGTTGTTACTTATTTTACTAAGAAATCATTAGTTGTCACCCTAGTCTTCATGAGTACATCATCAACAAAAGACACACAACACATTATGTAAAGCAGCTGTTAAAAAAGATATAGGGTGATGTGTCAATATTAAAATAATAAATGTATAATAAAGTACCTGTAGACATGTGCTGCATATACATCATATAAGCAGCAAAAGATCAGTCCTGGTGATGAAGCCTATGTAATCTTGTATATGTGGCCCTTATTATTATGGCTTTATATTTCATTCTTACCTCATTTTATCTAACCCAAAACGTTAATTCCGTCATATGGCATGTCTTTAGGTACACAAAGGGCAAATATGATTATAAACTATTGCATTTTAGGGCACAATTGTGGCCCAAACAGTGCTGACGAATGCACCAGTGTGCGCTATTTTCACATACCAGTGGGCTGGAATCGCAGAGGCATTTTGTAGCGCTATTTGGACCACAAGTTATATCTGCTCATTGTGTATAGCAACGCATTATGTTGGAATGACCATTTTGGAATAGATAACACGAGGTAAGAAATATAAAACCATAATAACAATGGCCAAATATACATGCAAGATATTTATTGACTTCACCATGACCATAGTTACGAAATACTGGCCAAATTACAAAAAGAGCACAATATCTTTAATATCACTGGAATATCCTTCTAATCTACCAAGGGAAGAGAAGCTACTCCAAAATTGGTTTAGGCAATGCCCTACCTGCTATGGTGTTGTCATTTGTGCATGTATAATATATTATAGAGATAAAAATCAACATATGAAAATATCTTACAATGGTGAGAAAACGTCCCATCAAACTATATATTTTTTGTAAAATCCAACAAACTTGAGATGAAATAATTTCCCCCGCAACAGAACAACAATCTTCAGTGGTGTAAAAATAGTTTCACAATCAAGTCTCTCTGCCTGAACAACAACACTGGACCAGTTCAGCAGAAAAATCTCCATCAAGAAACTGGCATTCAGTAAGAGCAACATCTCTCTCAAATCAGTGCATGCTGTATTTGCCAACTATTGTCATGTTAGTGCCATTTCCAACCCAGGGTTATAATCATTTCTACAGCAGTAATATCAGCTCGACAGTTCCAACTAAATATTGCATTCTGCAGGCCAAATACACTCCTCTTATGAGACGAGTAGCAAAAATGCACCAAGTCGTTTGCATTCAGAGCATTTGCATGTTGGGTCTTCACAAAGACGGACTCTGCAACAAAAATAAAAGAGCTCGATATACTTTCCATTAATTGTTCACCGAATTTCCTACTGACGTCCACAGCCAAATGTTTGTCAGAAGCATGTAAGACTTGTGAATTTTCAGTTTTGTTTACAATTTTTAAATTGTGCCCAATCTTGTCAATTGCATACAAAGCTCGAGTTTTTCAGTTAACTATAATTTTTATTCAGTTGATCTTTCATAAATGTTAGCCAATTTGGTTATGAGCTATTTTTTCTAAACACCCAGTTACATTACTTGGATGCAAGTACATTTTCTGATGCATCCAACAACAATGTTTATGTTGGAACTGTTGTTGTGATTAGTAATGTTCCAGTTGGAACAAATCAATAATAACATGAAAATATGGCACTGATGAAGACAATGACTAGAAGAATATCAACCACATCCAACAACAATATGACAGAACGCTCAAGAGATAGGGATATATCTTCAACCTGTTCAAATGATACATGATGTGGCAGTCTACGACCATTGACAACGTACGAATGTTAGTGAGCCATAAGAGATACAAGACCAAGCAAAGAACAAAAATCCATACAAGTTTTTATTCCATTTCTAGGGTGGCAGAAGTTCAGTGTTTGCTTAACCATGTACAATAAAGGAGACCAAGGTCGATGTTAGAAAAGAGTAAAGTCAAAGCACAGTGTACTCTGCAGATCCACGCACGCCATGGGCAAATAGTTGACAAAGCAACATGTATGCATGTGACAATGCAAGCACATGGTTTTATATTGGCAAGTTCAGGAGTGCCTTGACTATTAAAACTTGATAATAAAACCCAGACAAGAACAAAGACACAGTCAACCAAAACACAGCTAGATAACATTGCAAATATATTGACAAAGCCAACGTGATCCAGATGTTAGGATGCAACCCATCCATAATATACAAGAAATCTAAAATTAACTACCAACTATGTTGGTGATGAGACTGTGTGATAAAATTCACCAGAACAGTACTGTAGTCATTTCCCAGTGACCTGCTCACACAGTTGCCAAGAGACAAGCACATTTGTGAGCCATATAGCTATGTAAACACTTGTGGTCCTAACAGGTAAACAACACATCAGTGCATGGTCGCACTTACCTGAACTCGACTGGCCTCTAACTCTCGGCATTCCACGTATCCACCAAAGCCTGAAACATGCGATAAGAACAGACTGAGTTTTGGCTCACGTTGACTTTCACAAGCATAACTCCAACCAATACAATATGTTTTGTCTTAACGGGCGTCTTCTTTACCTTTGTATTTGTGTCACATTGTTTCAACTTGTACAATTACCACATTGTCAAAATAAATGTGTTTATCCATTTGGCAGTCTGTCCATGAAATGCAATTACTGGTGAGTTGGTAATGAATATGGGCACAGATAAACCCAATGAATGGTCAATTTACATTTTATCACTTATGGTCACATGCTTACAAAATATTCTGTTTTTATATTTGTAATCTAATAAACACAAGCACAAGGAACAGCTGCTTCATGTAATGTGCAATAAATGGTTAGTGTCATTCTTATGAAATACAGCGGTAACTGGTAGCAGAGTTTAATACATCAAGTGAATATTGACCTCTTGTGACCTTATAGATTCCGATCCATTACATCATGTCATTATCGCCATGGTGTGGCGCCGACAATCTGACATCATATGTCACTGTTACCATCATGTGATACTGACAATAGGATGTCAGGTGTCATGCCATCATCACAATTAAAAATTCATTCACCTGCAGTCAGCCCACAAATGTATTAACTTTATTAAATGGGTCATAAAAAAATTATCTACACAATGCATATATAAAAAATCTTTAACACTGCCATTGTTTCACTAATAAGAAATGCAGCAAGATAATTGTTTAAGAAACTAATTCCTTGTATTGTAGAGTTCTACCATGTGACAAAGATGTGACAGACATACCTGACACAGTGTGACCAACATGTCAATGACACTGCGTGACCAACATGTTTGGCACATACAGGCCACACATATCAGTGTATACCACACACACTAAGAAACTAGATGACATCTAATGAATGCCTAAGGAAATGATGCCAGTTCCTCTAGCTTTGCCTAATGAGCCAACAACCGGATTTTGTCCTCACCAGGTCGTGTTATCACAGATATCCGTCTGCTACACACAATAGTATAATTATAACTGTAAGACATCACGCAAATATTGAAGTGGGTCATCAAGCTGGTGCATGCACTGCTGCTTTATGAGAATTTACGGGCAGTTGTGATAAAAGAACTAAATTAAACTACAATAAATTAATTCAATAAAACTATTACTGGCATGTAACCCCCAAGTCTTCATTGGCTGTAGCTCACAGAAATATGTCAACAATAACTAAAAGTTGATAAGATTTACAAAATTGGTGACATTTTCACTGCACTGTTTTGTCTAAATTCTTACAAATATTCAACATTGTGGTCCATGTCCTTGTTGTTTTGACATTTCAGATATGCCAATTATAAAACATTCAAAAAAATTATTTATGGTTCTTTTAAAAAGTGTTTCCTGAATGCAATTAAGGTTAGCATTGTAAATGAATGAGCGTGGAAAACAACCTATATTTGTAATCCTTGTCTGTGCATAGAACATGTTGCTTTGACATTACACAGCTGCCACTACAAGTGTAAGTCTGGTATTTACGTCATAAACTGCAGTGCCTTTCACAAACCAATGTTGTTTTGCAAAGGAATACGGAAGCCAGCACACCTGCACAGGATTGCGGACAATGACATTGGACAAATATAGCGACAATTTCATAATCGGCAGCTAGGAAATGTCACTGTGTACATCTTCTGATGGAAAACAGAGATTCCTGGGAGGATGTGAAGGAAACGATTCCAAGGTGTTATTTTTGGCCATGAAGCATGGATAATGGACTGGAGACCAATATGCTTCCAGGTATCGTGTTGAACACTATGTCATCATCTATGAAAATTACTCTCCTGATTGACACATCCAGACTATCAGTTTCTCATTTTGCCTGTCCACGTGACATGAACCCAGGCAAAACTATAATCAGCTGGGCTAATTTTCTTATTGGCTTGCAAAGAGACAGTGAAAGTTCTTAAAATTGAAGCAGATTACATCAGCAACAGACAAGTGATGTATCACTTTGCTCAGGTTTCTTGTGGAATGCAGGTGGTGTCTGACAAAGACCAAGGTGGCTATGAGAATCTACCAAACTCATCAAGAAGGAGAATGCATATGACTGACAAACACTTAAGTGTTAACATCAAAATGAAAATATTGCCTTGTAGAAATTAGTTTTGCACATGAAATCCAAGAGAAACAAGACACAATAGATTATAGAATATGAAAGAAACCTTTATAATGTTAATGAATGACTTTTTGATTAAAATAGATATTGTTGGCAGCAGAACCTATCTAATTTGGAAGGAATGAATATTCTAGAAAAGCACTTTGCAAAAACCTTTGTGTGACTAAAATATCATGTAAAAATCGTTTCTTTTACGCATTTCATTAAACCAATTATGTATATCTTAACCAAAGAATTTAGTGAATCTACATTTACTATTTGAGAGCATTATCTAGACAGAAGTCGCGTCAGAGCCCTACATACAAAAATTAATTAAATCACATGTAACCTTGTTTCACAGACAGTCCCTCTAGCTCTCACTTTTGCAACAATTGGACAATTTAGTCTAGCATTAAAACAGGATATACACTGCACAACCTCATTCAGTAACCAAACTCACTCACCACACAGGAAGTCTTTTATCATAGACACATGGTAGTTTGTTCTAATTCAAACAAAGTCATTACTGGAAAAGTAAACTGTATTCAATGGACTGCACCAAACCAACAAGAACTTCCTTAATCATTCTTATTAATCAACAGGTTTTTTACTGCTTGATTTGTCAATTTGCCAGGCATGTAAAATTCTGGAAAGGTCAGATCAGATATGTTACATTATAAGGTAACGCACCTGTAACTGAATCGCTGCTGTAACAGTAAACACGTTTCAAGAGGGCACTTCCAAGCCACATTCCATAATTACTGATGAAATCATATAATCAGAGGAATAAATTGTAATAGCATGCATACATATCTATTATATTGGCTCAGTGTAGGGGCCAGCATGGCCTATTTTGCCTGATCATTTAATGTAAAACACAAACTAGTTGACACACTTGACTTCTTTTTGTGTATTGTGCCTCCTTGTCAATCACTCCGCTCACACTCTATTCTATACAATTTTATTTCTACGCTTTATATTTAATTAGGTATATGAGTACACATAATAGTTGAAATAAATAAAACTTTATGACCGCTACGCTAGGCCTAGGGTATAACCCTTGAAACAAAGAACAACATAATTCCTTAATTGTTAAGGAAATTATTAGGCACGATCGTCATTAACGTCTTTGTAATATAAACGAGTCTGTTTTGTTTTGGCCAGTAATCGCTAGGCGGCGCACAACAGAACGGCGTGTGACCTATATTGATTTACAATCGTACTCGTAATTAAAATTAAGTGAATTTGCTGTGTCTGCGTTGATTAATTTAACCGTGATTTAAGCCGTTCATCTAACACCATACTTCCAGAACATCTAAACAGGGACCACGAAGATGCATCACCAAAGCGAAGGCAAAGACAAGGACTACGACTACGACAAATTTCATAGACAAATACGCCAAAATGGACATCAACGACGCTACAAAAGTCCTCAGTGCATATTTGCAAAAGAAATGTCACTGACATCAATGTATCTTTAGTCAAAATCCCACAGTGAATACAACGGGGAACTAATTACAACCGCATGCGTGTTAAAATGCCGGGACTTCAACGTTGACAGGTATTCATTCGATCGACAGTGTCAGTGAATGCGACATTCCGCGAATGGCGAAGGAGTGTCTTATGGTTTTAATTATTGAAAGTACACAATATCACACGTGGCTCCATTGTCCACATCGGTGCTTTACGACGTAGGTCATATGTATGTATGTATGTATGTATGCCTGTCGGCCTGCCTGCCTACATACATACATACGTTCGTACGTTCGTACGTACGTACATACATTATACGATACGTGCTTGGAATCATTAACTTATCATAACGGTTCCACGCTGTATTCATACGTTACACGATAAAAGCACCATTTCCGGTGTGGAGCAAGCATCGTTTACATTGCACCTCATTCAACAAAAATGTATAGTTTTTATAACGCCCGCTATTATCCGATGTCTGTTCTCAGCAGTCTACCTTGGTGCCGTTTTTGCTAGTGCTCCGGGTCAGATTGGTCTATTGTTAGACGCATACTGGGCTGGTAGGCCTAGTACAAAATGCGCTAGTGAAACACAGTGCACTCATCCGGGTGTTAGGCGCTACTTTATCAGGATAAATAAGCGTTTCTTGTTTAAGCAATCAGTACTAGGCCTGTAGTATCTAGTGATTGTGAAATTTCACCCAGTCGCAAAGCGCGAATTATTTTGACAAGATCTTGGTTGTCCAATCTGTCTTACTGTCTATAGAATTGATTAATTGACCCTTGCGTTTTGCGACAGAGTGACATTGTATTCTTTACGCCTCAGCAACCCCGTGTCCGGTTATAATTTACCTTTTCCACCATCCGGTTTGCGCTCCGCGAGCCCCCCTTCGACGTCCGCCTGGAAATTCGGGTTTTCGTATACGTGGTCAGTGACTTTCGTTCCGTTTCGCTTCGTCGCGCCTTGCTTCGCCGCGTCTTGCTTCGCTGAAAACAGATAAGTTCGAGTTAGATCACGTGAATCCGCGAAAACGATCGTCTCGTCATAAGCGATTTAATTTTCTTTGCTTTGCACTCCGCCCAAACAACTGACACGCAACGTTGCGTGTCTGTTAGCGGAATGATAGGGCACCGTAACTATTAACTCCGACCCTCGGCCGAGGTCTCCTTTGTACTTTACGATGTCCTGTCGACGGCGGGATCTGTTGTTTCATGATCCTGCAATTGTCCATACCAGGCCTGCAAAAATGCTGCTATCTTGACTAGGGTGTCTACGTATGTCAGAATCGTATTGTGTAGTTGATAAACAGTGGCGGTCGATGTGTCATATTCGGTTACATAATGCAGGGGTGGGTGGGGTGAATGCCCTTCGAGAGTTTTTCCTAGCACGAAGGTTTTTCATTAGCACAGGATCGGGGTCCCATGGCCAGCTCAAGTGTACGGGTCCTTTGTAAATGGCGTTTTTCCTAATCGCAGAACCCCCAAAAGGGACCTATCTGATAACGACAACATCACTCCCCCTTCGTGTCGTCGCGACCTGCTTCATATGACCCTTTGTGTGTTAGTAGCTGCGACGCCCATTCCGCCATCTTTAAGGTGGTTGCCATTAGAGCGAATTTGAAAGCAACAAGATTTATATCGTCAGTAAAGTCCCGCGAGGAACGTCACAAATCAGCGAAGTCGTGCGGCTATGTGTAAGGTCGGCTCGTAAAGAGGACCACAGTCAACGCCTTGGTTCTATATGATAGTTGGTGTACACTTTCATATGTACGTTGCCGCTAACACGAACGTCCAAGGACGGAATACCTGTGCCTACGTGGTAGGGCGCCTAACGACAGGGTACTTCAGTACTTCTTTCGTTACCCATCTTCACAACTTGCTATTCACACGTAGAATACTTCTAAAGCTAGACTCCCAAGTAATGTTTGTGCTGTCTTTACGACAACGTGTAGGCATGACAATATAGTATTACGAGACTGTCACTCAAGTTAATTTCAATGAGGCAGCACATGGCAACTTTCCCAAAGCCTCAATAACAGCACCAGGACACTGCTATCGCCACAAAGAAAATATTGTAGAGTGTCATTCAATGAACCCAAATATAGAGACAGAGTGTCTGGATCACGATCTGGATCACGAACTCCCCAAAGAGGATACGGGGCTGGACAGCGTAACTGAGTTGCAGTCACAACGGGAGACCGATAGATCTGGCCAAGAAGCTGTAAAACAGGCAGTTACCGGGAGAATGGGACAAAGTCAGGATGTAGTGGGTCGACCGTCATTGTTGGTTGGACTTGATCCTCGTGCTGCAGGAGGAAGCCTGGGTAGTTTCGACCTGACCCCGGTGCACCAATTCACTCACTGAATATATGAATAATGGCAGAGATGACATTACGCGAAAGACAAGTTTTTGATGGTGAGCAAGATTGACACTGTGTGAGCAGCAGCGAATCCGGGGGTCTTAGTTGCTCAAGACCCCCTAGGCCATGGAGGGGAGTCTTAGGACCCCCGTGTCCGTGCCAAATATTACGGTAAAGGAATACGTATATATGCCTTCATCGGAACTAGTATCAATGTAAAGACTGAAGTATTGGCAGCCGGCTAATATTAACCCTTATGCAAGTAGAACGACACATGTGTCGCCCCCCCTCCCCCCGGTTCGTAAGTAGAATGATATATGACTATGACTGACTGAGACCCCTGCCAACAAGTCTAGATCTGCCCCTGGTAGCACTGTTCAGCGTTGACCAAGGAGACCTTTGTTCTCCAACTCTCAGAAAAGGTGAGCTGCAGCTTAGACTCGCATAGCTGAGTACCGTCGGAGGAAGTCTTACATAAGGCAAATAGTGACGCCATCGGCTAATCATTTCAGTCATTTTGATGATCACAGGTTGACATATATGCAATCGTCATACATGGACCCAAACATGTGTTTGCATGTACGTGAATACTTGCAAGGTATTTCTTACATACAACTCAAAATGTTTAATTGTTGTAAACATTCGCGTGTGTCGTGAACAGAAAAGGAACACAATAAAACAAATCCCAACAATTAGGTTCACTAATTGCGGAACGGTCAATGTTGTTGGGAGTCCACTACAAATACCCGAATAACTTAAATGCAAATCGACAAGCAACCGGCGTATCCCTTTCCGTTGAACTAAACAACAAGATCGCGCGTCTACATCGTAGGTGTTTATCTCATGCAATTTGCAGTACACTTCAATCACAGCGTCATATAACGATTGCACGTTTTGTTGTAGAGTCAGTGGACCATAGACAAGTTCGTCTGAGCAAGAATACCATAATGGTGTTCTGACTCACACAGTAGGCGCACCTTACTCTACATATTCGCATTCCCACATGCTTGATTTGTAAATGACGAAAGTGTTTCCAGGCCTGGATACGACAGTCAGTGCCAGTGAGCGAGCTGGCCACCCCGGCAGAGAGCCAAATGTTCGCGCTTTAATTAGCGCGACACGCTGCTCTACTAAGCCTATTTAAATTACAACACCGCCGGTGGCGTGCACAATGTACGCCTAACAAAGGCTGTCCCAGTTCGAGCGTGTCTCCAACAATGCACAGGTATTTTATTTCGGCAACAATGGTGGTGTCCCGTTGCGGAATTGACAGGCGACGCAATTTGCAACGACTTTCGACCATCACTCGCTGGTGATTCCGTCGCCCCGAGGAGCCGTATGCTTTCTAATGGACCGCTGTCCGTCTGTCCACATCAAAGGTTCCCGACCACTGTCTTACTCGGTTCGATGCAGCGATTAAGGCGCTCATTTGTTACTACGGGAGGTTAACCCTGTGTGGCATTTTTAGACGACGGGTTTTCCTTTTGTGCGCCGGCCTTCGTTGAAAGTAGGTCGATTGAAATTCCATCTATATGCCAGTGACTGGATATAAATCTACCGTGGCTGATTACCGGTGCAGTTGATTATAAGAGTTTCGGTGTCAAACTTGAATTATTAAGCGGTTGACCTGGTATGTCGCGCTTGTTGACATAATTTGCTTAGGAAGTATGGTTTTAGTCTACCGTTCATTGTGCAAAGCCACTGACAACACAATGCAATGATGTGTGAATGGTAGAGCGTCTTCTTTATTTTAGATAAAATCCAACAAATTTGAAGAGTATATGCTCGCAATAATTTGAAGAGTATATGCTCGCAATAATGAAGCTTGGTGAAATGAGCCTGATGGAAATGTCTTTATAATTCTAGGAAATACATTGTCACGTGCCAGTCAATTTGACGGCAACGTTATCAGGTCTCACGTTAGAGTTTCCACAAATGTAATAATAATGCATGTTTGAGTCAGTTTTATGTTGTGGTTGTATAGTTTATGCTTGCACATCTTGCAGTGACCGCGTTTGTCCCATGAATGAGACGCATAACTGGTATAGGTCCTCGTCAAATGTAACATGAGATGTATTGTGATAGGCATAACAGCGGTTGTCGACTCTGAAATATAAAATGTGCTGGGAATGAGTACATTGACACATCGTATAGATGTAAGCCTATAACGTATAGCCGTGCGATCACCTCATAAAATCTAAATAGGCCATACGTGTGTGGTTGGATTGGTGTTCATGTTCGTAAGATCTTGCTCATTCCACTTTAGATCGTGATTAGAAGAGGAAAAGATGTTTGCCTCTGTTGATCCACACCTCACTTATTCTCTGCGTGTCCAGGTGTGGCGCATAAGTATCGCACAAGATCTCTTCCATTTACCTTCAGCTCTCTTTGCTGCTGTGCGCCATGTCAGCCCAACCGCCTTCAATTTGTTATTACATGGTATCCACGTTGCTTTTGGTCTGCTTCCTTTCCGCTTCCTTTCTGGGATCCAAGTTTGAACCCACGTTTGATTCCCATGAACTATTTCTGTTCCCCTGTAAGAATTGCTTCGACCAGGTGATGTGACACACTGTGAGTCCAACTAGCTGGTCGTAACATCAACCAGTTGATGTGACACACTGTGAGTCCAACTAGCTGGTCGTAACATCAACGACTGACCACCAGCTCCTCCTACTGTCGCATGCACCTCTTTGTCCAATGCGAATATGAGAACCTTGCGAAATGGTTACATATTGCCATCAACAAATTGGAACATCGTCATGACTGTAATGGAACCTGGACCTCGCCGATGACGACGTAGTTGTGTCTCCATCCAGTCGTCACTACGGCATACGTGGTCGTTCGTTGGCCAGCCGGTTTTATAGCCCCATGAAACGGAGCGCCTGTCAGCAGACTTCAAATGCCGACTTCGCGAATGTCTTCGAGCGCCGCCAACGTTGGCTCAGTGTGTCTTTGTGTCGACGACTGGAGACGTATTTGTCTGGTTCCTGGCCTCCGGCAACTTCGGACGGCAACAACCTATTGCGCACGTCTGAATGCCCACGGCACTGAAAACATCCGACAGGTAGTCGCCGGCGTCTTAAAAAACCACACCTTATTTAAATTCGAAAGTATTCCACAATGATATACAGCTTAACTTCATCATCGTTAGCGTTAATAGTTTATAAACTATTAACTTTACTGTTGACCTAACATTGAGTTTTTAGGCCTACGTGTATAACACCGCGTAGTCAGAACACGTAGACATGCTCGTAACTCATTAACACTGTTCACCTCGTGTCCATTGAAGAAGACAGCCATACAAATCAACAGTTTCTCGGCATTTTACTGTGGACCCTACAGTTGCTGTCATCCCAATACTTGCAATATCACCAAAAAAATTTAGTGCAGGATGTCAGAATATTCGCTTGTTGTTTTCGGCGTACTTAGTTAACTTTGTTGGCCATCTCTCTAGCGTCTGACTGCATGGCCTGAACCACCCGACAGTTTTGGATCGGAGTTCGACGATGCATATTGCTGATGTCCGCGTACTTTTCAACATTACATGCTCCGCCATCGATTGACTGTGACCATAGTTACCTGGGTCACTTGCAGTTCTTTACAAGTATTTCGTGGTCGTCATCCCAACCAACCTCGTGTATGTTGTTCTCCAGCTTCGAGCAAGTACACCACAAACAGCCAATACTACGGGGTTTGTGGTGATAATTTTCACAAATTGACTTTAATTAACTTTTTAATCACATCTTCCAACTCGTGTAAGTAAGGCTGAAATTGCAGATTATCTGTAGGTAAATGACATATTTATATGCTGTATGTATACACTGTACTATTATAATTTGCATGTTTATATCTTTTCGCGTTTTATCATCATCCATCCTATAACTGTCCATTTTTTCCACGACTGGCTTTGACAACAAAACGACTAAAGGAATTATACTGATCTTTCCGTCGCTCTATGTCATCGCTTAAATAATGAATAACTCATGCAAACATTGATATAATAAGGAATCGCTTTAACCGTGTAGATCATTTTGTTCCCACTGTCAATTGCACATCAGAAACGTGTAGCTTTGTAACCATCCCGCTGGATGTACATTGCGGACAAGTACGTGTTGTTTATACGTGGTTAATTTTAATTTCAGAGACAAGCGAGTCAGGTAGCGCTGTCTTGCTTGGTGTCAGGCTCTATGGCCATACATGAGGCAATCAGGGCTGACAATGGAGCGCAGTCACGGCTTCTGAAAGGCCATCCGCGCGCCACCTACTCTCACTGAATGGACGCCGCTTAAACAATCGACTCAAATGCCCGTGGTATGCGGCGAACAAGCACCGGTCTGTTGTAAGACCCGTGGTAATTGTACAAACACTCGCAGCTAGCAGCACCTTTTGTTGGTGCCTAGCTGAACACCGGTTCCACTAGGCGCCACACCCAAATAGAGATGGACAAAGCTATAGTATTATTCGTAGATATATAAAAAATGTGTAACTGTCCATAAAGATAATTTACTGTACTGGTAATTGATCAACCACACGCGAGTTTTCCGATTCACATAAACGGAATACAACGTCTCTGTCTGCGTTACGCCAACCATGATATCCTTGTGTCAACGTGCAAACCAGAAGGTCTCAAAGGTTGTGGGTCATAGTTCCGGTAGGCAATCTGCGAGAACTACGGAACATCAATAAACGATAGCTTCCTTGTAAGACCTTCGAGACATGGTCAATACTATGAGATTGGTTTAAAATAAGCCAGCATCAACTCCGTGTTCAACAAAGGACTTTTCACTAAGAACAAGTTATGCTCTGTGCGATCTTGGAATGCAGCGGCGAATGGCTGGTGTACAGAATACATTGACATGCAGTTGTTATACTATTAGTAACATTTATAAATTAACTGTGATAACAGATAACTGATCCACCCGTACAGATTAGCTTCCCATATGTGTCGTTGAATGATAGTTGATTTATACTACTCTCATTACACAATGGCGCAACCTGATCGACTTTAGGTCAATGAACAAATCTTACCTTTCTTCTGGCGACGCCACCACAAGAACGCTCCGATGGCGATGATGACAGCAACGACAGCCAGTGTACCGGCGATCGTTCCCACGACGATGGCCGCGACGTTGGGTTGTGACGGGCACTCCTGGGCCATCGCCTGCGTCGACGTCAACACCACCAGCAGTAGCGACACGACACTCGCAAACCGAGCCATTATCCTGCGTCGTTATGATCCAGTGGCGGCGAACTTTCTAACTCGCGTAAGACACTAACACCGAGCACACTTTCGGACGAATCGAGCTCACCGAAATCATGTCATCACAACGAACGATCTGCACAAGGTTTCCCGGCGAGTATGCTCTACTCCGATGTCGGCGATCTGATCGGTTTGTGTGCAATCACCGCAGCTAGTTCGGCAACAGTAGCAAGTGATCGGAGTTCACAAAGAGCCGCAACTGCGGTATGCGAGTGGGTCACGCTGGATGCAATTCGCTCCACTCGGCCGAATCGCTGGTATGCGCGCCACCGCCGCGTCCGTCGTCGTCACCGCCGTCACCGCCGCGATAAGACGACGCCGTCGATCATTGGCCACCGCCGGGGCGTCCGCACAGCCCCGCAGAGGAACTACGCGAGCGCCGTCACGGGTGGCTGACTCTGGTCACAGGTTTCATGCGTGGCCGAACGGGTCTAAATATGGCTGGCATGCGGAGGAGACGGTCATTATGAACTGGGCGTCAGCTCTCTGGGCACGACCGAGGGATGCTACAGGCGACCGCGGATGAACTAGACAAGAAGTACACTTATCGTTCAGCTAATTTTCTTCAGTACAGTACACAGGCATGCATATCAGATAACGAGCGTAGGTTATGCGGTACATCAACGACGAAAAGGAATTGTCACAACTTACGGAGACCTGCGGCTAATCCGTTTGGCAAGATAGCTAACACGTTAGTTAGCAAACATAAATTTAGTCCCACATTGTGCAAGGGTTCGACACTTGTTGACCTCACCGCGATTTCTTTCGCGACACCTGTTTACATTTCGTTTGAATTTGGTATAGCTGTCATAGTTGAACATCAACATTAGTTTATTGATCATGGCTTAACTGCTGTAAACTTAAGATGTTTAACTGTTCCATATTGCTGTCGAGGAATTAAAACAATGAAAGTCCATGTGTTAAAAGTTGACATACTATATCTAACCAACCACCTGGTACAGATCAAAATGGACTTCCATTGTTTTTACTCTTCAACAGCGATATGCTAATCTGACACGTCGGGATTTGCTACGAACGCGGGTTAATTGCGTGTCAACTTCAATGTTGCGATACGTTTTTCTCCAGAATGACACATGGCATGCTGCTGGGTGTCAATAACTGATTGTCACATGCCATCAAACACACAATTAAATAAAGTGTCAACAGTTCAACTTGCAACAACATGCGTGCGTGCGTGCGTGCGTGCGTGCGTGCGTGCGTGCGTGCGTGCGTGCCTCGTTGTTTCGCCGCCTCCGCTTTCTTTGGTAGTCGCCCCCCTTCCGCACCACGTGACCTGTCCACGTCATCCGGCTTCTTACTATTCTTCCCGTTAAGCATCCTCTTGTTCATCCTCCTTCTATCCGCCCTCTTTCACTTTGGTCCTGTAAGTCTCCGGACCCAGCTGTTCTCGCAAACGTGAAGCTTCTGTTGTTGTAGCGGATGGGACGCTATTTTATATCGATTTGTAAATGTCACCTTGCCCGCAGTGCATCAAGCCAGTTTAAGATTGATGATACAATTATAATGATCCATTCCGTTATGTTACGCCCTACACTCGAAGTCGTATACACCAACGCCACCTAGGGACCACATCAGCAACTAACAACCGAGCTCGCCATAACTTCTGCGGCTGAACAAATCTAGTTTTTTCCTAAATGAGTAGTATGTCGCAGCAATTCATTGTTATGTGACATAACGCAGATATGCTTCATCGCCGTCGTCGTCATCATCATTATCATCATCTGCATCATCGTCATTGCCATCATCATCATTATCATCATTATCACAAAGATAATTTATTGGTGTTCTGGTCTAAAGTTATTAACTAACATGGTAAGCGAATCGTTCATCCGAATAGGCAAAACTTTCACATTTGTTACATGCAAACTTTCATGTTTATTACCTGTAGATACAGATAATAGTTACAGGGATCACCGTCTTACACATTCTCGCGTCGCTGTTGCGTATCTGAGGGAACTGTGTGTTTGGGTAATGTTATACAACGGCTAGCCGTGCTGATATACACTCGGCATTCACAAGCGTATGTTTAACATTGTGCGAGCATCTGTGCATTAATTGTGATCTTTTTTAACAACATTTGAACAACTATAAAAAGGCTAAATAAAATATATAAATTTGTAGTTAGAATGTTACCTGTCTATTTTTTGCGGTTGTTTGATGTCTGATTTCTTATCAAAACTTACTTACTTATCCTCTTCATGCCGTGTGGCACATAAGGCTCACACAAGATCTCGCCAGACCCCTCTGTCTTGGGCTCTCCTGGCTGCTGTGCCCCATGTTAACCCAGCAGCCTTCAGTTCCCTCTGTCTTGGGCTCTCCTGGCTGCTGTGCCCCATGTTAACCCAGCAGCCTTCAGTTCCCTCTGTCTTGGGCTCTCCTTGCTGCTGTGCCCCATGTTAACCCAGCAGCCTTCAGTTCTTCCATTGTTCGTCGCTACGTTGTTTTTTGCCTGCCTCTTTTTCTGCTTCCTTCTGGCGTTCAGGTTAGCGCTGTTTTTTTTTTGCTGGCAAGTCGTTGTTCATCCTGTAGACATGACCAAGCCATGCTGCCCATGTAAGTGAACTGGTTGACGTACTCGAGTCTATGATTGTTGATTACGATAGGTTGCTGTTTGTTATTACGTTTGTCTTTTTTCATTGACTGAGAGACCAGTGGAACTGGCTTGTTGCTCTAGGTTGCTCATTTTCCTCAGTACCTGGTCTCGAGTGTGAGAAAGCAGAGCGAGGTCATCTGCATATATTAGACCTTCGAGTGAAGAGCAAGGGTTCCATCTGATGCCAGTCCGCTGTTGGTTGATCAAGTTTTTTGTTTCCCAGTCGACAGCTAGGATGAACAGAAACGATGACATGACACATCCTTGTCACACGCCGGATTTCACATTGAATTTGGTTGTTGAGTTTCCGATACTACAGTAGAAGTTCCTGTAGAAGATCTGGATGAGTTTCAGCAGCTTTTCTGGAATTCCATAGTGCCTCAGGATTTCCCAAAGGCTCTCCATGTGCACACTGTCGAATCTAAACTATTTCTCCGGAGCCGGGTAATATTCATTTGTTCACAGGACAGTCCGGCAGACATTCCTGGAGCACTGACTTGTTGTAGGGCATTGACATATTTCTTTTGGAAATAATTTGATTGCATATCGTGCATGCTTCCTTCCTTTAAGTAAAACAAACCATTCCACCTGTGGGATGTGTATCACTCCGTTGTCTCGTAGCACTGCTTTAGCTAGAAACAATAAGATAACGTTTGTGGAAGCACGTGTTCTGCACTATCTATGGTCTCATGTTCTGTCATTTTGCAGGCACACCATATAAATTAATGTGATTACAAGACTGGTCAGCCTTTGGGTCAGAGGTTTGTATATCGGTGTTAAAAGTACTATCATAAGGGATGCATTGGCACTTTTCTAGGTTTTTATTGGGTTCTGTGCTTTGAATGTTATCAGATTTTCTGATAAATTAAACACTATTTTCAGGAAAAATAACATTTCCCATCATATTAGGAATTTGTTCTGATGCAATTGAACGATTCCTAAATGCCGATTTAAGTTAGTACTGACATACATCACTCTTACCCATGTAAATTTTCATTTGAAAATACGTTTGAAGGTGCCAGAGAAATAACAAAGTACGGTCAACTGGCTTTTCAAACAAGTTAAATGTTTAAAAACTCGATCAATACTTTCCAAAACAGTGTTAGTAATACCACTGAGTGAGTTGTATATATTAATAATAAAATTACGAAATGTTTGACACATTATATGATGAACTTTCAAAAATGTAGACTAGTTCTTATTTGAACTATAAGTATAATAAATCTCACAGGACTCTGGTTGTTGGAAAATCTTAACCTAAATAATGTATATTAATATGTACAGGTGGCTCAAAGATAATATAACAGAGCAGGTGTGATTGAATACATCAGAGCTATATATTTGCTGGAGGATTACGAATGGTTATGTGACATAATGGGATAAGGATAAATTATTTTGTAAAGTAACTAAATATAGGAAAATCACCATATTTTAGTTGGTGGCTATGCTAATTGGTATAAGTAGGAATACAAACCGTTACTGTTGGACTAGTCTTAGGACGAATGAGTTACTGTCCGTGACAACTGACATGCATCATCAGTAAACAGGCGCGCATCACCTCTACGCCGCTACGCTCTCGTCAAGCACTCACATGGCGTAAAGTCACCTCTGGTAGTTCCTACCTGCACGACGACCACGTCAGAGTTAACAGGAACACTGCATTAGCAATTATAGCACGTGCTAAATGCGTGTTTATTGTGGAGCACACCATTTACCAGTGGATTCTGTCACGCCTTGGTGTTGTATTCCGGCAAGCGAGAACAGTAGGGTCGTATCATTGGCCACACCCTGCACGCAGACAGTGAACGCAGGCGACACCAACATGTGCCTATCTCCTTACAGCAACAGCGCACCATCAACGACACGATGAACTGGTAGCTTTATTAATTTTCTTCAGAGCGTGGTCATTCTCGACAACGATTTTCCGTAGGTCTATCTATGATTAAGCTGCTACGTTTACTGCGTGGATAGTTACTTGTTTTTAATATTAATCTGTAGCTGACACCGACAAGTGACCCCTCTTGTTGTCATTATTTTAGTTACTAGCTCCGGGTCATCCCTGTAACCGATCGGGAAATCACCTAAGCTCTCCCGGTAGGAAGTCAACCGACAGAGTGCGCTGTTTTTATAGACGACGTCTGTTGTAGTGGGCTGCTGCAACCGTGTAGTCTGCTGAATCATGTGAATGTTCCCGCACCCTGGTACGAAGGTAGCAGTCCCAAAAAAATAGTAGCCCTACAGAAATCGCAACCAGAAGACACCAAAACTGGGATATGACCTACATACGCCCGTATGCACGCATTCACGCACGCAGTCAAACACAACAATATCGATGCAGTGAGCTTGCCTTCGACTGATCATTGGGTCATGCCTCTCTCCTTTAGCTTACTTTTTTGATTTTCTTTTCGTTATTTTCCGTTGCGCTGTATGGTACATTAATGCGTTACTAAGCTCGCCACCCCCTTTGGCGTACGTCCCCCTTTGTGAGATCATAGATACGCCACTGGTCTACAAGCCGACGAAAGCAAAGGTAGCAGCATCAACAAGGAATGGTGCGCAGATTAGCCTACCTACGGTGGTACGAGCGCGCACCAGATGGCGTCTATTTTTCGCGGCGCAGACGACATTGAAAGAAGCGGGAACACCGTTTCAGACATACCTCGGGTTTATACGTTTGCATTTAGCTTCCAAGTTCCCATCACCCAGTACTCTCGGGACAAGCGCTGTTATGATACGCCACGTTTTCGTTAACTACGCGCGTTAGTGGCATTAATGTAAATAGCTAGGCGAGAGTTGACGGCCGGATCGATATGCAGTGTTGTTACACTCGCCTTGGTGACCCACGCGCCGCTACCGTTACGCCAGGTCAGCTCACTGTGGACTACACGCATTCGTTAGTCGCGCTACACACCAAGTAATGTGATTGATTGATTGATTAATTAATTAATTGAGACAACCGATGGATGATGAATGGTGGTACTGCATCACACAATACCACTTAATCTCTTAGAGGGTTCTTTGGCAGATTTTCGCATTGTTGACTTGCCACCAGGACCGTGGAGCAAGTTGCTATGGACGGCAGTCTTGTGGAGACTGCGAATTGTATAGAAGAAAACTGAGGTGTGTGCCAGGAAGTGGGAGGTGCGAGGTTAGTCCTAGGAATCGGTGAGAGGCGGGAGGTTGGCCTAAAAATAGGTGGGAAATGGAATTGGTGGGAGGTGGACTCTCACAAAAGGTGGAAGATTGGCCCCCAAAAACAGGTTGGAGATGGGAGGTTAGAGCCCTGCCATACTCCGTCAATACTTTTCTTCTTATTATATGCATACCGTACCCGGGAAGTTAATTACTCTGGTTGTACCGGTGCGTGGATACGTCCCAACGCTCACCAATCCGATCCCATCTATGTGCAAATATAGTATCGATCATAAGCTTGGGTAGTCAAGTGATCTAAGGGACTACACTGACGACTGGGCAACTCAGGACCCTTAGGCTTGCGCACGGGAGAGGAAACTTCAGTGGGTTGTGAGACAGAAGGGTGGTGGTGACAGGGCGATCGCGAGGGAGGACGACTTTCACTCGGCATCATCTGGCGTTACGTTTTCAGAGACCTCACGTCACCAGGACCCTCGACATAGTCAATGAGATATCAGAAGCGTCGCGGTGGAGCGTATGGTTCTCAACGCATAGAGGAGCAGCGCTCGAATCCTCTTGCTGCGGTTTCAAAGCCTGAACAGTATAATTCGGTCTATTCACTCAGCTGTATAAACGAGACAGTGATGGTGGAATTGTAGGACTAAATTGCCTTTTGTGCTGTATTTGTAGCATAGCAAATTGCATTTGCATTCCAGTGAATATATTTACCAGGAAGTGTAGTGTAATAAAAGAACTTGGATTTGTTCCACAGGACATGTTCTATGAAAGAGCTACAGCTTCAAACTGCTCACCTGCCTCTTCTTGCTCGCTTGCAGAATCCTATAAAATCCTCACCATTAATTCATAGCATCCATGCGAGATAAATCATTAACTTTGTTATAGTGTGCACACATGTGCCAGAGAGAAACACCTCCGAGTGTGCATTCTTATCCACACCAACAGGTGGTCAAATAATAAGGCTACAAAGGAACGGCAATAATATTATATTGAATCAACATAAAGTTAAAAGGGAAAGCAACAGTTTGACAGAACCAACAGGAGGTTGAAAGGGAAATAAACGGTTTGACAGAAACAACATAAGGTTGAAAGGGAAATCAACAGTTTGACACAACCAACACGAGGTTGAAAGGGAAATAAATGGTTTGACAGAAACAACATAAGGTTGAAAGGGAAATCAACAGTTTGACAGAACCAACACGAGGTTGAAAGGGAAATAAACGGTTTGACAGGACCAACACGAGGTTGAAAGGGAAATCAACAGTTTGGCAGAACCAACACAAGGATGAAAGGGAAATAAACGGTTTGACAGAAACAACATAAGGTTGAAAGGGAAATCAACAGTTTGACAGAACCAACACGAGGTTGAAAGGGAAATAAATGGTTTGACAGAAACAACATAAGGTTGAAAGGGAAATCAACAGTTTGACAGAACCAACACGAGGTTGAAAGGGAAATAAACGGTTTGACAGAACCAACACGAGGTTGAAAGGGAAATCAACAGTTTGGCAGAACCAACACAAGGATGAAAGGGAAATAAACGGTTTGACAGAAACAACATAAGGTTGAAAGGGAAATCAACAGTTTGACAGAACCAACACGAGGTTGAAAGGGAAATCAACAGTTTGGCAGAACCAACATAAGGTTGAAAGGGAAATCAACAGTTTGACAGAACCAACACGAGGTTGAAACGGAAATCAACAGTTTGGCAGAACCAACACGAGGTTGAAAGGGAAATAAACGGTTTGACAGAACCAACACGAGGTTGAAAGGGAAATCAACAGTTTGGCAGAACCAACACAAGGATGAAAGGGAAATAAACGGTTTGACAGAAACAACATAAGGTTGAAAGGGAAATCAACAGTTTGACAGAACCAACACGAGGTTGAAAGGGAAATCAACAGTTTGGCAGAACCAACATAAGGTTGAAAGGGAAATCAACAGTTTGACAGAACCAACATGAGGTTGAAAGGGAAATCAACAGTTTGGCACAACCAACACGAGGTTGAAAGGGAAATAAATGGTTTGACAGAAACAACATAAGGTTGAAAGGGAAATCAACAGTTTGACAGAACCAACACGAGGTTGAAAGGGAAATAAACGGTTTGACAGAAACAACATAAGGTTGAAAGGGAAATCAACAGTTTGACAGAACCAACACGAGGTTGAAAGGGAAATAAACGGTTTGACAGAAACAACATAAGGTTGAAAGGGAAATCAACAGTTTGACACAACCAACACGAGGTTGAAACGGAAATCAACAGTTTGGCAGAACCAACACGAGGTTGAAAGGGAAATAAACGGTTTGACAGAACCAACACGAGGTTGAAAGGGAAATCAACAGTTTGGCAGAACCAACAGGAGGTTGAAAGGGAAATAAACGGTTTGACAGAAACAACATAAGGTTGAAAGGGAAATCAACAGTTTGACACAACCAACACGAGGTTGAAACGGAAATCAACAGTTTGGCAGAACCAACACGAGGTTGAAAGGGAAATAAACGGTTTGACAGAACCAACACGAGGTTGAAAGGGAAATCAACAGTTTGGCAGAACCAACATAAGGTTGAAAGGGAAATCAACAGTTTGACAGAACCAACACGAGGTTGAAAGGGAAATCAACAGTTTGGCACAACCAACACGAGGTTGAAAGGGAAATAAATGGTTTGACAGAAACAACATAAGGTTGAAAGGGAAATCAACAGTTTGACAGAACCAACACGAGGTTGAAAGGGAAATAAACGGTTTGACAGAAACAACATAAGGTTGAAAGGGAAATCAACAGTTTGACACAACCAACACAAGGTTGAAAGGGAAATAAACGGTTTGACAGAAACAACATAAGGTTGAAAGGGAAATCAACAGGTTGACAGAACCAACACGAGGTTGAAAGGGAAATAAACGGTTTGACAGAAACAACATAAGGTTGAAAGGGAAATCAACAGTTTGACAGAACCAACACGAGGTTGAAAGGGAAATAAACGGTTTGACAGAAACAACATAAGGTTGAAAGGGAAATCAACAGTTTGACACAACCAACACGAGGTTGAAAGGGAAATCAACAGTTTGGCAGAACCAACACGAGGTTGAAAGGGAAATCAACAGTTTGGCAGAACCAACATAAGGTTGAAAGGAGGATAGGAATGGTTTGATAGACCAACACACAGAAGTTTGGTTACAGGACTAAATAATTTCAACCATTACAATTAATCTTTTAATTGAATTTTTTCCAGCATTTCAACAATTTGTTCCTACATAAAGCACACAGTGTAAGAACTTATTTAGCATGGCTATTGTTGAGACATTAATCGCTGTTGTACAAATAAACACGAGAATGGAACTCGAGAAATGAACACCACATCCAGTGATTCCGTCAATGTAATGATCATTTTATTCAAAGTAGTTGTAAGAATGGATAAAAAAGACCTATATATCACACAAAATAGTCATCCATTGGCATTGACACAAATTTAAAATGTGCTACAAAAACCCGAGTAGAAAACGTGCCCTGAACTATCCAAGGACAACAAAGAAATTCAACAAATACTGACCAAGAATAATTATTCACATCCACCTGATGAAGTACCAATGTCACATGCAGTCGAACCAGAATGCAAAAATGGTACAAGTCCAACAGAACTTATGGTCAGTAGAATTGTGTTTCAGGTTGCTTTTGAATTGTTAGATGTATAGTTAAGCTTTATGGAAATTATAGGCTACAACGGAACATCATAAAATGTGTTCCCATTTTTGGAACACATTACGATTTTGTTTTTCAGATACCTTGTAATTAATTTTGCCACTACAACACATTTCTACTGTGATTTCAAGTAAGCTTTAGAGCAACATTTTCCTGTCAGAATTATTACCAAATGGAAGATTGTCTTGATTATATCCATTTAAAATGGTGCATCTTAATTCTTACTGCTTAAGACTTACAGTGCATTTATAGGGTACTATGCCAATGCGACTTAGCTAATCCACTGAATCAAATGCGACTCAGTTGCATTATAAATGCAGGTCTTGACAATGCAACCAATTCAACATATCTTGGCAAATCAACTGGGTTAAACTTGTATAATAATAATATAACTGCAGTGCATTCAGATCAATAACTGAACCGACATAGAATGACCACCTATAACCACTGGTGATGAATGACAAATTGCTGGTAAACAAACTGTGACCGCATAGTTAAGTAGCTATTGGCTGGCAAACATTTTATGTGGTAATACAGATGAAACTATTAATCTATATGGGCATTCACAACTTTTAATTGAAAGAAAACTAAAATCTAGCACCATTGAACATTATTGTCATACCAGCAATATTTAAACGTGGTTAAAGAGTACAATCATTATCGATATATATTGAGGAGACAAAACAAAAATAGACCAAAGAACCCGTTAAAGTACCCCATTGTGACCTTGATCCATTGTTTCATAAATGGCAACAATGTTTATAATCCCATACTGGTATGCTCATTTCTAGAGAAATTGACATTTAGCTTGAGAAGTGCACGCGCGTGTGTGTGTGTGTGTGTGTGTGTGTGTGTGTGTGTGTGTGTGTGTGTGTGTGTGTACAGGACCAGGTTGGAGAGTAGGTGGGCATGTGCAAGGCAAAGTGGGAGGGTGGGTGGGCATGTACAAGGCTAGGTGGGAGGGTGAGTGGGCGTATACAAGGCCAGGTGGGAGGGTCGGTGAGCGTGTACAAGGTCAGGTGGTAGGGTGGGTGGGCATGTATGTATTCAATCACAAACATGTATTGCATTTCAACACCCAGAAAGTGTTGCAGAAATTTGATGCACACAGGCCTTATTACACAGTCGTAATACTCCATTTATCTTATATGATCTTTATCGCAGTTGAGTAGCCCAAGTCCCACTTTTCCCACCTCAAGAGGTAAACTCAACAGAGTTCTGGCAAGATGTGTTAATAACATCACCAGAATTCTGTCTTCAAACCAATCTCTCCGAGCTTCTCTCCAAATACTGTGCAGCAGATCATGTCCTAACAGATGAACATCCCTTTAAAAAAATTTATTTCCACATATGGTCAATTGACATTATGAATCAATGTTTATTTCACACTTTCATACATGAAAAATCAGTTCAATACCAATAAATGAAATCAATTCAAATGTTATTCGGGCTAGTTTTAATACAATTCGTCATACTTTGTTTGGCAAACACTCTTTCTGCCTCAAACTTTGTGCACCTATTTCATATTATACAGTATTGAATTTTTTCAAAACACAAACATTTCTTTTGTGAGTCTTAACATCAATGATCAACTGTTGTTCCCATCACCTAAATTAATTAGGGCACATCTCATAATTCGGCGTTTGAAAAAAATCTTAAATTAGGATGTCTATTACCTGAGTAGAATAATTCTACATGCCATTTGATGAATAAATATAATTAGCTGCCGGTATTAAAACGTCAGACATGGAAAGGAATTATCATATTTTTTCTGTTGGACCTGCACCAAGCCAAGCCACCAGATGTATATAATCATGCATGTACTTAATGCATACAGTCAACAGTAACAATGACAATAAACACACAATGTACACACAACAGTACTCTATGCAAACAAATCACCAACTGAGAAAACACATGTACCATATAGTTCCTAATAGCAGAGCTGGCCTTTAACAGACAAATCTGTGTTTTCCATGCGACTTGAACAACTGGATTTCAATGAACTCAGCAGGAAACTGATGCGAAATCATAAAGTTATAAATACTACTATTTCATGCCAATCTTTCTTCACTGGTCCTTTTACAGGCACAATCAATTTTACAGGGCGCTGTGCATCTACTTGGCTCTATATGGTACAACAATCCCAGCCACTGCTCAATGAAGCTACCCACACACGAATTAGACATGAAGAAGCCAGAAACAATTTAAGTGGTGTAAACCAGTAGCTTTAGTATGTCATCAGGAGAGAAAAATTTTTAGGATGAAATAACATAATAGACAGTTTCATGAGAGCATACTGACATACCACACATTCAGGAGCAATATGGCAGATTGACATTTCCAGATACATTCAATCGAACAAAATAAAATGACGTAATGGACAAATAACCCAACGAACAATTATCTCACGGTGTTCCTGCCAGGACAAAAGCCAGTTATTACGATCCTGCATAACACAGTATTTACTCCACAAACATGTACACACAACTTATTTAGTAACTTGAAATATAAACATTTTACAACATTTGTTGTCCGTCATCGTAGGAACTACACCTACAAAACAGATACGGTGACTTGAATCCACACGTTCAGATCATTGCTCTGCCTCAAACACACACGACCAAAAGGTAATCCCTGCCCAGGGGTCTACCACCCCTTAGACACGAATACGAACAGCCACGAACAAGTACAAGTAACGAAAAAGATTATTTACTACACCGATATTACAGCACATACTGAAAGAAAATATGAGAAAAAAATTCTTTTTAGCATAACTATTTCTACCACATGTGCCCTTGTAAACTAGATATCGTATCCACGTACCAACACCATTCAGGTACTTAGTTAAAACCATTTACTGCATCCAACAGGAACTTGTAGATGTTACTAGATCAAAATTTACACCATCAATCGTGGTATGAGTATGAATGGGCACAATCGTCAACTAGATGTGCAATTCCAGTACAGTGGCACTTCAATATCTTCCCTTTCTAATAATTTTCACACCTTACAGAATTCCCAACACTGTGTTATACCCTGTGCAACACAAATGGGCAAGTACTGTAAACATAACCTGGTACCCTGGATATTTCTTGCATGATACTAATGGCATTGTTCAGATGCCTGAGATCACAGCACCAAATGTCAAATTCATTTCTGAAAAACTTGTCCAAAACTAAGCAGGTTTGCATCAAATCCTCATATACGTTTGATTCGAATACGGTCCACCTGGGATGGAGGATCGACAAAGGGTTAGTTTGCCACGTTACCACAATATCTACAACATCATGCTAGTAGCCGAATGTAGTTTTGCCATCACAATTAACAACGAGAGATTCTGAGAGCTTTTGAAGCTGCTGTAACCATGGTTTAAGTCTACACCGTCATTTGGATTCAATAGATAAACTGTATTCAACATTTCAACAAGAAATCTGAGGACAAATACATACTGGAACTGTTCTGTCATGAACATTTCCATTCAGAAGGTTCTGTCCATGTCGTCAATGAAAAGAGGTGAAGATATTTTTAAACGACAACCACACAAGTTTTTACAGTTACTTCTTTAAGAAACAATTATTGCAAGTGACACTTGTTGTCGGAGCCAAATGATGATAATGTTGTAAACTGAGTGAAAGCAAACCAAGAAAACACAGTTATGTGTGTAAACATTAGTAGATGCAGTACGTGCAACACACACCACAGATTTCTCCCCGAAACATGTTTATCACAATCCACTAACACATCTTCTGGAGCCTGTTTCACTAAGTCCTTGTGAACTTATAGAGTAGTGCTTCCACTACCATCCTGATTTTACCACAAGCATAATAATGAACTGTGAAAATGCATTTCAAGGAATAACGCTCCTGGTTGCATGGAAAACTGTTCACATGGGGACTTGTATATGCTTACATTACAATGGAATTTTTTCATTATTAATACCCACAAACATAATAGTGCTTATCAACTTAGGACACTAATGATGAAATCAGTTTTTGTTAGTGAAACTGGCTTTCAGTTCAGCATCTGTCATATAAAATGTGACTACAACAAAACGGGTGAAATATCAGACAACTGCTTCCACCCCCAGAGCACTGGCTGCTTGTCCATGAAAGCAACAGTGGTTGTCATGCCAACACGTGTCAACATCACTCAGACAATGTCAGTTTGTTTCCAATGGAGTTGCTGTGTCAGTGTGATGATGAGAGTCCAATGTTGGTGCTGCCATCACCATGATGACAAAGGTCGCTGACATCATCGTCACGGTGACGGAGCATAGCAACAAAGCGAATAGCGATGAGTGAAATGTGACTTGCGTAAAGTGGCTATACATCGACGACCATCTTTTTGTGAACATCGAGTGTTCCCACCACCTGCAACAAGTGCCCCCATAACAGTGATTAATCAAAACTTCCTTCCATCATCTTACACATACACTGTACAATGTGTACATATTATATTGACTGTAACTGTGATTTATCTGAAACAATATATATCACAAGCAATCCATGAAAACAAGCATTGGAATTTTTTTTTATCCACATGGCCACCATGGAAACCAAATGCAGACAAAAATTAAAAACACTAGATTCACGCGGACCTATCATGGTGGTTTACACAGCATATTACATGTACACCAGCATTAAAATAAACAAAAACAGATTTTGGCGGTGTTAAATGTTATCAAAAACGGAGAGGTTTCTCATATCAAAATAGAAAATCTTAACAAATAAAGGTAAAGACTATTATTATCGCATGGTATATGGTCTTTAGCACAGTTCAAAGTGCTCTATATGTCACTCCTGAAGTAAAACTGAACAGGCTATGAACTCACAGCACAGAATTCCTCGAAGGAGATCTTCCCATCACCGTCTAAATCTGCAAGTATAATTGTCTTGTCCACTATCTGTTGCAGTTGTGCGTCCTTCAGGTTGTTGCCGACCATCATCTTGAGAACCTGGAAAAGCTCACCATTCGAAATGTAGCCATCTTTGTCCATGTCGTAGATCTTGAAGGCAACTGCAACAGGCAAATGGGAACCATACCTGGAGATCTAAAGACATTCTGCTAGCAGATATAATCAATATATTAGTGATGAGTGAGCTGAGAATGTATTCGGTCATAATTTACATTAGTTGTAAATAGTACAGCAAAGAGCTGTATAAAAGTAATTTTACTGGAAAGAATAAAATCAACTCAAGATAAACTAAAATGCTAATTATAAGTAAACTGTAAATATAGTAAACTAAGCATAATGTTATGACAACTCAGTTTTAATTAAATTGTCCTGTTAATTTCACTTGTCCAAAACGCTATTTCTGACGATATAACACAAGCAGTCATGTGCAATAAAGAAAGAAAACATTCAATTAAATGTTTAAATTAACTTAGTGAAATATACATTATACACAGTAATTGACATTTCTTATTCTTACAAGGATAATTACATATTATTATATTATTACATATTAAGTTAACAATAAAATGTTAATTAAAACTAAACTATAAGTCACCACAAGACAATTTTAGATAAATCATTCTATTCACTTGTTCAATCCAACATCCGAGGAATATATGCACAAGATACATAACTTAATGCAAAGTTTATTATCTACACCTAAACATTTCATATCGTCTACTAACAGTATTTGAAAGAATTACATCCTAAAGATCAAAAGCTACACATTTTCAATCCTCCATATCCAACATTTCTTTAGTTGAAGGAAACTTAATATGAATAAATCTTCCTAAACAACTTTGTAAAAACACTATCAATTAACAACTCCATACAATTATATATTATATGTAATAAAAAGTAATAACATGATCTACCCTAAATAAGGTAACCATATGTAACACAGAGACAAATGCAACTATATAATATATTCAAAGTGAGATATATATCTAAGTAAAAACCATTCCAAATGAGAGATGTATATAAATGCCACACCACACTGCCATATTGCAACAAAATTATGAATACGAACAAACTATGTAACTCTAAGAAACACGGGTTGAAGATCATGCATTAAACATGTGCATGTCTCAGTGCAAGCAAATCTTTCACAGAAAAACCAAATGCTTGGCACACCATTTCAGTAACAAAACTAAAACAGGATAGCAACAAGACAATGCCCAGTCAGACCCGTTATGCAGAAGCCATTTCAAAAAGGAGTCTTCATGGTAGATGTTGTTATTGTCTCTACCAGTGATTGGAAGCTTTATGTGCTTCCATCTGATAATAAAATAGTTTCTCAGTGCATATTTCATCGTGCTTCGATGTCTGACTTCAAGAGTTGTGCCTGACAGCCAGCTTCAAGGTGTGCCTGATTACCCATTTTGCAACATGGTGCGACTGCAAGAACTGCACCTGAGACTGAGATGATGGCAAGTTAAATAAGGCTTACCAGTAGCTAATCGCACAGCAGGACCACCCAATTAGGTTTGAGCTACGTCAGTTTTTAGTTAAACCAGTTCAAGTTACATGTTGTGTGATACTTAACATTGCAACATCACAACAACTGATGAGTTACTGATTTGTACTGTAGCAATATAAACCTCTATAGCAATGTGTTATGATCAAAGTTGTGATGCAAATGAAGAATTTAGTAATCACAATATAGTCACGTGTTTTGTGTTTCACACATTACAAACGATTACAATGATATATATATATATATATATATATATATATATATGATTAGACCATAAGTACATTCCAGTTAATATCAGTTAATATGCATAATATGTGATTCAATCAGTTAAAATACATAATTTCACAACCAAAGTGGTTGATACACATTATTACCTGGAAATGGAACAATTTCTTAAACTTAATTTTGTTTTTATCTTACATAGGTCATCACAATAACTGCATACATGCTAGTTTTTAATCTGTCTTGCCACTTATACATGTGGGACTTTGTTGGTCTTTATGTTTTGGGAATATTTGGCTTAGATTAGAAGAGTGAGAATTAAGAAACAAGTCACTTTGACGTGGCTTGCTGTAGGTGTGCCACAGTTAACACACACATGTGACAGGTAACATCCAAAGAAAATCACTTTCACCGCCGGGGGGGGGTATTTTATAATCTATTCAGGCTTATGAAATAAAATTAGAAAGCGAAGTAGATTACGAAGAAGCTGTTTGGTGCAAAATAGTTTCAGGAAATTCAAAATTAGCTATTGGATAAGTTTACCGAAGTCCAAACATAAACGAAGAGGATAACACAAAAATACAAAATGCCATAAAGGAAGTTAGTAAAGGGGAATGTATCATAATGGGAGATTTTAACCATGGACATATACAATGGAAATTTCTAGAGAGTACAGGGGGTGAGGACCAACAATTTCTATTTTTAATTCAGGAGAGCTTCCTTACTCAGCACGTGCTAGAACCAACCAGGGAAGAAAATGTATTAGATATAGTTTTATTATTACAAAAAGAATTAGTGGACAATGTAAAAATACATGAACCATTGGGTAACAGTGACCACAATAAAATACATTTTGACATCAATGTAAAATCAGAAGGTAAAAAAAAAAACGTATAGGAGAAACTTCCACAAAGGTAACTATAATGATTTGAGAAAATACTTAGCAAAGTTAGATTGGAATAACATGTTGATGAATAAGACTGCAACTGAATATTGGAATATTCTAAAATATGAAATTGAGAGTATCATCGATAAATTTGTTCCCTTCAAAAAACAAGGAAAACGGTCTGGAAAGAAACACTTGTCAAAAGAAGCTATTAGAAAAATAGTGTTTAAGCAAACTATGTGGAGGGTTTATAGGCGTACCAGAAAGGATGAAGACTATGCAAATTACAAAAAGGCACTTAACCTAGCTACAACTGAAATGAGAAAATCTAAAAGAACCTTTGAAAAAAAAATGGCAGGTAATATAAAACATGACAGCAAGAGTTTCTATGCTTATGTAAGTAGTAAACAAAAAGTTCGAGATACTGTCGGACCACTGGAAAATAACAGGGGAAACATAATTTCAGACAGGTTTCAAATGGCAGAGGTCCTGAATGAGTATTTCAGCTTAGTTTTTACCACAGAAGATATCAGTTCACTTCCAGTTCCATTTACTAAATTTGAGGGCAATACATCAGAACATTTAGGGCAATTATTTGTAACTCCTGAAATGATAGCAAACACAATTAAGAAGATGAAAGATAATAAATCACCTGGAGTTGATGGGATACCACCAAAAAACTGTTGAGCAAATTAGTACACCACTTGCAAAATTGTTTAACTTGTCACTAGAAGAAGGAATAGTTCCTTCAGAATGGAAAGAGGCAAACATTACGCCACTATTTAAGAATGGATCAAGAACAAGCCAGATAATTACAGACCAGTGAGTTTATCATCAGTTGTATGTAAATTACTCAAAACATTAATTAGAGACTACATGGTGGAATTCCTTGTAAAACATAAATTAATAAATACATCTCAACATGGGTTCCTAAAAGCAAGGTCATGTCTAACGAATCTCTTGTGTTTTTGAAGAAATTACAAAGTGGGTAGATGACGGGTCACGAGTGGATGTTGTCTACTTAGATTTTCAGAAAGCTTTCGATAAAGTGCCACATCAAAGATTGTTACTTAAACTAAAAGCCCATGGCATAGGTAAAGATGTAATCAACTGGATAGAAAAGTGGCTTACACACAGAAAACAGAGAGTAATAGTAGATGGTGAGATTTCAAACTGGAAATCTGTTTTGAGTGGGGTACCACAGGGATCAGCCCTATACTGTTTTTAATATATATATATATATATATATATATATATATATATATATATATAAATGATTTGGAAGATGACATATCTAGCAAAGTACTCAAATTTGCAGATGACACAAAAGTATTCAGAAAGGTTACTAATAATACAGATAAACAAAGTTTACAGGATGATCTAGATAAATTAATTAAATGGTCAGAAAAATGGCAAATGTTATTCAATTTTGGGAAGTGTAAATGTATACACATAGGACATGGAAACATGGACGAAGAATATAAAATGGGGGATGCTGTACTAGGTAGAACCACACAAGAAAAGGACTTAGGAGTAACATTTAGCGCTGACATGAAAGTTTCAGAGCAATGTGGGATTGCTGCTTCGAAAGGAAATCAAATTCTAGGGCTAATTAAGAGAACCATCATGTATAAGGAGAAACAGCTAATTGTACCCCTCTACAAAGCAATAGTTAGACCACATTTGGAATATTGTATTCAAGCATGGAGGCCATATCGTAAAAAGGACATAGACAAGCTAGAAAGAATACAAAGAAGAGCAACTAAAATGATTCCAGAATTGAGAGACCTTAGTTACAAAAGTCGCTTATTACAATGTGGTTTGACAACACTAGAGACCAGGAGATTAAGAGGAGACCAAATAGAAGTGTTTCAAATAGCGAATGGTTATGAGGATGTTGACAGGAATATGTTCTTCAAACTTAAAGAAGGCAGTAGAACAGGAGGACACAAAGCAGCATTAGTTAAGGAGCAGTGTAGGTTGGACATGAGAAAGTACTCTTTCTCACAGAGTGTGATAAATGAATCGAACAAACTGCCAAATGATTGTGTTAATGCTAGTAGTGTGAATATGTTTAAAAATAGAATTGATAGATATTTGATATGGGCGGGCTACACATAGATGAGAAAATTGTTGGACTCTCGATAAGCCAATGGCTTCCTTGTCCACTTGCCATCTGGAACTTGTTGTTTCGGATGGCAATCTTGTTAAAACAATCTTATCATGACAACCATGCTGTCGTACAGATATGAAGCATGTTGGATGACTCTAAGTTTCTTGAATTGTTACAAAGTAAATAGGATGATTTCCTGATTACCCGGGCAGCTTTCATTGCCATATTGCTTACTGTTACAGGTATGTGTTTCGTGTTTCACTGCTTTTGTAGTACTGCAGGGCTTTTGGTTGTCTGGGCAACTTCTAGCCAATCACCAAATGACTAATAGTTGTGTTACATGGCTTTGTTAAACTCATTTCATGGAAGAAACATTTCATGGAAGAAACTTTGCCCTTTCTTGTTTCTTGCACTCATCTTGCCTGAGCTGCTTTTTTGTATCACTTGATACTGACAGTAGCTAGGCACAGTGTGCATACTGACAGTAGCTAGGCACAGTGTGCATACTGACAGTAGCTAGGCACAGTGTGCATACTGACAGTAGCTAGGCACAGTGTGCATACTGACAGTAGCTAGGCACAGTGTGCATACTGACAGTAGCTAGGCACAGTGTGCATACTGACAGTAGCTAGGCACAGTGTGCATACTGACAGTAGCTAGGCACAGTGTGCATACTGACAGTAGCTAGGCACAGTGTGCATACTGACAGTAGCTAGGCACAGTGTGCATACTGACATTTGCTAGGCACAGTGTGCATACTGATAGTAGCTAGGCACATTGTGCATACTGACAGTAGCTAGGCACAGTGTGCATACTGACAGTAGCTAGGCACATTGTGCATACTGACAGTAGCTAGGCACAGTGTGCATACTGACAGTAGCTAGGCACAGTGTGCATACTGACAGTTGCTAGGCACAGTGTGCATACTGACAGTAGCTAGGCACAGTGTGCATACTGACAGTAGCTAGGCACAGTGTGCATACTGACAGTTGCTAGGCACAGTGTGCATACTGACAGTAGCTAGGCACAGTGTGCATACTGACAGTAGCTAGGCACAGTGTGCATACTGACAGTTGCTAGGCACAGTGTGCATACTGACAGTAGCTAGGCAGTGTGCATACTGACAGTTGCTAGGCACAGTGTGCATATTGACAGTTGCTAGGCACAGTGTGCATATTGACAGTTGCTAGGCACAGTGTGCATACTGACAGTAGCTAGGCACAGTGTGCATACTGACAGTAGCTAGGCACAGTGTGCATATTGACAGTTGCTATGCACAGTGTGCATACTGACAGTTGCTAGGCACAGTGTGCATACTGACAGTAGCTAGGCACAGTGTGCATACTGACAGTAGCTAGGCACAGTGTGCATACTGACAGTTGCTAGACACAGTGTGCATACTGACAGTAGCTAGGCACAGTGTGCATACTGACAGTTGCTAGGCACAGTGTGCATACTGACAGTTGCTAGGCACAGTGTGCATATTGACAGTTGCTAGGCACAGTGTGCATACTGACAGTTGCTAGGCACAGTGTGCATACTGACAGTAGCTAGGCACAGTGTGCATACTGACAGTTGCTAGGCACAGTGTGCATATTGACAGTTGCTAGGCACAGTGTGCATATTGACAGTTGCTAGGCACAGTGTGCATACTGACAGTAGCTAGGCACAGTGTGCATACTGACAGTAGCTAGGCACAGTGTGCATACTGACAGTAGCTAGGCACAGTGTGCATATTGACAGTTGCTAGGCACAGTGTGCATACTGACAGTAGCTAGGCACAGTGTGCATACTGACAGTAGCTAGGCACAGTGTGCATACTGACAGTTGCTAGGCACAGTGTGCATACTGACGGTAGCTAGGCACAGTGTGCATACTGACAGTTGCTAGGCACAGTGTGCATACTGACAGTAGCTAGGCACAGTGTGCATACTGACAGTTGCTAGGCACAGTGTGCATACTGACAGTAGCTAGGCACAGTGTGCATACCGACAGTAGCTAGGCACAGTGTGCATACTGACAGTAGCTAGGCACAGTGTGCATATTGCAGACAATACAGAGATCCAGCAGTCAAATTGTACAGAGGGAAATTTATTACACATAGACTAGTGAAACTCAAACAGCTCTTTCACAGATCATCAAAGATGCTACTCAACAAAGGGTCAACTCTAATTAGATTAATTAATTTTAATGTGTGTGTGTGTGTGTGTGTGTGTGTGTGTGTGTGCGCGTGCGCGTGCACGTGCACGTGCACATGTGTATTAATAGTTTACCTTTTATGATAAATCTATCAAAAGTTGACCTTTTGTTGAGCAACTTCACCTACTGCTCCATCTTTGAATGAGTAACTTTGACTATTGCACGAGCACGTGGCGACACATGCATGCACACACGCACACACACGTACACACATAATGATAAATAAATATATACATATATATAATTTATGAATATATATATATATATATATATATATAATTTATGAATATATATATATATATATATATATATATATATATATATATATATATATATATATATATACACTTCCACCTATATGGTTTTGAATCAGTTTTTTTATTAATTACTTATGTAATATTATATATATATATATATACATATATATATATATATATATATATGTATATGTATATATATATATATATATGTATATGTATATATATATATATATGTATATATATAATATTACATAAGTAATTAATTAAAAAACACTGATTCACACTAGGTGGAAGTGACAATTTGCAGAATGACAATGCCTGTTCCCCAAAGGGATAAATCACACATCTACAGTAGTAAAATGTCATCATTGAATATAACGTAATGCCTTTTTTTACTGTAAATAAATAAGTGGTGAAATTTACATACCCTATGGTGATAGCTAGATATTTTCATACAATATACATATTACCAAATTATATATACAATCACTCTAACATATCCACTGTGTATATTTTTCACTCGATGAAATGCATTCCAAAACATATAAAATGGGTGCTGCTTTGTTTGTCACTTGCATATAAAATGCAAATGAATTAAAAATTGGCCTTACATTATGCAATGCCACCAAGTTTCATAAAGCAACATTGGATTTGTTTTTAATATTACCGTCTGTATATTTAATCTAAATGCGAGGTGCAAAGTATGTCTTCAACTGTCCTACACATGATTAATTATGTTCGAGTGGTGAACAAATGCCTTAAATTATTCTGATGAAAATATCCCAAATTGTATTCTGCATGTAAGTTTTTAACTTTGCAATCTGCATTTCAGGTGTATTATTTTGTTCAAGTTAAGTTGTGTTAATAATTACTTGTTCTAAGTGAGGATTTACATTAGCATCCAGCTTACTTTGGACAGTCAGTAAAGTGTCAGTTTGACAACAGAGGTTGGTCACCTACAGCTGTAAATGGGATGCTATCATCTCATATATCTGCCATAAAAATAGTGTTGACATTCTGTCGGAAACAAGCTGGTTTGATGCTACAATGCAGCAAAGATTCCTACACCAAAAATACATTTTGTACTTTAGCGCACACTGTGCTAAATGTCAAATGTTCTTACAGCCCAACAAATTAGAAGAACTCAAAAGATGGTATAACCAAGAGCCAAGGCACATGAACAATGTGTGCAACCATGAGACAGATGTGAGTAGCGAGAGATCTGCTTGCATCAGCAACTGTTATTTCTGTGTTACTCAACAACTCAACGACAAACGTGAGATATGAGGGTGGCGTAGTGCAACTCAACGTTAGGTGACAAACAAACCCTTGGGCAGGTGCGCCCACCATGGGCTGATGCAGCTATTCTTGGGCAGATGCACTTACCCTTGGGCAGATGCACTTACCCTTGGGCAGATGCACTTACCCTTGGGCAGATGCACTTACCCTTGGGCAGATGCACTTACCCTTCGGCAGATGCACTTACCCTTGGGCAAATGCACCTACACTTAGGCAGATGCACCCAACTTTGGGCAGATGCACCCAACTTTGGGCAGATGCATCAAATCTTGGGCAAGTGCACCTACGTTCGGGCTCATGCACCTTTGGGCAGACAAACCCACCCTTAGGTCAATGCATGCACCCTTGAGTGAGAGCATCTGTCCTAGGGCGGATGGGTCTGCAAGTGGGTGGGTGCATCTGCCCAAAGGTGGTTACAGGTGCAACCATCTTTGGGCAGACGCATCTACCTTCAGGCAGACACACCCACATTCGGGCAGATGCACCCACCTTCGGATAGACACACCTACCTTTGGGTAGATGCACCCACCTTCGGGCAGACGCATCCACCTTCAGGCAGATGCACCCACCTTCAAGGCATATGCATCCACCTTTCGGCTGATGCAGCCACCTTTGGGCAGATGCACCCACCTTAGCGAGCCCGCCACACCCACCATGCACCAACCGTGTGACCGCACTCTAGACGGAATGGGGGGCAGAGACGGCAGAACAAACCCAAAACACATCCGCGACCCTACCCCCGGGGCACATGCGGAAAATCACACGGAGAGAGAGAGATATGAGGAAGAAGAAAAATTGAGGCAACAAGAAGAAAATCTAGCCAAAATGCAGCAAACCGGCCAATGATGACGGCAGCAATGGCAAAGTCTCGAAAAGGACGTGTAAAAAATGCAACAAACAGTGCAGGAAAACAGCAAATTCCTTCCTACTTACACCTCAATTTTGACTCCTTGTCTCCTTTTACACTAAACTGCGAGACACCTTCTATGAACTCTGAAACACGCAATTCGCATACACATAAGACACAGGACTGGGATTACTTACAGCGCATTTTCGCTTCCTTTGCACCTTTAACACTAAACAGGGAAATGCCCTCGATAAACTCTGAAACAAAAAGAACAGACGGTTAATCAAGGCCATGCTATCGATGGCTGACAAAAGTTAACACGGAGAAGTTATACATTCGTAGCGTGCACTTTGTTTCACGGTGAGTACCTCTTTCCACCAATGAAATCAAATCTGAGCATCTACAAAATATTTATTATGTACATCAACAATGCACAACAGATTACACATCTATCAAAACTACAAACAGTGTGAATATATTAGACCTCTCAAGAAACTTGTACGTCGACTGGCCCATTCGGCCTTTGTCTGCGGACTGGCTTTGCCACAGCTTTGCCATGTTTTAACCATGGGAATGTCGAAGTCAGCTTGCCAACGAAGGCCGAATAAGTCGATAAATATTGGGAGAATACCACCAGGTTTCTCGATAAATTAGAAACCAGAATGTCCATCTGTTCAAGAATGTGAATAAAGATTATATTAGGCAACATATGGTATCTAATATATGACCAATGCAAGGCCTCATCTAGTTTGCACATGAAAGTATTATAGTTTTCACTGAACAATTCCTACAATAGTATTTTTTACCTTAGGATTCTTTGCAACAAAATAATAGCTTTTGCATGAAAATACAAATTGAATGTTATTTTGCTGATATCGAGTCGTGCACAAATAGAAAACCAAAACTAAATGTTCCTCTAAAGGGCTCTTCTACTTGCTATTGGTGTAATATGTGGCATTTTCTCAAGTGGTTCTTGATGGAAAAAATTTTGCATGTCAAGATTGGTATAAAAAGATATAGCAATATCAAATATTTACCCAAACAGGGCATATGTTTACTAGACTCCCACAAACACGATTTGCTTGTAAACAGAAATTGAAGAAAAAACAATTGTAACCATTAAACAATGTTTTAATGTGGCCAAAACACGATAATGAGATTATTTTTATTATAATAATATATAAAATGCTTCTATTGCGCTAAAATCAGCAGGAGACCCAAGCTCGGCAGCGCACCAAAACAAAAAAGGGGTTAAGCAGTTCATAATTGATAAGCAGTTCCAGTTGTAAACAGTTGGATTGGTACACTGGGGAGCTATGAAGGATTAGCAAGTTTAAACATGTGAGTTCCACAGAGTCGGTGCAGCAACAGAAAAAGCTATAGTTCCGACATTTGTCTTAACACTGGGAACTAAAAGTAGATTAGAATTAGATGATCGAAGCTGTCTGGGCTGTCTTGCAGGAGTGAATGAAAATATGCTGGTTGCTTGGATGTAAGTGCTTGATAGGTAATTGTATAGATCTTAAAAATAATGCGATATCGGCCAGGTAGCCAATGCAATGATTTAAGAAGTGGTACTGAGTGAGAGAAACGAGGAGACCGGGTAACTACCCTTGCCAAACAATCTTGCACGCGTTGAAATTTCAAGATGTCCTTGAGAGTAATATTATGATAAAGGGAATTGCAATAGTCAAGTCTACTACTAACAAGAGCAGTTGCAATAGTTTTGGCGATAGCAAAAGACAAATACCGGTAAATACAACGAAGGTCATGAATATGATAAAAGCGGCAATGACAAGTTTATTAAATATGCTGTTTAAAATTGATATTATTTTCAAAGGTGACTTCAAAATTTGTTGCTGAGACAGCCGGTGTGAAATTCTAGCTTAGCATAGGTATTGGGAAAAAACAATCAAGTTTACCACGCTGCTTGTGTGTATCCATAATAAGAAACTCTGTTTTATTTGCATTTAACTTTAATTTGCTGTCAGTCAGCCAGTGGAATATATCATGGAGACAAACCCTGAGTTGGTTTAAGGAGCAATTTATATCTAGGGTAGCCAAGGTAAGGCAAATCTGTGTATCATCTGCATATAAGTGGAGGTGGTGGTCCAAGTTGTGAGTTTGAATAACTGAGCTGAGTGGAATAGTGTAGAGTAAAAATTAATGGTCCAAGAACAGAACACTGAGGAACACCACACAAAGTGGGTAGGGCCGCTGAAAAGCAATTAACTATCTTCACTCTTTGGTATCTGTCAGTTAGGTATGATGAAAACCAGCTCAGGGCTGTGCCAGATATGCCATACCACAGCGACAAGCATTTAATGAGTATGTTATGGTCAATAGTATCAAAAGCAGCAGATAAATCAAGCAAGATAAGTGCTGTTACTTTACCTTTGTCTATATTTAGAGTAACTCTTGAGATTTGGCATGCTTATTCTCCATTACATGTAGATAGTAACATACATACTATTGTTCCACGTCTGTCTCCAACAATCTGCCATTGAAATTGTGTTTCTATATGTGAAATAGAGCCAACAAGTAATTTTAGACCCATATTTAATTTTATCTCTGTGGCCACATAGCATTTTTGGCTGCTAAATATACAGGTAGACCACGTTTTACTATGTACCAACTTTGGAGATCAGTATCTCATAAACTAATCAAGATAGAAACTTTAACAATTTTAAATGGTCATAGTTCAGAAACTATTTGAGCTACAGCCTTAAGGTTTGACACGTGGGGTTATATTGACAGTGGATTAACTAGTAAAATGTTGGTTGAATTCAAAAATATTAGTGCAGCAAGATTATCTTATTTTGGTTGATTTGAGACGGAATGCCCCATTTTTAAAAATACACAATTTAGCGATGAATTTAATAATGCTAGTTTTACATTGTATACAGAGACTGCTCTACTTCTACTGACTCCTGCAATTAAAGACAGACAAATAAATCTTCACCTTCGAAGGTGAACAATAACTTTTTCACCGGATGATTTATTGCTTTGTCAAATTCCTGTTTTATAACATTTCTAACTGCAAATAAACGCCAGCAATAAATATTAAAACATGAAGACTGCTAATTTAAATGTACTTTAAGAGCGAAAAAAATAACTGGGACATTTTAATTATACGAAATCCCCAACTAGTTGCGCATCAGTCACCCAATGAAAATCATTATGCATTCCCATTTTAGTGACAGCCGACAGCCATGAGACAGAAAGCCTAGACTCAACAAATGGCCTAGATCGACGGAGGCAGTCTGGAGAGAGACAAACATTGATGGTTGAGCTACATCAGCTTAGAGAGAGACAGACATTGATGGTTGGGCTACATCCGCATGGAGAGTGACAGACATTGATGGTTGGGCTACATCTGCCTGGAGAGAGACAGACATTGATGGTTGGGCTACATCCACCTGGAGAGAGACAGACATTGATGGTTGGGCTACATCAGCTTAGATAGAGACAGACATTGATGGTTGGGCTACATCTGCATGGAGAGTGACAGACATTGATGGTTGGGCTACATCCGCCTGGAGAGAGACAGACATTGATGGTTGGGCTACATCAGCTTAGAGAGACAGACATTGATGGTTGGGCTACATCAGCCTGGAGAGAGACAGACATTGATGGTTGGGCTACATCAGCCTGGAGAGAGACAGACATTGATGGTTGGGCTACATCAGCCTGGAGAGAGACAGACATTGATGGTTGGGCTACATTAGCTTAGATAGAGACAGACATTGATGGTTGGGCTACATCCGCCTGGAGAGAGACAAACATTGATGGTTGGGCTACATCAGCTTAGATAGAGACAGACATTGATGGTTGGGCTACATCCGCCTGGAGAGAGACAGACATTGATGGTTGGGCTACATCAGCTTAGATAGAGACATACATTGATGGTTGGGCTACATCAGCTTAGATAGAGACAGACATTGATGGTTGGGCTACATCCGCCTGGAGAGAGACAAACATTGATGGTTGGGCTACATCCGTCTAGAGAGAGACAGACAATGATGGTTGGGCTACATCAGCTTAGATAGAGACAGACATTGATGGTTGGGCTACATCCGCCTGGAGAGAGACAAACATTGATGGTTGGGCTACATCAGCTTAGAGAGAGACAGACATTGATGGTTGGGCTACATCAGCCTGGAGAGAGACATACATTGATGGTTGGGCTACATCAGCTTAGATAGAGACAGACATTGATGGTTGGGCTACATCCGCCTGGAGAGAAACAGACATTGATTGTTGGGCTACATCAGCTTAGAGAGAGAGACAGACATTGATGGTTGGGCTACATCCGCATGGAGAGTGACAGACATTGATGGTTAGGCTACATCGGCCTGGAGAGAGACAGACATTAATGGTTGGGCTACATCCACCTGGAGAGAAACAGACATTGATGGTTGGGCTACATCAGCCTGGAGAGAGACATACATTAATGGTTGGGCTACATCAGCCTGGAGAGAGACAGACATTGATGGTTGGGCTACATCGGCCTGGGAGAGACAGACATTAATGGTTGGGCTACATCCACCTGGAGAGAAACAGACATTGATGGTTGGGCTACATCAGCCTAGAGAGAGACATACATTAATGGTTGGGCTACATCAGCCTGGAGAGAGAGACAGACATTGACGGTTGGGCTACATCGGCCTGGGAGAGACAGACATTGATGGTTGGGCTACATCGGCCTGGAGAGAGACAGACATTGATAATCCATTGGCTGAATCTCAAGAGAGAACGTATGTTGGCTGCGAGTATGGCAGCATTCAGGCTGCGTACGACACTAACGTCGACACAGTGCACTGTGTCCCTGCAGGGCCATATTAGATGCACTGTGCTATGTCACATATATTATGCATGAGCAGGTAGTCTAGCTCGGCTAGGACAGCTGATGGGTCTGAGTGTGAAGGCGCCTTCAGATGTGGGCTCCACAATCTCAGTGCACAGGCAACGTGTTCACTGTCAGTGTCTTGTTTGACTAGATCTGTCATTACGGCTGCACTGTGGAGCTGCAGGACCATAGCACTAATGCTTAATTACTGGTGTCACATGAAATGTTGACTCAGTGAAATATTAAATCAACAATATGTAATACATATAACATTTTAAGCACAAGCTGCACATATATTCATTTGGATAGTTGTTGTGAGAAGTGTGATGAGAAACAAGCATGTAAATGACTAAATTCATAGGTTCTATACAAACCAATAAAAAATTACATGAAAAAAATTATGATGATACAATAAAAATATATAATTTTTATAAAATCTACATAGTTATATCTTATAACAACGTCAACGTTTCATGGGAGTACATATTTTATGTGACACTAATGTTTAATGTTTATATAGCACCATATCTGTGCAATGATATTCTTAGGTGCTGTACAAACTAATAAAAAAATTACATGAAAAAAATTATGATACAATAAAAATATATAATTTTGATAAAATCTACACAATTATATCATATCGTGCTGTACACAAATAAAAAAGATTACTATAGGATAAAACAATTAATTAAAAAAGAATAGAACCAATAACTTAATCATATGCTAAATTAAAATCCATGGTGTATTGAGTATATAATACATGTCTGTCAAGTACTCTGGACCATGACAATGCATTGCATTGCATGTCGATAGACACGCCTTGAATTTGATTCAGAACTCGATGGGCAGTCTGTGGAGTCATGAGTGTTGCAGTTGCATTATGCTGATATTTGTCAACTCTACACAACACTGGGCATTCAGTTAATGTAAGCTTTATCTTCCTAGAAGCGAACCTCAGATGGCACATCATATTACACCTAATGGACTCGCAGTGCACAAGTCAATTATCAACAGTACACATTTAGTGTGCCAATAACTTTTAATAAGTCCAGAAAGTCAACTGTCAAATTATTGCTTGTGTAAAACTCTGTGCCAAGGCTGCACCATTCAACAGCAAACAGCATAAACAAAAAGAAAACATTACAATAAAAAAATACTTAAAGTATTATTATTACTTAAAGTATTATGCACGCACGCACGCACGCACGCACGCACGCACAATCATATTTTAAAAAACACCTCCAGTTCCTAACACAAATTTAGTACATGTGAATTTCTAATATAACATTAATTATGACTACCATGTGTAGTTTGTATTGTTAAGCTCCATTCAGTGCTGTAAATTAATTGCAAGGGAAATGTACATCAAAGGTTATGTACATCTATTAGGTACCACACATTAATAATTAATATCAATGACCCCCACATGGACCACACACGCACGTGCACGCATGCATGCACGCACACACACACACACACACACACACACACACACACACACACACACACACACACACACACACACACACACACACACACACACACATAACAACCAACGAATCTGGAATGTCCTCTGTATGTACAGAATGTGGTTTTACGCCATCTCCAACTACTTCCATGAAAATGCAATCAAGCACCTAACAGCATGTGTCTAACAACATTTCTGCCAGCTAAAATACAATCAAGCATCTACGCCTTTATATGATCAGATCCCTGCATGCAGTAATCAGACCCACAGACACACAAATGTAAGGCAAAATGTATTACAACTCCAAGCTATAGCCCAGGAAACTTGTGCCAAGGACGTGAAATATCAATGCAAGAAAGGCATCCATGGATATCGGATGTATTTGGGTCAAGATAGGCCGAAACTGGTCGATATAACAATATTATATGACAAACCACATGAACATTTCAAAATTTTCGTAATGAGGCATGAAGAAATTAATAATTTTGCAATATCACAGACTGCATGTCTGGGGGGGGGGCATCACAAGTTCTTCCGTTTGTCGAACCCTGCATTGTCGTTGTACTCACCTTTGAAGTCGACCTCACCATTACCGTCCGTGTCAAATATGTCAATGACCCGTTGAACCAACGGGTTCTGCTGAAGCTCTGGCAATGACATGAACTCATCGACACTCAGTGCCCCAGAGTTGTCCAAGTCGAGTTTCTTGAATCGTTTCCCTAGCCTCTTGATCTCGTCCGGATCAACTGGAAGTAGCATACACATAACACATAGATACATCAATCTGAAGGACCGCTCTCTTCATGTGCTCTTAATTGTACAAACACTATTACAATATAAATGTCAAGGCAATAACAACAGGCACCCAGTTCAGGTTGTCTCAAAATGTTGTTAGTTCAGTCACACAGATAGCCTAGCAGAACCCTGATCATAGCACCACCAAGGTAATGAAACCTTGAAAATGCTCACTTTAAGCACCTAGCTAGACAGTGGACTAGAACAGCACAGAGCTGCACTGGGCACTGACTCCAGCTGCTGTCAATGCAGCCAACATTCCCACAGTCGTACATTATCTACATATAAAACTAAGCAGGCAAGCTAAAATCCTGTAATATCCTTTTAACAGACTTAATATTCAACCCACTACACTTTACTCACACACTCTGATCTTGGGTAGACTACGACGTCTTTGTTCCATAGCACCAAACTTGTGTGCCTGCTCAAAACTGTGGACAGCTTTCTATGCTAAATGCAGTACATTTTTCTTGCCTGCCAAATCTGAACTACGAGAAGCTAACAGAAAACAGAAGCTTTCGGGAAAACCATTAGGATAAACAACTGGGGAAAGTACTTCACAGAAATCCTGGCAGAGGAAACTTTCCAGGATGCCAGTTTAAGTTAGTCTTGATTCTATGGAGTGGTATGTTTAGACAGAATTGCATTCTAGCAGAGTCATCAACATTTTGGTACAATAAATGTGGCCACTGAATATTTTACCACAGGGTGCTTTTTCAAAGCAAGACAAACTCATTGTTAACAAAGCCTAAATATTAAAAATCAATCTGATTATCAAGCTTCTGGGGAGAGTTATTGGTTACAGTATTTCTACAGGAATAACATTTAAAAAGCATCCACTACTGTCTGTCACTAGTACAATGAATGACTTTATACACATTCATATGCAATGAATAATTTTTGTGTGATCACCATTCATGAGGCATACTATACAAGATTGGTTCATAAAATATCTAAGATTATATCATTACACATTTGCAACATGTTACTAATTGCAGAATATTTACAATCTTATTATTTTATAACATTGGGAGTCAGGGATTCTCTTGCTTATAACATGGACCCTGAACATTGTTGTGGACCGTGAAAACTGTTGTTCACCAGAAAAAGTTATTACTAAAATGTAGAAAACATGTCTGGATTTCATAATGTAGCAAAATGTTGTAAGAAAATGTCTGAATATCTGTGTGTCAGGACTGAGGTGTAGCTACGTCTGTATGTCTGTGTAAATGAATTGCTAGAATGAATTGCTATAAAGAAGAATGAATTGCTAGAATTAATGATTGTGTCGCAATGTCAGCGAGCATTGTAATTCTTCATCAGTCTAATTTAGTACCACCATATAGTGACCGATAATGTGGTATGAACACGTCAATTTTCACTTATCTTAGATTCTGCATAAAAAAATATAACAACACTAACAAGTTATTACAAAATTGAATTACAAAATTAAAATGTTAATGAGCCAGGTTTCTTATTTTAATACTGCAAGCTTATTTTGTAAAGGATTTCATTCATGGCAGAACTTAGGCTATTGACGACTCCTTTCCATCGGACATGATTTAAGGCCTGCGTTTCCAGTATTTTCCATCTACATCCTGCTTTTGCCATAATATGTGCTTCCATTTCTCTGTGACGGGTGTTTCTTGGCCTTCCCCTTCTCCTTTAGCACTGCAGGTTTCAAGTGAGTGATGTGTCTGGTAATGTGATGTGCAAGCATTAACTGATAGATATTCTCAGCTGGAATTATTCTATTAAACATCACGTGTCATTCCCCATGGGCTGATAAAACACTCTAAAAATTCGGATAATATCATAATTACTTTTACTGCTCCATATTTACCCCTTGGCCACTAGTACAATCCCAAGAAATCTCACTCTGACTTTATTCAATTTCTAGTGGCAACAGATAAAGTTATCCGACAAAGTTATCCAGCTATGATAAAGATGTGAAGATCCAGGAACGTCTACAAGTATAAGTCTGTTATGTCTGCTTGCAATACACTGGTGTACATACAAACTGCTGAAAAGAAATAGCTGTAGACACACATGCAAGCTAGAATTGTCTGAGCTGCATCTGACAATGTATGCAGTAGCATTTGAATTATTAAAAAAATTTCATTGTGAGCTTGGAATCAGATACTGAGACTTTAAAATAAATCTGTACATTTATAAATATATAGACATCTGTACATTTATTAAAATACATCTGTATATATATATATATATATATATATATATATATATATATATATATATATATATATATATATATATATATATATATACATACGTACGTTCATTCTGTTCATGTTCTCCTGGCTATAATTCTTACTGTTCTGTTCATAATTTTATATATATATATATATATATATATATATATATATATATATATATATATATAAAATTATGAACAGAACAGTAAGAATTATAGCCAGGAGAACATGAACAGAATGAACGTACAAAATCATTGAGGAAACATGCTTAATTACTAAGTAAATCCTGTTTTAAATTGTATTTCTTGTCATTAAACCTGACGTGTTACAACACCCTGACGTGTTACAAAACCCAAACTGATCCCGCAGAATTTGTTTAATATCTGTAAACATTGTGCCACACATTTGACAAGGACTATAGTACTTAGTGTGAGCATCTCAGGCAGAAGATACGCTATCGCTAATGTGCAACTACACTGAACCACACTATCAGGAAGTGATCCAGCTCAGAATCAATAAAGGCCCGATTTATAGCTGGAAAAGAAAGCGATATCACCTGGCATTGCAGGTACTGTCTATGGTAATCGCAATTTTCTGTGCACTTACTGACCACCACCTCTGGCCAACCATTGTAACATAAGAGCAACTGAATCTGATAGCATTCACTGGGTGTTCTAGTTCCTACTCTGCCATTACTAATGCAAGAGATTATGTACAGCTGCATAAAAAATTATGTCCCAATAGCATCGTCACATCCAACAATAGATGACTGGATTGCATACATGAGAAATACAGTGAGAAATTTGAATTGGTAATTTCAACATCAATCTGTCTCAGGCTGAAATGCTTCTTTTGCCATAATGTATATGGCCAAGATAAAGGTATACTCACATGTGGAGCATAACTCCATCGGTAGTGACGCTTCATTCCCCTGGAAAGAAAAAACAAAAAGTTATAGAAATTTAGTATGCCAACGTAGATAGTAGATAATAACCCTTGAGTTTATTGAAGATATGTTGAAGTTTAAAAAAAACAACAGGTAACCATATAGTTTATGTTTTTTACCACAATTATAAAAATGCCAATAAAAATATTTTGATAACAATCTTATGTCTAACATGACTGGTGCTTTGTATCTAAACAAATTAATCAATATAATGCTGTGCTAGCGCGATTTAGCAGCATTTGGTATCCAATTATGATGGAATTATCACTGACTACATTGTTTTGTCACAAGGCTGGTGCATAACATCAGCTTGCAAGTGGATGGGAGTAGATTCCCAATATGGACATATTGCCAGGCATGTTATAAATGTTGATTCACCAAGGGAATAGCCATCACCTAAGAGAACATACTGGAATTAAACAATGAAAGCAGAAACAGTAAAAGAAGTGTTAACAGGAATGAGCAAGTTTACAATTCAATGTGAGGACCAGTTCTCTAATCACAGCATCATTGCATAGATATACTTATCATTTCAATTGTACAGTTCGCTAGAATATTACTACTCTCGAGTGCCAAATAATCGTATTGGCCAAATGACAATACAGGGTGGCAAATCAGTCAAATTTAATAATAGTATAGTGCCGAATAACAGCATAGGTGGGCAAATTGTTCAAAACAAATAAAAGTATAGTGCGAAAAAGTCATTAGCATATTTGTCTTTTTTAGCGCCGAAGCGCCCTTAGTAAACTACGCGGATCGACGTGTATTTCAGGTTTTCCCCACCGAATATGCATAAACTTTGTGCATATTCGTGTCGCGTCACTGGGAAATTTCCCATTTTTAAATGGACATTAAAGTTTTATTGAATTGAATACACAAGCCCATTTGTGAGGAAACTACCGCCAACCAGTTACGACAGGTTTAAGGCACTGCACACGGCGGCCATTTACGGTCGGTTTACATGGTGATAATGGTGTTTTAATTAACAATATACCATATCAAGCTCCCAAGAATTAAGGATTCTGACCAATTCACCTAATTCATAGAAATCTGACAGCCTAACACTACAGGATCAAAATCCAGGATCCTCGGAAGCACGGATTCCAGCTAAATTCACGACTGTCGTTTGAATGGATGACAACTTGGCCATCAGAGGAAGCCACATGCAGCTCCAGAATTAGCCATGATTACTGGAGAATATAGGCCACCACAAATGTCTAAATCTAATAACCATAGTGCCAAAATATGTGTGTAGGGGTGTTTATTTGGCACTCAATAGTAATGTAATATATAATTTACATTGAGCTTTCTTTTTAAGAAATCACATAAAACAATAAATAATAACTAATGCATACAGCAGACATAGTTTCTGTAAGAATAGTCAATTAAAATCAGCAGTTTTATTTATATTTTGTTACATATAAACGTCAAGGTCCACATCGATATAAAATTTTAGATATTAGTATTACCCCAAAAAAACTTTCAATATAAAAACAAACATAAATGTTTTCTGCTTACATTTATGTTTATTTAATATATAATAATGTCTTCCTCCATTCACTGAGAAAAATTCTATGAGCTATAAGTAACAAATGGCTTCCTTGTGACAACCATCAATCATGCTGAGTTGGACAAAGACATTGATATGTAGCACACAGTTCATCTACTGCACTCTACATAGAGTGGCAAGTCAACTGTCAGCTCCATTCACAAGCCTATCAATTGTCACAGGCAACACATGCAGGTGGATGTGTTAACATAGCCTATATTTTCACTATACAACTTCGCCTCCTTTAAACACCATCTCTTACACTGATACACATCACTTATCCTTTGTGCTTTTGTTCCTAATTTATTTCTTGTAACAGGCACATATCAGTGTTTGTTACAGGGCCCAGGACACCCACCCAGCATTTACACAATGTCAACGTGTCACAAATTTAAGTTCATTTCCCCACTCTGGGGCTATCATTATGTTGTCTAAACCCCCTGGGTGGGGACAGTGTTAAAAAAACCTGGTTGCCAACAGGCATGGGTTAATTTAATTAATTAACTTTACCAGAAAGGCTAGATTAATTAAATTTCATCAAAAGGGGTTAATTTAATTGACAAATTCCCAGTTAACTCTCAATTAAGTGCTAATTTAACAGCAGATATTACTGGATAGTTCACACCCATGTTACCCAGGCATTTTCAAAAGGCCTGCAGTCACTATTCCAGTCATTTGCCTGACATGTGTGAATGAGATGGACAAAATCACAGAGCACTAATGCTGTCTGTGCCAACTGGAGTGGGTTGGCCATTCAGGGACCTGTGAATTGAAAGGCCTAGACAATCAAATGTCCTCTGGTAGTGTGATAAGTTGATGACAAATTATGGTTTCAGCAGATCTAAAGTAAACATGTTTGGCTGGCAACTTGCAACCAAGTGGACCTATGCATTAGACCTATGCATTAGACAATGTATCTAATTTTTTTCTTTTTCTGTACATCTGCAAGTATGAAATGAAAGCAATCGACACCGTCCCTCATAAAAGATTGATAGGCAAACTTAAACCGTATGGCATAGAGTATTATACACTAATGTAATTTAATGCACGTAGGGAAAACAATACAGCAAGAGCATGCATATAACCTGAAGATAGATAATACTGCCCATAAATTAGGAGGAATAGAAGAATAAAAAAGATATTGGGGTTATAATTGATTAAAACCTAGAATTTGATAAACACATCAACCAAAAAATAAACAAAGCAAACAGTATCATGGCAGTTATTTGAAGGTCCTTTACAACCCTAAATCAACATAATTTTGTGCCATTATATAAAGCTTTTGTTACGAGTCATCTAGATTATGCAATATCAATATGGTCCCCTTATAAACAGAAATACAAAGATGCCATCGAAAATGTGCAAAGACATGCAACCAAGCAGCTTCCTGGTATGAAGGATATTCCTTACCAGGAAAGACTTGAGAGATTGAAACTTCCCACACTAGCATATAGATGAACTCGTGGTGATATGATTGAGGTATATAAACTGCTTCAAGGGAAATATGACAGTGATGTATCTAACATTGTCAAGCTGCACAAAGACAGTGATACAAGGGGCCATAGTTTGAAATTGTTTATAGAATATGCTTGTACAAATGTTAGAAAAGAAAGCTTCTCACTTAAAGTTAACAGATTATGGAATGAGCTACCATTTAATAAGATTTTACCAAGATTGCCATCCCAGACAACAAGTTCCAGATGGCAAGTCGACAAGGAAGCCATTGGCTTATCGAGAGTCCAACAATTCATCTATGTGTAGCCTGCCCTTACCAAATATCTGTCAATTCTTTTTTTAAACATATTCACACTACTAGCATTAACACAATCATTTGGCAGTTTGTTCCATTCATTTATCACCCTCTGTGAGAAAGAGTACTTTCTCATGTCCAACCTACACTGCTCCTTAACTAATGCGTCTTTGTGTCCTCTGGTTCTACTGTCTTCTTTAAGTTTGAAGAACATATTCCTATCAACATCCTCATAACCGTTCACTATTTTAAACACTTCTATTTGGTCTCCTCTTAGTCTCCTGGTCTCTAGTGTTGTCAAACCACATTGTAATAAGCGACTTTCGTAACTAAGGTCTCTCAATTCTGGAATCATTTTAGTTGCTCTTCGTTGTATTCTTTCTAGCTTGTCTATGTCCTTTTTATGATACAGCCTCAATGCTTGAATACAATATTCCAAATGTGGTCTAACTATTGCTTTGCATAGGGGTACAATTAGCTGTTTCTCCTTATACATGATAGTTCTCCTAATTAGCCCTAGAATTTGATTTCCTTTCGAAGCAGCAATCCCACATTGCTCTGAAACTTTCATGTCAGCACTAAATGTTACTCCTAAGTCCTTTTCTTGTGTGGTTCTACCTAGTACAGCATCCCCCATTTTATATTCTTCGTCCATGTTTCCATGTCCTATGTGTATACATTACATTTACACTTCCCAAAATTGAATAACACTTGAATTTTTTCTGACCATTTAACTAATTTATCTAGATCATCCTGTAAACTTTGTTTATCTGTATTATTAGTAACCTTTCTGAATACTTTTGTGTCATCTGCACATTTGAATACTTTGCTAGATATGTCATCTTCCAAATCAATTATAATTTTTTAAAACAGTATAGGGCCTAGTACTGATCCCTGTGGTACCCCACTCAAAACGGATTTCCAGTTTGAAATCTCACCATCTACTATTACTCTCTGTTTTCTGTGTGTAAGTCACTTTTCTATCTAGTCGATTACATCATTACCTATACCATGGGCTTTTAGTTTAAGTAAAAATCTTTGATGTGGCACTTTATCGAAAGCTTTCTGAAAATCTAAGTAGACAACATCCACTGGTGACCCGTCATCTACCCACTTTGTAATCTAAAAAAAAAAAACAAGAGATTGGTTAGACATGACCTTGTTTTTAGGAACCCATGTTGATATGTGTTTATTAATCTATGTTTTACAAGGAATTCCACTATGTGGTCTCTAATTAATGTTTCGAGTAATTTACATACAACTGATATTAAACTCAATGGTCTGTAATTTTCTGGCTTGTTCCTTGATCCCTTCTTAAATAGCGGCGTAATGTTTGCTTCTTTCCATTCTGAAGGAACTATTCCTTCTTCTAGTGACAAGTTAAAAAAAAATTGCAAGTGGTGTACTAATTTGCTCAACAATTTCCTTAAGCAGTTTTGGTGGCATCCCATCAACTCCAGGTGATTTATTATCTTTCATGGTCTTAATTTTCTTTGCTATCATTTCAGGAGTTACAAATAACTGCCCTAAATGTTCTGATGTATTGCCCTCAAATTTAGTAAATGGAATTGGAAGTGAACTGATATTTTCTGTGGTAAAAACTGAGCTGAAATACTCATTCAGGACCTCTGCCATTTTAAACCTGTCTGAAATTATGTTTCCCCTGTTGTTTTCCAGTGGTCCGACCTTATCTCGTACTTTCTGTTTACTCCTTACATAAGCATAGAAACTCTTGCTGTCATTTTTATATTACCTGCCAATTTTTTTTTTCAAAGGTCCTTTTAGATTTTTTAATTTAAGTTGTAGCTAGGTTAAATGCCTCTTTGTAATTTGCATAGTCTTCATCCTTTCTGGTGCGCCTATAAACCCTCCACAAAGTTTGCTTAAACATTATTTTTCTAATATAGCTTCTTTTGACAAGTGTTTCTTTTTAGACCGTTTTCCTTGGTTTTTCAAGGGAACAAATTTATCGATGATACTCTCAATTTCATATTTTAGAATATTCCAACATTCAATTGCGGTCTTATTCTTCAGCATGTTATTCCAATCTAGCTTTGCTAAGTATTTTCTAATATCTTTATAGTTACCTTTGTGGAAGTTTCTCCTATATGTTTTTTATTTTTACTTTCTGATTTTACATTGATGTCAAAATGTATTTGATTATGGTCACTGTTACTCAATGGTTGATGTATTTTTACATTGTCCACTAATTCTTTTTGTGATAATAAAACTATATCTAATACGTGCTGAGTAAGGAAGCTCTCCTGAATTAAAAATAGAAATTATTGGTCATCACCTCCTGTACTCTCTAGAGATTTCTATTGTATGTGTCCATGGTTAAAATCTCCCATTATGATACATTCCCCTTTACTAACTTCCTTTATAGCATTTTGTATTTTTGTGTTATCATCTTCGTTTATGTTTGGACTTCTGTAAACTAATCCAGTAGTAAATTTTTAATTTCCTGAAACTATTTTGCACCAAATAGCTTAATCGTAATCTGCTCACCTTTCTAATTTTATTTCATAAGCCTGAATAGATTCTTTAACGTATAAAATAACTCCCCCTCCCCTTCTTCCTATTCGATCTCTCCTAAACATTACATATCCTGTCAATCCTAATTCAGCATCTGTTATGTCTGTGTTGGCCCATGATTCGGTAATGCCAAATATGTGAGGGTCAGTATCTTCTACCATAATGTTTAATTCGTTTTTCTTATTTACTATACTCCTAGCATTTAAACACACGCATCTGTAACCTGCTTCAGACATGTTTTTCAGACATTCTGTTATTGGTTTATCTGTACTAGTGGCCTCTTGTCCTGCTTGAGGCATCTCTAAGTAACCCTGCTGTGCTTCTAGTTTAAATAGTGTTTACTACTAAAAATATTTCATATGCTACCCATGCCACTGTCTACTGCTGCTGAGAGTCCACATCCGCAATACTGCTGCCCCCTTTTCCACTTAGATGAAGCCCATCCAACAAAATTTCCCCACAAATCCACAAAACCAACTTCCTCTTCCCTACATAGCTTCTCGACTAGCATGTTAATTGCCATCCCCCGGCAATTCCGACATCTATGACCCCTCCTTCCTATTACTGGTAAAATCCCTGACAGTATTACCTGCTCAACCCGAGTCTGCTTCAGTGTTCTGACCAAATTCCTGTATTTCCTAACTAACAGATCCACCCTTGCCCAAACCCACAATGTTTTCTACCCTCTCAGTTATCGCCTCTATTTTGGCCCCAGGCAAGCAAACTACCACATCATCTCCCTTGTTTAAGACTCTGTCGGTCTTCCTAACTATTGAGTCCCCCATAAATACCCTCGCTTTCTTTCTCACCCCCTCTATCATTGCCTCGGAATAGCTCTTCCGTTGGGTCCCCTCCATCACATTCTGTCCTGCAGCCTTGTCACTTGGTGGCAGACTGTTATCAGGCTCTCTCTCACTCATCAACCTGTTACCGGGGCTAACTTGCGCTCCCGTCGCCTTCCCTCCCGTCGCCTTAACTATCGTCTCCTTCCCCCGACTCCTTTGCTACTGTCTCCCCCACTCCCCTTTCCTTCGATCCATTTGTCTTCCCTTTCTTTCCTTCTCGTCTCCTTTCGTCCCGTCTCCCTACGTCCCGTCTCCTTACGTCCCATCTCCTTATGTCTTGTCTCCCTACGATCTGTCACCTTACCTCCTCTCAGCCTCCTCCCAGGCTAAGGTGAGCTCTCCCTAGCATCTCTATCGTCGTCTTCCCCCACTCTATCATCTACTGTCCCCCCACCAGAACCACTGGCACAACCCGGCTGCTCCCTTCCCACCACTGCCACAATGAGCAGCCTCAGCTGTTCTAACTCCACCTCAAGTTCCTTCATCCTCGTACATCCCCTACACTAAAAACTAAAACTATCCACCTGAACCTCAGCCCAGGACTTCTCACACCCGGACTTGATGAAGTCCACCCAGTTGCTACAACTGCTGCATATTAAATGCCTGGTGGCCTTTACCTGTCGTTTGCTCGGGCCCATCACAAAACTTAGACTTAATCTGATTGCTACGTTAGCCTTGAATAAGGCTGTTTTTATGTTCAAAAGAACACTTTAGGCTAATATACTTGCTAACTATGTTTTCTCTACTAAGCTTGCACGAGCAAAGAAAAAGTCTGTCACCTAGCGAATACGGAGAACAAAACAAAACAACGAAGTCAGTGTAAACGAACTTACGCTAAAATCCTGCTGTTAATTCCTTTTTGCCAAAATCATTTACTACAGATATTAACTTATGTATGTAATTTATATAAATGTATCACTTTATCTAATATATATTTAACAATGTATACGATAGTTTGGTACACCAGTTTAATTCACGACCTGTAAACAAACTCCCCCTTATCGCTCGTTGAATTTGAGTCTGGGAAAAATACTGCCTTTGTTAACAAAAACAGTTTCTTAATATATGTCTATAAGAAGTTTGTGTATATAGGTTTTTAAAAGTTAATATATTGTTAATTGAAGAATTTGGGAGGTTAATTTAATGTAATTAATTTAATTAGAAAATTTAATTAATTTTCAAGTTAACTGCCCCATGCAACCAGACAGAAGCAAACACTGTCCTGTGGTTGATCAGGTTAAATGTGTTTTTTTTCTTCTGATTACTACTATATTTGATATCATGAAACTATTATGAAACTCCCTTTCACCATACCTCCTCACCTAAACTGCCTTTAAAACACAGTGCTCAGCATAAACTTATCCATGGTGTGGGTATGGAGACTGTCTATGTGTGCATGTGGCAAGGCAGCGACAGTATCCATACACATAACCAATCTATTCAAAATTTTCGTTTAACATCCTATACATAAAATAAATAAAACTATCAGATAAAACCATTTCAGCAACATTAAAGATACTAGTCGTTTAGTCGAACATACCACCCACAGCGCATGCGCACAGTCCACCACAAACTCCTGCGTTAGCCCAAGTTTGGAGTAAACCACTTGAGACTGAGACTTTGCCCACCAACACAATTTATGTGCATTGCAATGCTTGAATTGCCAATAGTTAACTCAACTAATTGGTTCCCCTGTAGTCAGCAACACAATTTTGCTGTATTTACATTTTTATGTTTCTTTTTTGATCAAAACCCATGAAATTGTACACAACAGTGAGGTCCCTACAGGTCTATTAGTTTTTAACGTCAGGAGTGTGGTTGTTTATTTATTTTCTAAAGTGTAATTTTTCGTAGTCAACTATTTTTATTTTCCATAATGCGAAAGCAGTTTCCGCAATACACAGAACAAATTATTTTGTGGATCGCTGGTCAGATTTTTTTTACAGATTACTGAATTTAATACACTTGGTACACTGTAATCTGTTTGGATTACCAGGCCTTTCTCCTTAAAATATAGTCCTGGTATTGCAAAAAAAACATTTTAGCTGAATAGTTGACATCAGGAGTCAACCGAGACCATAAATCACAGTAAATGATATATATGATTTATTTTACATTGAATATGTTAGATACGATAGATTAGTATGCTAGTTGAGTATGATTATTAATTATTATTTTTAATCAGTTCTGTAATAGTGTTTGGTAATTGAATGTTTTGGTTATTTGGACAATAATTATTTAACTAAATGAGTATGGATCTCATTTCTTCTATTATGATGATTTTATGATGAATTTATTTCAGTCACATCATCAATTTGGTTTAATTATGCTGCATAGTAAACCTATTATCAGGTTTTGTCATTTTATCGTGCCAAGGATGGCACAATGGCACCTGGGATGATGAGCGATGCACTAGATCACAACACCAATGCATATGCATTGCAACAAGTGGCAGTGCTTCCATTCTCTAGTACTGGGTATTGATTTTTGCCAGACGGTAGCATGACCTATGTAACTTCTCTCTAATTGCCACATTGTGCATAACCTGCCCTAACAAACAAAACCCGATAATTTTCTTTGATCCTTGGAACAATGATCTCAAGTAAGAATTTGCTACTTCTTGCTACCGTTATCACTATTTTAAATTCTTTTTATTCAAGACAAGACTACAAAAATTTGCTAAAAACTAAACATACATACTCTCAGGCCTGGGCTAATAGTAATATGTAATTACAATCGTTCAAGTAATAGTAATAGATGGAAGAGAATGCAATGTAATAGTAATATAAAGCAAAGTACTGTAATAGTAATTAAACTATTACTTTGTTATTACAATTGAACTTTTCAATCAGACCAAAATCCAATTTCAATGAAAACAATCAGACCAAAAAAGTATGTATTTTGAAATACTGGTACTTGGACAAGCATCATGTTCAGTCTTTCACATGCAGTTTTATTTATTTTCCAACAGTGCTGATAAAATGGTTTAGTATCTGAATCATGACAGTCAATGAATTGTAGCACTATTATCAATCAATCGATCGATCGATCAATCAATGCCATCTCCCAACTCTAGCTGCCAGCCTGCCATGCTGGGTAATGTTTGAACATAATCCAGGGGCTTATACCAACTTTTCTGAGTTCTTCTCAGTTGATAGCTAGCTTTGCACACTATTGATCAAAAGTGTGAAAAACATCCTATCCTTGAGACAATAATTAACTGTCGACCAAGCAGCAACGAAGCAGTATGGGTCTACTATGGGATAATCAGACTGTGTTATGTAACAGTGACATTGCTTTTCTGTTTCATTCCAATGAATATATGAAACTTCTACACCTGACTGGAATTGTGTGCAGTTAATTTAATTGGGAAATTTATGAATTAATTGTAATTTAATTAATTATACACCCATCAGTTAATTTAATCTATGTAAGTGATTAAGTATGTTAAATGTTTAATCGAAAGAAAATAGTTCCGATGGAAAATAAAATAGTAATAGCTTGAAATGTAATAGTAATATATTATATTGCCTTCAGCATGTAATAGTAATAGAAACTAAGTAATAGTAATATATTACATTGCACTGTAATAGACACCAGGCCTGCTTCAGGTTGACACAGCAAATAAAACCATGTTTAATGGTTAGCCTTAACCATTAAAAAAAAGTAGATTCTTCAACTGGTCAAAATATTAAATAACTTATTACTGACAAATTTAATATAAAGTAACTGCTTCAGAAACATGTTACAAAGGTTCCATTAAAATTGGTTTTCTAGGTGCCTCAAATAATTAGAAATTTGTCCTATATCAATGTAGAATACCTAGAGTTTTTCTTAAAAAAGTAAATGCCTGCTCTTATATATGTCTTATATATTGCCAGCTAATTTCATTTATAAAATGTCAGTAACAGTTACAAGTTTAACTTTAAGCATATTACAATTACATTGGTTTCGATATCTAGTAAAACTGCAAGTAAATAGAATGTTTAATTGAACTGCCCAATTATGTACATTTTTTTTTTATTGATTATGTATATGTCAGTTATAATCACTGGCTTTCTTGGATGGCATGATAACACAATCAACGTTATTTATCTTATATTATTACAGCCAGTGGCATATTTAGAGGTAAGGTTGGACAATGGCTAATATATATTTTTTTCCTGCATATAACCAGTTGTGCCACTATATGGACCTTTGGTATAAACAAATAGGTGACTAACCTTGTCCCCCTTTAAGAGATCCTTGATATGCCAATGATTACAGCTTAACAATTCGTTACAAAAACTTCCTATATATATATATATATATATATATATATAAAATAAATAAACTCATGTATTTGGCACTCACAACGTTTCTGTGTCGCAACTAATAACTGACCACTTTACATATGTATGCCGTATATTTAGTTATATACATATAAGATTGATTATAGACATAACCAGAGATTCTGCTAGACCGGCATATGCCGGTTTTTATTGGTAAAATGGTATCAAGTACCGGGAAAAATAAGATGTCGGTACCGAGTGCCGGAAAAAATACATTACAGTGTTGCATTCGGTTTCCATTCTGTCACAGATCTAAATATTGGTGAACTTTATAAAGGCAAGCTAGCTCTGAAGCGCTTTGCATGGGTGGAGGTCCAGTGCGGACAGCAAGAATGCAGACAATGCAGCAGGGGTGTCGACTTTCAACTAAGCAGCCCGATTTCGTCTTCTTGTGTGTGGTCGACAATGCTTTGGCTTTGGTGTGGTTACAATATTGACAACGACCGTAATGCAAATACTTTGGGAACTGAGACGATGCGCTGTTCCCAGGCACTAACAATTAGAGCAATACACACGGTTGTTGTTAGTGGCATAAAACTACCTTGTGATGCTTTTTGAATGAATGGGATTTTATATGTGGAAAAGGCGTTGTTATCAGGTTTTGATGCCATAAAAAATTGGCATATCAGGAATCGGGAGTTGAACCGTAAAATAGGGAGCCTCTCACCAAGATTGGCATCTTTGCTACAAATAAAATAATAATCTTTACCCAAATCCCTAGATAATACCCAGCTAGGCAATCCTTTTTTCTTCAGAAAACACATTCAATGGTAACATATGTTCAAGTGTTGTGTATGTCTATATAAATTATGAATGATTGCAGCCATTTGTTTATTGCGGTGTCAACCCAACAAGTGAGCACTCGTAGATTTTGCAACAGATTATACAGACGCCATCGACAGTTACCGTAATGCTGTAAAATCAACATGGACGGACTAGCCCGCACTAAACTGACATGGATAGGCCCGCCCATGATAAATATTTACCCATCCAAAAACTCACTTTACACATTTTACACATCCAAAAGATGGATGGATCTCTGGATGAGTCCCTGCTGAGTGAAGTGCGTTGGGAAAATTCACTTTGTTGCTATTTGCACTGATTGTGTGTCGGATACTTAATCAGGAGTACCGATCATCGTTGTTGTGACTGCAAACATCTGTGATTTCAACTGGTGTGCAATGTCTATGGGACGCTAAGTTTTGAACTCGACCTTCTTTGATTGACAGCTCGGGGCACTGTGTTGAGTTTATGAACACTCATCTCTCTACTTATTTCTAGATAAGTCAGGTTTTTTTCATGTAGCATTCTTCTCTTGGTTGCTGTAGGTCACTGTAGGTGTTTTGTGTGCATTAGTAGCATTGTTCTGTTTTCGGAAAGACTGGGAACCGGTAGACGTTTGCCTTGTACCAAATTTTTTTTTTGCCGGTACCGGAATATTTCATAGGCTAGCAGAATCTCGATAACATGCGTTTGTTTATTGCATATCAACAATGTAAAAAATTGCTTTCTATGGCCTGGATCCTCGCCTTGTTCCCTGGATGCGAAACAGTGAGCTATTTCGTCTTATAGAACAGTGTCCACCATGTTTAGCATTTGTGTAGACTATTCTCAGTATAATTATTCTCTTAGCAATGTTATAGCCTGTAATAAAATACTACTATGTATGTAAAGCGTCTGAGAGCAATCTCGATTGACTGGGTGCTATACAAGTACTTTTATTATTATTATTATAACTAGAAAGGATATTATGTTGCAGTATTAATACCACGATGTATTGTATGGCCAACCCTTGGCCTTGCCTTTGAACAACCAACACAGAAAGGACAATGTTATGCATAACTAAGACATTTAAATATAATCCCAACTTCTCAAGTCAGCAGTTATCACAGTTTGGCAATTATGTAATGTGTCTCCACTAAAAACTTATTCAGATATCATAGATTAACACAACATGGTATTCTGCATAATATAATATTATCACAAATAATTGGAGTTGGCATTGGCAACGCAGAATTCACAAAATGTTGGGTTATACCAACGTTACGGCATTGTTCCAGCTGTACAATGTGAACACACTACAGTTATGGCTCATGTTAATTCGTTTTCCGACTGACAGCTGAAAACATATCGCGCTGCAGACGTTAATTTGACTGACAGCGACACAAACGAGACTCCGTAAATTCGTAATGCAACACGATAATGCACGGATATTGCTGCTTTGCAAAGTGACAGGCCAATTTCACCACCAAATGCTACAATAACCACTGCCAATGCGGAAATATGATAAACATCACTACGTAACAGATTTGTTGTGTTTTTACGAGCAACCGTGCACACATATGTGAATGCTGCATTTTACTTACCATTTCGGATTTCTAATCTAAATACACTACACACAGCAACAGTTCTGTTTCGTCGTCCTTCCACATCCGGGGGTTTCTTCCTCTAAATATGGCAATATGCGCAGAACCGGAAGTCTTGTCGTGGGTGAACACGCAACTTCCTTTTTGCCGGCGCAATGGCTGGAGTGAGTGCTGAATGTTTCATGTTTATTATTCTGCAATTATCCGAGCCATCTCTTATTTGAAAACCCTTTGCATTAGTTTAAGAAACAACATATATACATTTTCATAACATGTTAACCCTATTATTGTTTTCCTGCAGACGCTGTACACGTACCCTGAGAGCTTTCGTGCCTATAAGGCACAGGTTGCTGCCCAATACAGTGGGGCGAAACTCGAAGTGCCAGAATTCAAGCTTGGCGAGACGAATAAAACGCAAGAGTTCCTAAAAAAGTTTCCTCTGGGAAAGGTGCGAGTGTGAAATAGCATACGACTAGGTAGTTATGGCCAGAAATGTCAAGCGAAGTGCGATACAATCGCTGGCGCTGCTGTCAGTGACAGTCTGTCATGGCAAATGGGCTTGAATGGCATGGACATGGTCCATGGATTGTAATTGTTAAAGTTTAAGCATGTTCGTTTAATAATTGTTTTACTACTGGTCTTAATAAATAACTATAACAAACTGAAGCAACTTTTGCATAGCCATACTAACTAGCTTTCTTTGCAGTAGCCAATGTTGTTACATTTGTTTGTAATACCCGGCAGAAGTCAAGAAGTTAATATTTCTGGTGACGCTGTCACTGACTGAGTTGAAATATTTATTGAAAGATCACTTTTGCTTACCTCCGCTGTTCCTTTTATCACAGGTTCCGGCATATGAAAGCAAGGATGGTGTACTTCTATTTGAGAGCAATGCAATTGCTTATTACCGTAAGTTCAAAACATTATGTTCTACAGATATTTTTAATTCAGGTAATAGCCCATATATGCATAAATGTATAATAAAAATATTTAAATAAAGCATACTGTAAAATTTTCTGACTTCTACAGAAAGGTCCACATTAGTTTGGTAGAAAAAAACATCATGCCAGGTTGCAGAGTATCTGGTAAAATTCATTTGTGTGTTTGATGCAGTTGCCACGGATGCTATGCGCGGTGCCAACAAGGCAGATGCTGCAGCGATACAGCAGTGGATTAGCTTTGGTGACAGTGAGATTGTGCCAGCATCATGTACATGGGTGTACCCCTGTCTTGGCATAATGCAGTTCAACAAGCAGAACACGGAGCGTGCGAAAACTGACATCAAGCTGGCGCTTGGCGTACTAAACGACTTCCTTTTGATGCACACTTACCTTGTGGGAGAGCGCATATCCCTCGCTGATATCTGCCTATGCTGTAACCTGCTTGCTCTTTACCAAATGGTGAGTATACTGTGTGATCTTTTGCATCTGGTAGTCGTGTTGGATTTGGGCAAACAATTTTGTAAACAAGTTCCTTTATATATCAAACAAAAGTATTGGTTTTGGGAATCCCTACCATTTTATTAGGGGTGTTGGAATCCATCATTATTTGGTGGGAGGTTTTTTTTCTGGAATTTGTTGCGTTGTGTATGCATCGTTGATGGTGTAAAGTTTTTTTTGTGTAAGCCTCCCACAAAGGCATGCTTGTACACTTGTGTTACAATCATGTAAGAACCGGAGGTAGATCAAAGCAACTGTTTTCTGGCTGTCTCACATTCAGTGTGGCTTACCAGAGGGTGGTTGTACAATTGGTATTAAATATACATAATTGCTACACTAACTCCTAGAAGGCACTTGTCCTGTACGACAAGTTGCGAATCATGTTTACTTGTCCCACCAAAACTATACTTGTCCCCCCCAAAAAAAAAACTACCTCACCTATCCTCTTCTGGCCCATAAGGCCGAAGTGAATCTGCTCCATCTTGTTCTGTCAGCTGCTACATGTCTGGCTTCGTTCCAGCTATTCCACGCCAGTATACGCCTTTCATTTTCAATAGTTGATCGCCACGTTGTCTTTGGTCGCCCAACCTTTCTTCTACCTTCAGGCGTCCAGGTCAGTGCAGTCTCACAATTGCTGTTCTTCTCCATTTGTAGGATATGTCCTACCCACTTCCATCTTCTTAACTTGACCTCAGTGCTGATTGTCTTCAATTTTGTTTTTGCCAGAATATCTCGATTTGATACAACGTATGGCCATCGAATTTGTAGGATTCGTCTTAAACACTTGAAAAAAAACTACAAACGCAGTGAATTGCTATGGCATGATATGACCCACACCTGGATGTATATAATATCCAGTATGATGTTTCTAACAAATTTTCTGAGTGTAGAAGAAAAAATAATTCTAAGAAACAAGGTAGAGTTTGCCAACTTTTATTGTGTTAAAAAGTAATTCTGCAAATTCTGACCGAAAGTAAATAACTTGATTACAATGCACACTTAGACACAATTGTTGTTATGTTTACAGTGCATATTTAGCAAGAGCTATACAAATGGCAACAACATGCAACAAAATAAACGACTAAAAAGTATTGCATTAATAAAACAGAATAAATTAACCGTTAATTAAAGTGCTTTTCATTATGACCTATGTATACTGTGAATGCAACTAAATTGAAAAACTACTCATGCTTGCGAGTGTAGGGCTTAGGGTTGCTGCCGTAGCTGTCGGCATACTTGCGTTAACATGATATGATTGTACTACTTCAGGTTAATATGTAAACAAAACAAATGTGCTTAGTAATATAAATACATGTACGCTTTTGCCGTCACGCCGAAGCCGAGTGGCACATGTAAACAAAACAAATGTGCTTAGTAATATAAATACATGTACGCTAATGTCGAGTGGCATTAGGCCGTTGCGTTGGCGTTTGTCATGATCACGATCTGTTTCTGACATTAGATTAAAATATTATGCATTCCTGTGTAGCAATAATGTTTAAAAAAAAATAAACAAAACGGGGATAAATGTGTGTGGCTATGTAAGGGGGCATTTAAATAAGGAATGGTGACAACATGTTCGTGTTTTCAACATAATAGCATTGCTGTCCTAGTGAGTAAGCTAGTTTCTAAAATATTGCATGTGCCACCTGGTGATTATATTGGCAGTAGTCGCATGACGGAAAGAAAGCGGTGATACGTGCGCCATCAAACAAAATAATAGATTCCATTAAACGTTATTTATTTTGTCAATAAGTCAAAACCTTTCGGTCTTTATTAAGGTAGCCAGGGTGGCTATAATATGCTTGTCTTGAATTGATTAGTTTCAGTAGGAGTTTTAAAGATAAAAAAAATGTCACAGATTGTAGTTGAAATACTATATAATATACCAGATTTAAAAAAATTAGTTTTTCATTTATTTGGTTATGTTAGAAGGTTTTTAAAAAAAATTGTAAATGTTAAAAAAAATAGCCACTAAAATGCATTTCCGTTCGTGTCAAAGGCATGATAAACTACGTTAACACTCACTGAACAATGATATTTGCTGGTTAAGGCAACGCACGCTCCTGAAAAATCAATGTTTTTCCCGATTTTATTTTTTTCTGGTCATTTTCATGTTTTGTCATATCGGTGTACTATTATTATCTAACTTTCGATCTGTGTGTTTTATAGATATGAATATATTCGTAAAATGCAATAAAAACAAACATTTGTAGCATGCCCATTGTTTTAGAGTAATTACTTTACGTAATCGCGATCGTAAAATATGATGCCGCCATCTTTGTAAACAACCCAACATATCTGGTATCGATGCAGAGCTTCACTTTCGCAGTGCTTCATGGTAGTACTGGTTCTGTAATATCTGTGGTAGATTTCGACCATTACGACCTAGAAGAGGACCCCCCTTTGCTAGTCAGCGCAGCTACGATTGGTCACACCCCCAAGTGTGTCACGCTGATTGGTTATCAGGCGGCCTACTACGTCACAAAGGAATTTCCCCGTCTTACACCTTTGCTGTTTTTCTACGCTTCGATGTGCTTTAGAGTAATTTACGTAATATATCCGGAAGACAGTTGAAATATAAGCAGCAGTTTAGTACGAAACCAAGGTCTCGACGCCGACAGTTGAGTTTTGCACGTTCTATGATCGGCAAGAGGGCAAAAAGTGGTGGTGAAGACAACGGGAATTCCGATGTGCCGATGTCCAGGGCAGTGGCAGCACCAGTGTCAGTAATAGTATAGTTGAGTCTGAGATGTCATCGTCAACAGATCAGGGTGTAACTGTAAGTATTAGTTATCATTGTTTGCGTCACATTATTCATGATTATCTGGCAAAATTTCGGGTTCAATATCCGAGACGCGAGAGGCCACAAAAGACGTATAATCGTTTGTTTACATTTTGCATATAATCGCACCCATATATTATAAATATGTATAAATAAATAAAGACATACATTTTATTATCGTTAGTTATTGACAGTATTTCCTATGTTTGTTGACTTGTGCTTGTGGACCATTGTCATATATTATAGCCATGGGCATGGCCTAACAAAAAACCTGAACCTATTTTTTGATCGATATCAATGATAGTTGCCCAGCTTGTTTGCCCTATTTATTATGTTGTTGACAATAGTCAATATGAAGTTGAATATGCTTACTGTAAATATTGTGAACCAGATGTACCTGACTAATAACAAATAATTATGCTTGCAGGTAAACTTTGTTGAGCTGGAATCCCTCGGCCGTCAACTTCAACAGCGTCAACCCCCATCTTGACAACCCTCATTTCGGCTACCAAGCGAGAGAAAAATTTATCGGCAGGGTCTTCCTCTGCGCCAGAAAATGATTGTTGTTCAACAATGCCGGCAACTCATCGAGACATAGTTTGTGCATTTCTGCATGATGCCAACGCATGTGAAGGGACTCCTGTGTCTCGAGTGTAGTGCACCCACACTGAAGATACATGCCCTCGATCATTGCCTCGGCCTTGTGTGCCTATACGAGACATACTGTACAACATGCAGGGTTGTGTTAAACTTGATGCTGTCGTCTGAATAATGAATATTATACACCATTAGCAAGAGCATGAACTGGAGAAGCTCTCTGTGCAATATTGGTACTGCAGCTCTATTTTGTGTGTTGGTGCGGTGGGATTGTGGAGTGACGATGGACACAAGGCCTCGGCCTTGTGTGCCTATACGAGACATACTGTACAACATGCAGGGTTGTGTTAAACTTGATGCTGTCGTCTGAATAATGAATATTATACACCATTAGCAAGAGCATGAACTGGAGAAGCTCTCTGTGCAATATTGGTACTGCAGCTCTATTTTGTGTGTTGGTGCGGTGGGATTGTGGAGTGACGATGGACACATATTTATGGTGTGGTTGTGTCTGAATTTTTTTTATTCATGTTTTCAACCAACCAAATGATGACCATTGTATACCATTAGAAAGAGCATGAACTGGAGAATCCCATCCCACTGTGAAATTTTAGTACAGTAGCTCTATTGTTTGCATGTGAAATTTCGTATTGAAATGTCTACAAACTTTGAAGCTGTTTTTTCAATAAAATGTTTTTGACCGACAAGACATCTCTTGTTTGGTAGAACTCAGCTATTTGTCAACAGAATCATTTGAAATTTTCAGAATATCATCCCAGTAAAATGTGCAATATTGTGATAGTTTCTGATTTGAGATGCAACATAGATTGCATAATATTATGACTTTTATGAAAAATTTGGCTTTTCGATGTTACCAAGATTGAAAAAATCATAAATTTTGTTTGGAAACCTAAAAAAAAATCCAACTGTCACAATTTGCATATGTATGTAGTCAATCAATGTGCCAAGTTAGAACAAATTTGGACAAGCCATTGTCCAGATGTACCAATCACGGTGAATCGGCTGAAATCCAAGATGGACGCCACCCACACCGCCACCTGGTGGTCAAAAAAATATGAAATTAATTTGTAAAATGTTTATATGTCACTAACATTGTCCTGAAATTTCAATAAGCTGGGTTGAAAAATAAAGAAAATAGAATCGACCAGAGCACGGTGCCTTAAAGTACATGATTTTGTTAGATAGACATAATACTGATGTGTACTAGCATTACAGTAACCAGACGATGTGGTCCGCTTTCATGGCGAACGAATATATTTGGTTTGAACATTGTAGCGCATGCGGTTGTTACTATGGAAACATTGTCGCATTTCCGGGAACTCAAAAGGGATTTCCAAAAGGACTGCATTTTTAAAGGATGGATTGGCGAAATATGACGTTAGTGTCGGGTGATTTTTTGTGGTGTCAACGTTTAGTTCAGTATATCCTAGCATGTTATGAGAAAAAATTAAAAATCTACTGACGCTAGCTGCCCCAACCACATTGAATTACTTTCGTATCCTCTTCATGCTGTGTGGCACATAAGGCTCGCACAAGATCTCGCCAGACCCCTCTCTTGGGCTCTCCTTGCTGCTGTGCCCCATGTTAACCCCGCAGCCTTCAGTTCTTCTATTGTTCGTCGCCACATTGTTTTCGGCTTGCCTCTTTCTGTTTCCTTCTGGTGTCCAGGTTAGCACTGATTTTGCTGGCAAGTCGTTGCTCATCCTATAGACATGACCAAGCCATGTCCACCTTCTATTTTTCAGGATGAGGCAGATGTGTTGTTTTGTTGCTTGATGGAGTCTGGTGTTGGAGATGGTCTCGGGCTAGTACACTTTCAGTATATTCCTTTGGCATGTGTTGTGGAAGCTGGAAAGTCTATTGGTGTCTTGTGTCATGCGCCAGCACTCTGAGCCATAGAGGATCACAGAGAGGACATTGCTCTGGTAGATTCTGAGTGTGGTCTTTCTTCGGGAATATACTGAAGATCTCCAGAGCAGCTGTAGATTTGCAAATGCTGACCTGACTTTTCCCAATCGTGCTTTGATGTCTTCTTCTGCACCTCCTTGGAGACTGATGATGCTGCCCAGGTAAGTGAACTTGTTGACTAACTCGAGTCGATGATTGTAGATCATAATTGGTTGCTGTTTGTTAATACTTTTGTCTTTTTTGCATTGACTGAGAGACCAGTGGAACTGGCTTGTTGCTCTAGGTTGTTGCTCTAGGTTGTTGATCTAGGTTGTTGATCTAGGTTGTTGCTCTAGGTTGCTCATTTTCCTCAGTACCTGGTCTCGAGTGTGAGAAAGCAGAGCGAGGTCATCTGCTGTTGGTTGATCATGTTTTTTGTTGCCCAGGCGATGGCTAAGGTGAATAGAAACAATGACATGACACATCCTTGTCACACGCCGAATTTCACAGTGAATTTGGTTGTTGAGTTTCCAACACTACAGGAGAAGTTCCTGTAGAAGATTTGGATGAGTTTCACCAGCTTTTCTTGAATTCTATAGTGCCTCAAGATTTTCCGAAGGCTCTCCCTATGCACACTGTCGAATGCTTTTAAAAATCTACGAAGTTAACATAGATTTTTCTTTGCCATTCATTGCATTGCTCTAGAACGTTCCGCAAAGTGAAGTTGTGTTCAGTTGTTCCTCTTCCATTAAAATGAATAGTACGTTTTATATTGTAACGGCATGAACTTGTCTGGTGGGACAAGTGTCCAGGATTATGTACTTGTCCTACACTGTTAGCTACTTGTCCCAGACAAGCGGACAAGCCCTGAATTGTAAAATGATGGAATTAAAATAAATGCACTATTAAAATAAATGCACAGTGCTTGTTTTCTGTCTTGCTATATGGGTCCATTGTTTATATAATATTTCACAAGTTTTATAAATAATTTTCATATGTTGCATACTTAATACAGCCAAAAATATTCTTTTATAAAAGGACTGAAGCTGTTCACAGGCACACTGCTAACACCTTTGCTGTACTTTAAAAAAAAAATTCTTATATTTTCTGGGGTGTATACTCCTGTTCCAGTAAAGTACATCCTGTTTGGGTAGTTCTGGTATATTTGTCATAGCTTCTGTAGCAGACATGGGGCCGAGTACATTTTTATGAGTACAGTACGAGTAAGAGTACTTTGGTGATGGCTGAGTATGAGTACATTGCTCAAAGCTGAGTACGAGTACATTTCCAGGAGTACATTTTGTATAATATTATAGTAACTCTGTATAGGAATAATAACGTATTTAAAAAATAAACATTGTGAATGAATTTATATACTTCAGGAAGAGTTGACTATGCAACGGGAGTTGATCAGACTTTTGTATGAGGAATACTTTAAAAAATATTTTGTGTTTAGGATCAAACTGGGGGTTGCATTCCATTCAAAGGTGCGATTCGCATGCAAATGTTCAGGGTATGCATTCAAATACGGGTTAAAATGTATTTAAATTGAAAATACTTTTCAAAACACATTTTATAGCACAACATAACCAGAGAAAAGAAATATAACCATTAAATATATATGATATTTGAATTAATGAACACTGTCGGGCATGTTGTGGTTGGCAGTGACCACAAGTCCACAACTAATGTATTCTAATGCTTTTTATGGCAAACTGATGAATTACCCTTACTGGACTTCCTGGCTTAATTAAACAAACACAAGGATTATGGCCTGGACTGGTAACTATTAAAATTATTACTATTATGGATATGAACTTGGGGTTTCTGACTGGGAAAAAGAATCAAAAGATGCTGTCTCTTGAAGCAAAGCCTTTGTGGCTTCAGTGCACTCATTGTGCAGAAAAGTGAATACTCATCAATACCAAGTAAAAATGAAACCACATCTACTAAATGTAACAATAATTATTACAAATCGGGTTATTACATTGCAATTAATATCATGGACATTGCAATAGAATTGACATAATAAAAGTGTTTTTAATGATCCTGCATTAGAAAACATATAACTCGGCTGAGATGCATGCAAGAACATAAAAACGTGTTGATTTGATTCATATGCAGGCAATACAATTTGCTGCGATACTTTTTGAAATTACTGTTGTAGTTGTTAACAATTTGATAAAATAAGAAATAAAATAATTTTTTCAATATTATTGAAAAAGTACTGAGATGTACTTGTAATGTACTTGTAATATCTGAGTGCATTGAGTACGAGTACTTGACCATAATTTCTACGAGTACGAGTATTTCAAAAATGTACGCGAGTACAAAGTACTTCGGCCCCTGGTCTCTTCTGTAGTAATGGTAGTTTTGTGTTACCTCCCACAAAGGCATGCTTGTACACTTGTGTTACAATCATGTAAGAACTGGAGGTAGATCAAGGCAACTGTCTTCTGGCTGTCTCGCGTTCAGTGTGACATACCTCAGGGTGGTTCTACAACTTGTATATTATTTGTTATTGGTAGTCCTGATATGTTTTTCTTTTTTAATGAACCATGTTATTTCAATTTATTGATTTTATTTGATGTTTTATTAACACACCAGTCAACATATCTGTACTAGTAATACAGTTATGTTTGTCCTCCTTCAAAGACATGCCTGTATTTGCTGCAGCTGTGTAACAAATGGAGGTACACTAAACAACATAACCATCTGTCTGTGTCAGTGCACACATTACTGACAGCTTGGTTGTGAAACAATCTTGACTTGTCTTTTAGATGCAGCTATTGTAGTTGTACCCTTTTTTTCTTATATCTAAAAATGATCTCCATTTATAAATATATGACTGACAGGTTTTCCTAACACCATTTTGTAAGAGGCAGTAGCTTTTATTTTGTCTGTTCGTTTAAGATTTAATGTTAACCATTAAAGCCCTGATCTGCTTTGACCACTGAATACTGCATTCCCAGTGAAAATGCAAGAAGATCGACTGCATCACTTCAAGTCAAGATTTCAGCAACAAAATGCTTTTTATGAATAGAAATATTATATATATTCTGAAAGTACGATAATCAGCGAGTAAAATGAGCCATATCATTTTACATTTCGTCGTCATGGTAACCAGATATCCAAGATGGCCACCACGATTTCAACATTTTTGCAGTTGCTGAACGCAGTTGTATGCCAGTGTATATATTTAATGTAAACTACTCATGTTGATCATGCTACAGGAGTGTATTATGATCTAAAATACAATATAAAGTACATTTTGTAGAGTATGAGAAAGTGAAAAACAAGTTATTTATTTATATTTTAAACGTATATGACAGAAGTATTCATTTGTAAATGTGCTAACACATTCATCGCTACTGGACCGATTCCAATCAAACTTTGCATATTGACGGATTCACAGACACCTTTTTCTTCTAACAAAAATGAAACTATGGATCATCCAACATTGATAGTACAGTGTGCAGCTCATCCTCAGCGTTTACACCATCACATTCTTTATCACTGACGTCCGAGTAGCCATTGAAAATACTCCCGCTGTCAGTATCCGTTTTGCCTCCGGCTCGGTCGCTAAGTTCGCCAACATCATCAAAGATTTGTCGCTAAAACTATCAAATAATACATCCAAAACATACGGCGGTAAATCATCAGTTGAAGTAATGCCGTCCGCCATTGCGGCCATAGCAGATTTTGATAATCCATCATTAAAAATGCGAAAATCTCCGTAAAATTATATTGAGCGATAATAAACGATTGTCGCTACCGAATAGCTAATTCATTCGCCATGACAGCCATATATAATAAGTGGCTCCACTTGGTGGATAATTATGAGTAAAAGCGTTTTAAATGGGGAACATAGCCAATTCCGGTATACCGGCCTGTCGTACTGTAGCGTCACACACCGCGAGGCCGGTATACTGGCCTGTCGTACTGAAATGGTTAATCATCTTTGCATTTTTAAAAAATGTTTAGGTGTTTTTCCCACGTGGTTGTATGACTCTTATGCAGGGATCGATCTGGGCTGCGGCCTTGCGTAATTGACGCATCATATTTTTAATGCTGCATTGTTTTTTAGCGTGTGCCCTGATGACACATTTTTATAAAAGCGATATATAATACCGATGTTTTTATCCGGAGTCACGGTGGAGAATTGTATTGCTCTGCGATTTTCATAATTTTGCCACTTCGATGGTACATCATTTATCCGCTAGGGTTGTACGTCATTTGTCCATTAGGGTGAACATATAGTTCTCCCCTAATTTGTCGCTCATCGAGCCACATACCGTAATGATGCCGCCCAAAAAAGTCTAATTCCCCTACCTCAGAGATGCCAACCATTATGATTTGGGAGTAATCATTACGATATTTGGCCCTCCATTAAGCTATTACGATGTGTCGGTCAATAATTACGCTCCCCTTGCCTTCCCATACAAAATCTTGTAAGTCCAATATTCCCCATGATGATATTGGCAACAGCCGTTGTTTTCCAGTCCCTACCGACCTCTCCCGTGCACTGCCAGCCAATCAGCAATCACAAACTTTCTAATTAGCATATTTCTATTAGGCCTAGCAGAAAAAGTTCTATGTTTCCGGTTTCCCGACCGACCCTACGTAATAGGGCCGACCCTGTAACTTTTTATGCATTTCGAAATAAAATAAAATCTGTTCCGACCGACCCTCTGCGAATGTACGACTTTTTTATTATTTTATATTTAAAAGTTTATGTCACTATTCTGCTACGGTAGCTGCTTTCTGAATGCTCTCTCAAACTGGGTAATGGTGAAGGTCATTTTGTGAAACTGATCGTGATTGGCTATATGCGGAGGTGTGTCTGGCTTGTTATCCAATCACGCGCGACTTTGCATTTCGCGGGCTATCTCCAAGTTCGACCAACAATGGCGTCTCGCATCTTGGCAGTGCGGTATAATCTTTGTCCCCACATTTCGGCAAAGAAAACAGTGGCTGCTTTCCATGGCACGTTAAAAGATGTATTCGAGCAGAATCACCCGCCCTTGGATTGTAAAAATTTCAGCCAGAAGGCCGAAAACGAAGCGTTTGGCGAGCTATCGCTCGACATTACTGTACAAGATTTGGACGCGTTTAAGATCAATAAACTCAGCTTCCACTGTCAAGCAAGACCTGCCAAATCTACAGAAGGTGCGGAGTGCGATGTCGACAATATTGCTCCACCACTACCCGAAGAAACCGAAGCCCACAAGGAAACGGAAGAATGATGCTCAGCCCAGTCAGGTCGTATCGAGCATTGAGCAGGTGGCTGGTGCGTCAGCAGTGGTATTGACAGACCAGCAGATGGTTGAGCAGCAGGGAGCGGGTGTCGAGTCAACGGTGAGGTCAAAACAGCAGTCCTTGGACGATTATGGTTTATACACAGCACAGCATGCTAGGGCCTCCATCCAGTGCGTTGAGTGCAGAAAGCCAAGAGTCATTTATAGTAAACAGAAACTGTCGGAAAGACACAACCTATCCCTCACATTGGCATTGAGTGAGCATGAGTACAGCTGTGGCGCTCCGATCTTGCCTCCAAATTCATCACTTCTCAAAAGTGTACAATGTCGCAGTGGCCTGGCATGCAGCTTACCAGTGGAGGTTGCATATTACAGTAGCAACATTGGCAGGTTGGACATTTGTGCACACTGTGGCAGCGAGGAAGCAGTTGTGGATCTTGAACTAAAAAAGAAATTCAAAACGGTGCTCCCTCTCTGTGGTGTATGTGATGACACTGGACTGAAAGCAATTGTTTTACGACCATATGGTAAAAAACGATGAACACATCCAATTCAGGCATTTTGCAATATGCCAATTTGGTACATTTCATGTCAATTTTGTTCTATATTGTGTTCCAAATTACAAAATGACATTCATGTACAGTATGTCTACTAGTATCTGGCAAAGATAAAAACCAGGGTGAATAAATTGTTTTTATTAAATGATGTTTTAAATGTCCGTGATTGAATCTACCATTGATTGAGAATATTGCACTCTATGTGGAGCCCCCAGGTTCTATGGTACCTAGATAGCCTGGTTAATAATCCATGCGGAAATACACAACACCATTCACAATGAAGACCGCACACTACAGAGGGTAACTAAGGGTTGAAGTGTTCGTAAATGCAAGGTTACAGTGAAAATAATTAAGCGAAAAAATACAGATCCCAACAGAGGGTGGCTAAGGATAAATGAAGGCCAAAACATATGCATTGAATGCCAAACATATATTGTTAGATTTCCAGGCATGTGTTATGTACTATATATGTACAACAAGGATACAATCCGGTTACACATGACTAACCGATGTTGGGAATGCTTCCACGTTAAAAAAAAGATACAGCTGCCTACCTACCCTATTTTAAACAACATAAAAAGTTAAGATAAAAAAAAACATTTCCCTACCTACCTACCCTACTTTTTGCAAGCATGAAATAGGAAACATAGAACTTTTTCTGTTAGGCCTTATAAATTACTTCGACTTTAATATGCATTCATTTATGCATTTATGAAATTGATCAACAGGTTTCCAAAACAAACATCAATTGTTTTTTAGCAGAAGTAAAAACGATCTTATATTTAGATAGCTTACACCTATTTCGTTCAGAACAAATTATCAAGCAAGCAAATAAAATGTACTGAATGTAATACAAAAACTGCAAATATGATCACTGGCCTAATAAATTGAATGTAATTACCACGTTATGCTAAGCGACCATGTTATGCAAATTAATTGCACTTTTATGTAATTAATTTGGGGCACATAAAATTTCAAAAAGGCACATAGTTATGCCTCTAATGTGCCCAAAGGTCACATGTATGTCTTTTTCCAGATCGATACCTGCTCTTATGTGTTACCAATGCTGTCATTGATCATTGTTCCAGGTTCTGGATTCAGAGTTTCGCCAGTCATACGGTAATGTCAACCGGTGGTTCATGACACTTGTCAACCAGCCTCAGTTCAAGGCCGTACTTGGTGATGTCAAGTTGTGTGAAAAGATGGCACAGTTTGATGGTAAGTTACTGCAAAAAAAAATTGATCTTTGCTAAAAAAGAATCTTAGCAGAGCACTATGAATGACCAACTGTTTTTTAAATGACCAGTGAATAAATGCGATTGATCTTTGATAGTGTGTACATTGTATTGTTACTTGTTTCCTTTATACTCTGTTGTCCTTGTCATGCTACTTTGAATGTGGGTGTGGTTAAGTTGTTTTGTTGTAAGCCCAGCAGTTAGTCTGATGATACCTTGCGAAAATACACGACTGGTGTGGTGATGCATATTCTCAACGATTTTTGTAGCTAAGAAATACCAGGAGTTGCACGGCCAGGCTAAACCAGAAAAGAAGAAACCAGAGAAGAAGGCAGCAGAGAAGCCAAAGGTACGTTATGTACACCTAGTCAGTGTGAAGAAGGTGGAATTTCTACTGTTGCACATTTGAGTGTTTATACAATTAGCTACCAGAACATAGAAAAAGGCCCGAGTTACAAAATCCAAATAATGTTTGTGCAATTTTGTCGGCAATACCTGACCTTGGAAATGTGGTTCTTACGTGACTGTCCTGTGTTATTACCTGCAGCATAGGAAGGACAAGAAGAAGGTACTCAATCAAACGTCATATTGCAGTTTATTTGTACAGTGCTCCTTTAGTTTGCGTTGTTGTATAGTCTGTTCGTGTTTTATTTCACATGTAGGTTGTTGTAGAGCAACCATTTTACTGTAAACAATTTTTTGACCCATTCAAGTTTTTTTTACAGGTTTAGCAAGATAGTATTCTAAGTTGACAAATCCTAGATTGCATGTGGACAAATATGCTGATTACTTATCGAGGTCCTACTTTTTGGCATACACACTTATGTTATTACTTGTTTCTTATAGTGTCATGTTTTATTTTGTAGCTACTGTACTGTAATGTTCAGATGACTATCAGCGCTAATTGTTACTTTACTCCTAACTTGTGTGTGTGTGGGTGTGTGTAACTAAGGAGTGGAGTAATATCCACGCACACAGCCAATAGTTTTTGTAGTCTTGCTATTTTTATAATCAATTTCTGTGTATAGTTGCATATGCTGCATGTCAACATTTTCATTTTCCAAAATTGAATAAAATCTTTTCAAAACGTTTCTGTACTTTGCTATTTGTTGTTTGCCAATTTCCACCTACTTTTATTTTTTTAACCTAAAATATGTGATCTGCATGTTTTAGAACTTCGCCATGTGTGCATAATTATCGCTCCGGTTATCTTTTGTTACATAATCTGTACAATGATCGTATGCTCGCACCTTGACAGTATTTGTCTTTAGGAGAAGCCGAAGCCAAAACCTGAGGTAGATGATGAGCCCCGTGCAGAGAAGCCATCTAAAGACCCATTCGCTGCCCTGCCTGAAGGGTAGGTGGTAATAAGTAATAATGGATTCTGAAACTAATGTCCTCCCACAAAGGCATGCTTGTACACTTGTGTTACAATCATGTAAGAACCGGAGGTAGATCAAAGCAACTGTCTTCTGGCTGTCTCGCGTTCAGTGTGACATACATGAGGGTGGTTCAACAAGTCGCTGCTTTATTTATGTTTATTTTCATGTGTTGAGGTATCTCCCAGTGATGTATGCGTGCATCCTTAGTCTTTACTTGCTTTTGTATGTAAAGCTATGTTTCTGTCATACATGTTTAATTGTTTTGTTCTTTTTGTGTCTGTTATGAAATGAAAACGGTGTCATTATATGCTGTCGTCTTTCAAAGCGTTCACTCCCATGTCTCCTTCATTGTTGTAGTACATTCGTCATGGACGACTGGAAGAAGGTCTACTCCAATGAAGACACAAAAACTGTTGCTGTGCCATATTTCTGGAAAAACTTTGACAAAGAGAACTACTCTATATGGTATGGCGAGTACAAATATCCAGAGGATCTGAAGATGATCTTCATGAGCTGTAACCTCATATCCGGTAAGAAAGCTTTACGAATTAAGGCCAGACATGGCAGCTGAAATTGTGTATTTTGAAGAAAAAAATACTCAAAATGTGTTTCCCCTCTATTCCGATAGCTTTGTATGTTAATTATCAATAAAGTTAATTTTTATAACAATTACATACCTCTAAATCACTTATTCATGAATAAATGCCCCTATAAAGTAATAATCCCATTTTGATTCTCAAGACGAGAAAAAGTTTGAAAATATGCAATGTTTAGACCTTAGCAACGCTGCCATAAATTCACCGTATGCAGTCTTGTTTAGTACGTATAGACTCCCCTTTTTGTCCTCTAACTGGCTGTCTAGATGACTTCCCGCCCTTTGACCTGTCTCCTTAGTTGGTATTGTGCTACGTGTTACCATTGAGACACTCCGCTATGCTTGCGACTTGCGTTGATCTGGATATTTCCATGTATGACAGACATTTTCATATATGACGTGTTGTCTCCCACAATGCTAAGCTTGTGATGCCGTGGTGACCCAAATATTTCCATATACATTCGTGCCTCGTTATTGCACTCCCCGTTATCACGCAGATTCGGAATAAGACGGTCGGTCATGGGCCTGAAATTCTGCCGCCAGGGGAAATGCCAAATGGGCCTGCTTAAACCTACTTAGATTTTTTTGCAATTCTCAAGAAACATTAGGTGAACAATGTGAATGAACGAGTATCAACGTGTTGTTTGTTTTGAGCTGCCGCTGACATCAATCGCTATCGCTGGCTTCGCTTCGACAGTTGGTAAATTGCAATTGAGATTCACATTCGCGTAAGAATCAGATAAACAGTCTTAAATGCATGCTTCCATTGCATCGTAAATCTAATCATTTTAACGATGCGAAACCAACATGCCAAATGCCTAACCCAAGGCACTACCGGTGCGCGAAAATATAAATTCAGATATGAATCGATGTTTAGTGGTGCATCGTAAATTTATGTTTCGGTCGAGATCATTTGAAACAATTACTAATTCTACCTATTGTCATTTTCTATGTTTAATCAGCTTGCATACTACATGTGTTACGGCGTTGCGGAAACCGTCTTCGTATTACGGAAATAAAATGTATGAATACAGAAAATTAAACACGTTGCGGAATAGCTGAATCTATAAATAATGACACCCTAGATGCGCCGATAACTTCGGGCAAAGATTGTGTTTTCGTTCACTTGAAATAGTTTATCGGTGCTTAGATTAAGGCTGTTGGTGCTGACGATGTGGATGATGAGAAGGTTGTTGGTGCCAGTGACGTGGATGATGAGAAGGTTGTTGGTGCCAGTGACGTGGATGATGAGAAGGCTCTTGGTGCCAGCATTGGTACTAAGCCCAAGAAACTCGGCCACAGATGGAAGATGGTAATCGATCCAGCTTGGTTGAATACATATCTCTGGATACCGGCTGCTGAAGGTGACATGCTTTGTAGAAAACATGGCAGACGACCTAAATGTGTTGCTTTTGGAAAAGCAGCCTGTGTTGACATGCCATGTATTTCTGTCCGCATCGATGTTGTGCAGAAACACTCAACATCAGACGTCCACCAACTTGAAATGGCATTGGTAGATAAAGTGCTTGATCCAGCCCAATGAGAACCCAGTTATTAGTTCTGAAAAGAAGGCATTTGTAGACTACCTCAAATGTATGTATTGGATGACCAAGCAAAAAATAGCCCATTCTACAAAATTTCCATCAGTGCTCAAATTAGCGAAATCACTTGGATGTGAATAGCTGGATGATATGAAGGTCGGCAGAAGCATGCATTACATGAGTCAGAATTCCATTTAGGATATTGTTGGTTGCCTTGGTCAAACAGTCCTTCAGCCGCTGTTAGGACATTCATCAAACCGAACTGTGCTCGATTCTAATTGATGAAACAACCGATGTGTCGATCAAGAAACAGCTGATTACGTGCTGTCGATTTGTGAAACATGATGCTGCACCTGAGACCAAGTTCACTGCTTTGCTGCCTATACCTGACGGAAAAACCAGAAACTATCACCAGTGCTGTTTTTGAGAAGGCCAGAGAACCATTTGCCGCAATGCCCTGGCAATGAAATTAAACAATGGCCAACGGCCAAAATAAACTGGCTATGCCTTCTTTTACGCCCAGTTCATTTCCAACTTACATGCTTATGTCGATGTCTCGTACAGCTAATGTCCCCCCCCCCCCACAATATAGGTCCAGTCCAGGCCCCACCACTGGCCTTTCCATGAATTAGATAGTCTTCAAACGCGAGCCCATTCAGTGTCTGAGAATACTGTCCCACCCACAACTAAAACTGCTTTGCTAATTATTATCATAAAAGTATGAATGAAGTATCATTTTGTTGGTTCCTAAGATGCTATTTTCTATAATAGAATGATAATAACTACAACACAACACATGTAATCATGGGAATAATATTACGATGTGAAATTTTCATCACAACTGAAAGCAAAGATAGACCAACTTCACCCTGCTACGAAAAAAAAATTTAGTGGCTGAATGTCCCTACATCCAGTGGTGGAAATGTAGCTAAAGATGTAAGCTATACAATAAAGCAAACATGAATAAAATATTTTGAACAGTTTTCAGGGCGAGCGATTGCTCTCGCTCGCGCAAATCAATAGTCTAGGGAGCGATTTATCTCTAGCATCAATTCCTAAAATCGCTCGCTGCCTGCAAGTGTTCGTCTTGACAAGGAATTTCTTGAGTATTAGATTCACTAGGAAAGTCTTATCTTTTTTATAACGTCAAAAATAAACATATTTCACCCTGCTACTAGATAATTTATGTGTGGCTGAATGTCCTTATATCCAGTGGGACAAATGTAGCCATATGTGTAAGCTATAACATAAAACAAACATGAATCAAACATGTTGAGCAATATTGTTTTTATGATGTTTTATGTAGAAACATGTAAAATAGTTTAGTTCTGTTTGTTTTGGGTTTCCATATAAAAAATATTGTGTGACAGGTGGATACAATGTAATTACTGGTGGGTGGCCGGCTTCCAAGAAAATGATATTGGCTTGACCTATTTCTCACAGTCTGAATTTGCCAGTCAATGGAATTTGCCACACGTAGTTAGCATTTTACCCGTCCAAAATACGGGTGGACAGGTCTGTGGATGAGTCTATGAGTCAATAGTTGATCAGCTGTTAAGGTTCTACAACTCCTCTCCAGTCAGGACAGCTGGGTTGGCCGAGATACAGAAAGCCCTTGACCAACCACAGCTGAAGATCGAGTATGCTTGTGACACGAGATGGCTGTCTGCCCTCTAATGTTGCTTGCCTGCTGTAGTCAGTTGCCTGTCGAGGGAAGCCGGGGAGAAAAATGATGCCCAAGCTCTTGGACGACTGAAGTTTGTTCAGACGTATGACTTTGTAGCTACAGTCCATACCTTCTGTGATATGTTGCCACCATTATCACCGTTGTCAAAGTCCAGTCATCAGTTGTTGACCTGTCTGTCGTCAAACCTTTGGTGCAGGTCACCAAGTCCACCATCCAATCACTGCAGAACCAACTTGGTGGTCACATGAAGAACTTACCTTACTACCTGGAGGAATGTCCACTGTTCTTGAAGTGGAAGAAACTGATGCAGCCATTCAGTGACATGAAATGCAGATATACACACCATTTCTGACAAATCTGGGTGATGGATTCTCTGACATCGAACTGATCGAATCCTTCACAGTCCTGGACCCATGTCAGTTTCCCAGGAATGACCAGGCAGCACTGAACCAGCACAGAAGTGACAAGATCGATGCACTTCTGGCTCATGCTCGACAAAACCCAAACAAAACGAGAGTGGCAACTCTACAAACTCACAGTTGTAGCTGACCAGAATCTTGCTGGAAAGACAGCAGTTGAAATGATGAGGTTGTTGTCAACAGCACGTCCACTAGTGTTCGCAAATCTGGCAGTGCTGGCCAAGATCTACCAGCTAATTCGTGTCAACAGTCGAGTGTGAAAGAGGTTTTTCGACACTTGGCAGAATTAAAATTAAATCAAGAAACAATTTGTTAACCAAAATGCTAAACGCTTTCTTGTTGCTGGTAATAGAGGGGCCTGACCCAGACAACTTTGACTTCGAAGCAGCTTGCTAGATCTGGATGCACAAACCGAGATGAGTCAACGTAAAAGTGTGAAACAAAGTGAAACAGCCGCAGGCTATTGGACCTTGGGTATTATTAATAACCCATTGGTACAATCACTCTAGAATTTTATGCGTGAACTTGCTAGATTGTCTGAACTTTGATTTATTAAAATAATGTGTAATACCCAGATGTGTTGCTACTATTTATTTAGTTAATAAAAATTATAAATTACCCTCAGATCAGTAGGCTAGCGCTGCCGATCGCCAATTGCGCCATAGGCGAAACGGTTTCCCATTTGGCGAAAGGAAAAAACAACTTCGCCAATTTGGCGAAACGCTTTTACGGCCATGTTAATGACGCGTTGTCGTGTAAGTGGCAGTGAACCCGTGAATCATAGCTGCCCGCCACCCGTGGAATTGTTTTCGCGCCCCCTAATCTATAATTGCCCGGCAATAAGCCAATGGTTTAATTGCTCTCGGCGAAAGTTTGCGTCCTGCTGGGCGGCCTGCGGGGCAGCTACAACAATAATATTGGCTCACTTCCTCGTAGTTTTTCAGTTTGTTATCGGTTAAAATGATTCGTAAATGTACATCGGCGGGTGATAATCGTGGAAAGAAATTACAGAAAATGACATTATCGTCTGCATGTCTCTAATGAATGTGAGTAAGTAGATTGCTGGAAAAAAAAATTGAGAGGACAGAACTGTTGAAACGTCAATCTGATTCTTGTTCTATTTCAGGTATGTTCCAACGGCTCGACCGAATGCGGAAGCACGCATTTGCCAGTGCCATCGTGTTTGGCGAAAACAATAAGAACACTATCTCCGGCATATGGATCTGGAGGGGACATGAATTGGCTTTCAAGGTATGCTATGTGGTATTAGACTCGGCCCCGCCATATTGTTGTCCCTGTCAAAACAAACAGGAACTGTTGAGAATCGATGTTGTGTTTGCTTTTTTAAAATATAACATACATACATACATACGTGAAAGTCAATTATACTTAGTTTTAGGAGCGAGGTGTTCACCGAGACTGCTATGCCATTACTCACACATGCAGTCTTACTTCCTCACACTGTTAGTGTCTAGTGCTTCTGTGAGCTATTTGACTTGCCAATGCACCAGTCCCCCTTGTTGGCACAATTGTGCAGCATTAACTCAACCATTCAGTGCTCCCAACATACTTTCAATTAAAAACAAGGTTGACACATCTCAGGAGGGCGGGTTGCACACAGACGAACAGTTTTATTTTGTCAACTTTAGTTTAATACATTTTTTATTTAACAGTTGATTGTTTTATGTCTGTTTTTTTTTCACAGCTTTCACCTGACCTGCAAATTGACTACGAATCATATGACTGGAAGAAGCTAGATGCAAACAGCCCGGAAACTAAGACAATAGTCGATGAATACTTTGAATGGGAAGGCAAATTTGGCGGCAAGAAGTTCAGTCAGGGAAAGATTTTCAAGTAGCTGTTGAAATAACGTCTCCAAAGTGTGTCTGCTAAGTGAAGTTGAACCATTGTATGATGTACCTATTTAAAAGTTAAATTTGAGGAAGCCGTCCTCACAACTCCATTTTAAAATCTTTTTAGTAGATTGTTGGTTAAACACCTGTGGGTTGAGAAATGTCAGAACACTGGACATGTTAAGGAATTTGAACCAAATTGCATTAGGTTGGAAGGTGCCATCTTCTTCAGTGAGATTTTTAAATGGAGTTGTGAAATGCAACTGCCATGAATGAACTGTGACACATTCAAGATCTACCTGCAGTATTCTGCAAAATAAAACATTGTTGGCTAATGTTTTGTTTTGTTAATACCTATGTCAGTAAATTTGAAACGAAAACCATTTCTCAACAGGGTAGCAGAGTGTTTGTGGAGTCTTGAAGTCTTTAAAATAGACATTTTCATGTGAGTTACACTGAGTAACATATTTGCCAAATAAATCTGTCAGATCTCATTTCCATGGCAACAAACAAAATGGCAGATATGATGAAATAATAGCCTAGTAGCCAAGTTACCTGGCACTGCACAGGGAGGAAAGGCAGCCACATGTATTTTCCACTGATCTATATAATTGTGTGTCGTCGCTTTCTAGCTAAGGCCACAGCAATGGACAACTACACTGTTACTATAATGTAGCAAGTTCTAGTTAAAGCAGTGTTTCTGGATAGCTACCATGTTACTATAATGTAGCTAACGTGTGTAGGTTATTCATAAACACCCCATGGGGGTACAGACTAATAACAGTGTTCAAAATCGATGCATACATCCAACAATAAATATAATTATTTTATTTTCATTAGTGATGCTAGAAACTACAGAGGTTTAAGTTCAATAGTCACCGAACTATACAACAGAACGATTCTCAATAGAATACGCCCTGTAATTAACCCACATCTACGTGTCGACCAATATGGTTTCTGTCAGAATAAGACAACTGTTGCACAAGTTCTGAGTCTACGCAGAATCATTGAAAGGGCAAGGAAAAGAAATGTTCCAGCAGTGTTGACATTTATCTACTTTAAGAAGGCATTCAACTCGATCCATCGAGGAAAGATGTTCAAAATTCTGTCTGCATATGGCATTCCGGAAAGGCTAGAACTGTCAATCAAAGACGTACACCAACACAAAAGCCAGTGTTGTCACCAGATGGCGAGACAGCTACGTCGGGAGTGCTTCAGGGCTCCCTTTCTCTTTATTATTGTACTCGATTATGCAATGAGGCAGGCAATTGATGGCCGAGAAGAGGCTTTACTCTCAAAAACGAGCAGAAGAGTTAACCAGAGATAACAGACCTGGACTTTGTGGATGACATCGCCTTACTGTCTGACCAAATAAAGCAAGCACAGGAGTTACTGAACCGAGTCGAAAAGGAATGTCAAAAAGTTGGCCTGGGCATTAATGCAAAGAAGACCAAGTTCGTGGCATAGAACATAGAAGAAGAGCTAGAGCTGAAACTGTTAGATGGCACAAAGCTGAAGGAGGTGAATGACTTCAAATACCCAGGTTCATGGGTAGATTCCACTGAGGAGGACGTATGAATCAGAAAAGACCTTGCGTGGGCTGCTGCAAATGAGATGAAGAAAATATGGAAACCAAATATCTGTTCGTGGCAACTGTAGTATCAGTACTCTTGTATGGATCGGAAGCCTGGACACTGACCACATTTCTGGAAAAGCAGCGAATGACTGCTACACTAGACTACTGTGAATGGTGTTCAATGTTCACTGGAAAGAGCATGTGACTAATGAAGAGCTGTATGGAACAATGATGAGGGTAACAGACAAGATTCAGGAGCACAGGATGCGGTTTGCTGGGCACAACATAAGACAAGCGGGGACACCATTGTCAAAACTAATATTCTGGTAGCAGACGCACGGACACACTTAAAGGGGACGACCCGCTCTTAGCTATGTCAAGGTCCTAAAATCAGATGCTGATGTGACAGATACAGAGGAGTTAACTGCATGTTTGAAGAAGAGAGCTGAATGGCGAGCCATCAAATCCGGAAGTCTTTCGACCAGATGATGATCTTTACGATCACATAGAAAACTAAATAATTGGAACTTCCGCTACAGCCATTTTGACCCTTGCACAAGAGTTCATGACTTGCATTCATAGCAAATATAAGCACACTCAAACACAGTATTACTTTTCATTTAAGTTAATTACACACACCACTGTACACTACTGAAAATTCATTAGCAAAATTTGAACACACAATAATGCTTGACCACAAGATTAATTTGCATAATTGAATGAATTTGCATTTATGTATGAATGTTTGCACACCCCTGCATCAAACAATTCAATTAACACAGTTTGTGGTTTATATTATGTTTTATTGTAACTTCAGATTCGGCTACTGCCAACTTCAGAACCAACCTATTCTACAATTCACAACCACATCTGCTATATAACATTCTGGATAAAAATTTTCTTAAACTGTTCAGGAACATTCCAACAAATAGCAGTGATAAATGAGCAACCATAGCAAGGTATATTTATTGTGTAATTTCAGTGATGCACATTTCACCATGCAACTTTTCTACTGCAATATCTTAAAACACTACAGCAGCAAACATTTTGCTCTCATAAGAAACAAGAATTATCTTGATCCAACATGGATGGACATATAGGGAATACTGATGAAATGCATAGGTAAAATGAAAGATCCTACTGAATTATATTATAGACAAATGCAATTTGAGCTAGTCTTCCACGGCCTTAAGGGTAGCCACGGGTCATAAAATATTTTTTTTTTTACATTTTGGAACATTCCAACAAACAACTTATTGCAATTGCATGATGGTATTTGCTATCACTAACTCTGAATAATTTTTCCTGTGGGGCATACGTCCATAGGCACATAAACCGCTGTTGCCATGGCAACATTTATGCAAATTAGCTGATTTTTCACGTTTAACAACCTTCACCAAACTAATATAATCCTCAAATTTTATGAAGATATGATGAGTTTTCACCAAGATATGGCCCGTAGTTACTTTAGGACCAGTGGCTACCCTTAATCATCCTGAAAACTCGGGACCTGCCACTGTGGCAGGTCTGCCACCAGGGGGACAAGTGGCGTCAGACTTCCTGACGAATGTCGCTCAGGCAGTTGCAGAAGCGTGGTGGCCTAAGTGGAGAAACAAGAAATGAAAATTGACAGGCCGGTATTACTGGAGACAAATTATAATCAACGCCAATAAGAGATGAAACAAAAACTTACAGGCTCCCATAACTGAAGTAATCAGAAAATAGATTATAGGTTTGTAAAATGCAGAAACTGACGAAACTAAAAACCGACAGTCCTAAGTGAAAAATAAAAGAACAACAAAAACAACTGAAGCCAGGCAAGTAAAAAACAAAACAAAAATTATGGTAACGGAACACAAAGGCACAGCAACAAAAATGAATTGAATAGGAACGACAATACAGGTCTACAATATGGAACAAATCTTGTTACGCACACACAGGATAGTTAAGAAGTATGTGTTGATAACATCATATAGCAGCATTTCCAATAGATTAACATTGCATCTAATGGTTATGTGCACACAATGAGTGGTACGCTTATATAGCAGGTCATTTTGCACAGTTAACAATCAACATTTGATCCCTCACAGCCAACACCAAAACAGAAGCAGATTTGTAAAATACAATTAGGTTAGAAAATAACTAACAATAACAACAGACATGCATCCTTGAGTTGTAGATAGCAACACTGGTGACTGCACATCATGCAAATGTTACCATGGGCGGGATTTCCTAATGTTAAATACAACATTTAGTAACAAGTGATGTTACAGATCGGCTGCAGGGCTGCGTGATGACACACGTAAGCAGACTTAGTAATGATAGTGGTCACCGCCAGATTCTATGACTTCCTGCTCTCGCATTGGCGTCTCGTATGGGGCGGGCAGGACAACACGGCCTGGCTCGATGCCCCAGATCTCGCGCGCGTACTGCTCGATAGTGCGGTCGCTTGAGAATTTGCCAGATGACGCAATGTTCATCAGTGCCATACGCAGCCACAATTCCTGATCCTGAAAATGTACATGGGATCGTGCCAGTTGGATATTTAAGTCCGTGGCACAATGCAGGTTTTGCCTTATTTGTAATAAAAACTTTGCCAACAAAGACAGTAATCAATGCTATTCTATGCATTAAAATTGTGTACAATTTGGCTATTTGCAACATGTTAACAAATGTTAATTGAGTTGTTTGAGTAGAAGTTTCAAGAAATTTTTTTTTTAGTAGATTATAGTTGAAATGCTAAATGATATTCCAGATGAATAAAAAGTTTGAGTCTTAGATGTAATGATTTTAAACACAATGCATTATCCGATAGATCAATCCCAAAAAAGAAAATAGTATTAATACTTGCAAGTTTAATCAGCATGCATTATTTAGGAAGTAGAGTACTAGTGTCAAAATAACGAGACAGCACATATGGCGAACGAATACATGTATACATTCTGGTGGGAAATCTGCAGTCATTTGACACAAGTGATTGTTACTTGACGGGGATTCCCACTGACAAAAACCCAGCTACCTTAAATACTCTTAGATAAAATTTCAACTTGCCCAGATATAATTAGAGAAATGCTGCAACAACTGGTACAGTTTGTTAGGGTTGGTGCACTAGGTATGATAACAATATCATCACTGGTGAGGCAGTTATGTCAAGAAATAACAGGTATGGCCGAGACTTGTTTAACCATCATGGTACCTCAAATGTCTTGCCCACTCTTTCTTGACATGTCATGTAAGACTCGTAGTCAGCCAGTAGCATGAATCTGGGGAGGAAACAAGTGATGATGTTAGTTTAATGCAATGCTTCACGAAATATGTATAAATACAACGTATGCCCAGAATGAAAGAAAGGCACATTGGACAAAAAAAACTTTTTGTAATAAATTAATCCAGCAATGTGTGCAAAAAAAGTTAAATTAATATTACATTTCCAAAAGCACGATCTATTGCATAGCATTCTACAAACTGTTATATTTTAAATGGAGTACAATAGTGAATGGTTGACTCATGTTGCATTGTCGCTAGAGGGTTACACTGTGAAAAGCCATCATTCTGAACAAGTGCTAAGTTTATTTTAAATATACTGTACTGATTACCAAAGCCAATAAACACATCAGAAAGTTTCTGTAGCTTCTGCATAAAAAGATGCAGAACATTTAATTTGTGGAAAGAACTTTGAGTGGTTATCTACTACAGGTGATCTGAACTTTTATGTGGCACCAAAACTAAAGCACAGCATAAAAAATATATACGTTCATAGAAAAATGTTGCATTTACAGAACAGTAGTTACCAAAGTATCACCTAAGTTACTGTCGCTGATATTTATTAATTTAACAAAAACTACTTTTAACACATGTATAGGACAAGCTGTTAACAACTAAGTTATAATAAGTAGACATACCAAAGTGCACAGCTTACCGGTCATTGTACATGAGAGAGTTTGATATATCGGTGAAGAGTCCTGGCTGGCTTGGACTGAAATAGCCGCCACCTATCTGGTCAATGGCCTGCTTCAGTTCAGGATTCTTCTCATAGTATTCATGTGGGTTGTAACTGCACAACAAAGCAATCAGGTTTGCTAAGTGGTCCACTTTCATATATAATACACCTGTATTTCATATTCTCAGCACTCTTGGTGGAAAAGCCAATTATAGTGTGAACATTTCAAGTTTTAGAAGTTTCTGTTTATTGGGTTACATGTATAGATTGTTCTGCTTCTTTTCAATCTTTGCAACACACTAATATATTGACACAACCAAAACTTAAGCATATCTGATAATAAAAATCAGATGTAAAATATATTATTATTATTATTATTCTAATGCAGGAAATGCAGGAAGACAGTTATGACCCTTTATTAAATCATGTGAAAGTCATAGCAAATCAATTATTATTTAAAACAGATTTTTGATGGCCACACTTGAGCAGCTGTTTTGTAACGTTGGCACCTGATAGTCACATATCTGGTAATATTGATCTGTCTTTATTCTTTGTACCAATAACAAACCTATGTAACATGTTATCAAACCACTACCATTGTGATAGATTAACCAATATTATTTATTTGATTCCAGTGCAATTAAACTAATCACGACCATTCAGTGTAGCTAGCCTACAAGAAACAACAATACCAGTATCTCTATTGAGCAGAGCTGGATATTCTCATTCATATTGTATGAGCAAACTTGATTACTAAAACACAGCTGTCCATAGTACAACAAAAACATTGACACAACTCAACATGTCTGCCAGTATATCTTGCCCAAACAATGTACCCTTTCTTGGCCAAGGCCTCCACTTCATCTACTGTCATGCCAAAGATGAAGATGTTCTCCGCCCCCATCTCCTCTCGCATCTCCACGTTGGCACCGTCCAGTGTTCCAATGGTCATGGCTCCATTCAACTGTCATACAGAGACATACCACTCACTTCTAGAGAGAATGCTACTCTAAGCTACTCGTGATGTTGCACAGAGGCATAACAAAATTATGATATCTGCAAGATGTAAATCTAACATGAATAAAAGAGTTGCTCTGTACATAATCACTACACAGTACCATGGAACCCCTCATTTCATGTCTGCCACCAAGTGACAAGACTGCAGGACAGAATGTGATGGAGGGGATCCATCGGAAGAGCTATTCCGAGGCAGTGTTAGAGGAGGTGAGAAAGAGAGTGAGGGTGTTTGTGGGGGACTCAATAGTTAGGAAGACCGACAGAGTCTTAAACAAGGGAGATGATGTGGTAGTTTGCTTGCCTGGGGCCAAAATAGAGGCGATAACTGAGAGGGTAGACAACATCGTGGGTTCGGGCAAGGGTGGATCTGTTTTAGTACATGTAGGGAAAAATAACGTAGAGAGGGAGGGTACAACTGCCATAGTTAGGAAATACAGGAATTTGGTTAGAACACTAGAGCAGACGCAGGTAATACTGTCAGGGACTTTACCAGTAATAGGAAGGAGGGGTCATAGATATCGAAATTGCCGGGGGATGGCAATTAACATGCTAGTCGAGAAGCTATGTAGGGAAGAGGAAGTTGGTTTTGTGGGGAAGTTTTGTTGGAAGGGCGGATATGTACATGAAGGATGGGCTTCATCTAAGTGGAAAGGGGGCAGCAGTATTTGTGGATGGACTTTCAGCAGCAGTAGACAGTGGCATGGGTAGCATATCAAATATTTTTTGGTAGTAAACACTATTTAAACTAGAAGCGCAGGGGGTTACTTAGAGATGCCTCAAGCAGGACAAGAGGCCACTAGTACAGATAAACCAATAACAGTATGTCCGAAAAACATGTCTGAAGCAGGTTATAGATGCGTGTGTTTAAATGCTAGGAGTATAGTAAATAAGAAAAACAAATTAAACATTATGGTAGAAGATATTGACCCTCACATAATTGGTATAACCAAATCATGGGCCAACATAGACATTACAGATGCTGAATTAGGATTGACAGGATACGTAATGTTTAGGAGAGATCGAATAGGAAGAAGGGGAGGAAGAGTTATTTTATATGTTAAAGAATCTATTCAGGCTTATGAAATAAAATTAGAAAGCGAAGCAGATTACGATGAAGCTGTTTGGTGCAAAATAGTTTCAGGAAATTCAAAATTAACAATTTGGATTAGTTTACCGAAGTCCAAACATAAACGAAGAGGATAACGCAAAAATAAAAAATGCTATAAAGGAAGTTAGTAAAGGGGAATGTATCATAATGGGAGATTTTAACCATGGACATATACAATGGAAATCTCTTGAGAGTATAGGGGGTGAGGACCAACAATTTCTATTTTTAATTCAGGAGAGCTTCCTTACTGTAATGTATTAGATATAGTTTTATCATCACGTAACCGGCATGGTTACTGGACAATTAGCAATTAATAATTGTCCCACCAATCACCCCACCGGTCACCCAGCAAAGGTCACGCGAAGATACCAGAGGAGCACAGGGTTGATGGTGCCATTACTTGCCACCATATGGCAGCACCCTGGGTAATCTATAGAGAATCTAGTTAATTAGTTATTATTATTATAACTATTTATCTTATGGTTAATTGCATTTACTGTGTAGGTTGCTGGCCTTGTTACTAATAATTAAGTTGTTTAAATACAAAATTTACCCAAGAGAAAGGGGTCACATGTGGACAGGGGGAGGGGCTGTGTCCCAGTGGGCCAGGCCTGATCACACTGTCAACAAGACAACAACAACCCTGTTTTGGTAACTTTCTAAATACTTTGTTATACCTTAGAAAATGAATTCTTTCAATTTACAATGGTACCAAAATGTCTACTAGAGAATCTTCCATCTTTCTATGTAAACATATTTATATGTTTAGTTGTAATTACTTAAGTGATTTGGATTAATGATGTGCTAAGAAGATGGGAAGCAACTGGACTGTCTGGACTTTAGGGAGGAATGTCCCACCAGCTGTCTGTTAACAGCTAGGGCTTAATGACATTTTGAAAGTGTGTAGCCAGTAGCTGGTAGAACAGGTTAGAAAGTTAAGTTTATGTGGCACTGGCTGGGTAGGGTGTGTGAAATATTCCCAAGGGACAAGTGCTTGAGAGCAAGCAGGGGCCACACTAGATAGTAACTTGTAAACAGGGATCAAGGGTTTGGGTTGATCATTTAATGTAGTATTGATATCTTAGTTCATTTCTGGAGATAACATTGTGTTAGCATTCATATAATAATGTAGTTAGTCACTCTTTTGTTTATTCATTTATAACTGATAATTGGTTGTATATCATTTACAGGTGCAGATGAACCCCTGTAAAATGCAGGACGTTGTTGCACTGAGTTGATGCTCAGACACATTTTAACACTTTTGGTTAGGCCTGCTGTGCCCAGTTGGGGTGAGCATTGTTATTTTGGTTTCATGGGTTGTCATGAAGTATTACTATTAGGTTAGGAAACATTTATTTTGACGGTCATCCATAACTATCTTAAGGAACTAATTATAGACACTGCATATATCATATGTGTGTGGGTATTAGTACTGATATGTGTAATCGTAGTCTCCAAGGATTGTGTACCTTTATGTTATAATGGATGTTAAACATAACTGATGCTGTGTTATTCATGGAGTACATAACATTTTTATTAATTGTAGCTGCATTTTTAGCTGAGTATACTTATTGTACACTTCACCACTTTGGAGTTGAGTGTTATTGGCACTTAGGGTTCATTTGATTGTATTTCCAACCTGGGAACACAGTGTTTAAAGCCTATAAACCTATGTATCTTATTGGTACTAAGTCTGTCATGGCGTATTGCTGGATAGAAATCTAGATACAAATACCACAGGTGCCAACCTGTTATTTGGTGTCTGAGATAATCTATAGGTAATGATTACGTATCAATGTTATGCAGGGAATAGATGTTTTTGACTCTGTTGATTAATGATCCTGTGTAACCATTGTAGTAGTGCATGTAGTAATAATATTTTTGTATGTTTTACAGGTTTTTTTATATAGTTTTTGTTATACAAAATAAAGGAAATCACCATTTCCCGTCTTCATGCGATTCCACGGTTACAATCACAAAAAGAATTAGTGGACAATGTAAAAATACATGAACCATTGGGTAACAGTGACCACAATCAAATACATTTTGACATCAATGTAAAATCAGAAAGTAAAAATAAAAAAACGTATAGGAGAAACTTCCACAAAGGTAATTATAAAGATATGAGAAAATACTTAGCAAAGCTAGATTGGAATAACATGCTGATGAATAAGACCGCAATTGAATGTTGGAATATTCTAAAATATGAAATTGAGAGTATCATCGATAAATTTGTTCCCTTAAAAAAACAAGGAAAACGGTCTATAAAGAAACACTTGTCAAAAGAAGCTATTAGAAAATAATGTTTAAGCAAACTATGTGGAGGGTTTATAGGCGCACCAGAAAGGATGAAGACTATGCAAATTACAAAGAGGCACTTAACCTAGCTACAACTGAAATTAGAAAATCTAAAAGAACCTTTGAAAAAAAATTGGCAGGTAATATAAAAAATGACAGCAAGAGTTTCTATGCTTATGTAAGGAGTAAACAGAAAGTTCGAGATAAGGTCGGACCACTGGAAAACAACAGGGGAAACATAATTTCAGACGGGTTTCAAATGGCAGAGGTCCTGAATGAATATTTCAGCTCAGTTTTTACCACAGACGATATCAGTTCACTTCCAGTTCCATTTACTAAATTTGAGGGCAATACATCAGAACATTTAGGGCAGTTATTTGTAACTCCTGAAATGATAGCAAACAAAATTAAGAAGATGAAAGATAATAAATCACCTGGAGTTAATGGGATGCCACAAAACTGCTTAAGGAAATTGTTGATCAAATTAGTACACCACTTGCAAAATTGTTTAACTTGTCACTAGAAGAAGGAATAGTTCCTTCAGAATGGAAAGAGGCAAACATTACGCCGCTATTTAAGACGGGATCAGGAACAAGCCAGAAAATTACAGACCAGTGAGTTTAACATCAGTTGTATGTAAATTACTCAAAACATTAATTAGAGACCACATGATGGAATTTCTTTAAAAACATAAATTAATAAATACATCTCAACATGGGTTCCTAAAAGCAAGGTCATGTCTAACTAATCTCTTATGTTTTTTTTAAGAAATTACAAAGTGGGTAGATGACGGGTCACCAGTGGATGTTGTCTACTTAGATTTTCAGAAACTTTCGATAAAGTGCCACATCAAAGATTTTTACTTAAACTAAAAGCCCATGGTATAGCTAATGATGTAATCAACTGGATAGAAAAGTGGCTTACACACAGAAAACAGAGAGTAATAGTAGATGGTGAGATTTCAAACTGGAAATCTGTTTTGAGTGGGGTACCACAGGGATCAGTATTAGGCCCTATACTGTTTTTAATATATATAAATGATTTGGAAGATGACATATTTAGCAATGTACTCAAATTTGCAGATGACACAAAAGTATTCAGAAAGGTTACTAATAATACAGATAAACAAAGTTTACAGGATGATCTAGATAAATTAGTTAAATGGTCAGAAAAATGGCAAATGTTATTCAATTTTGGGAAGTGTAAATGTATACACATAGGACATGGAAACATGGACGAAGAATATAAAATGGGGGATGCTGTACTAGGTAGAACCACACAAGAAAAGGACTTAAGAGTAACATTTAGTGCTGACATGAAAGTTTCAGAGCAATGTGGGATTGCTACTTCAAAAGGAAATCAAATTCTAGGGCTAATTAGGAGAACTATCATGTATAAGGAGAAACAGCTAATTGTACCCCTGTACAAAGCAATAGTTAGACCACATTTGGAATATTGTATTCAAGCAGGGAGGCTGTATCGTAAAAAGAACATAGACAAGCTAGAAAGAATACAACGAAGAGCAACTAAAATAATTCCAGAATTGAGAGACCTTAGTTATGAAAGTCGCTTATTACAATGTGGTTTGACAACACCAGAGACCAGGAGACTAAGAGGAGACCAAATAGAAGTGTTTAAAATAGTGAATGGTTATGAGGATGTTGACAGGAATATGTTCTTCAAACTTAAAGAAGGCAGTAGAACCAGAGGACACAAAGCAGCATTAGTTAAGGGGTCCCGCGGGTCGAAATCGACCAAAAATGCCATTTTGCGATTTTGTCATTTTCCGGTAGATTGACATCTTATACACCTTCATGCATCACCTTTATTCCATATTCGAAATGTAAATACTACTAATATAATAAAATATGACATACCCCTATTGTCTCAAGTAATGAAATAAGCTTGGCAGCCATTTTTAAATGTCCAATAATCGCTAAAAAGTTTGTTCGATTCCAAACACATGCCAACCGCTAAACCCGCCATATTTTACACCGTCTTGTCCAGAAATTCACCTATGTCCCGGATGTAGGTCCAAAGTTCATGTAGCGGGTCATTATAAGCCTCTATCTAGAGTTTAATTTATGCGTTGATGACCATATAAGGATAGCCTACGCAATCTTTGGCTCATTATAATAATGCGTAGAATTTTCATCCAATGAACGCACGCGCTGACGTGATGACCGCATAACGCGCCAATCAGCGCGGCTTCCGGGGACGCGCAGATGTGTAAACAAAATGGAATCGACAAGAAGAAAACAACGGACTGTGCATTTGGTAGGAAAAAGAGACGAAAGAACAGACCTGGAGCAGGGAGACCACCTAAAAGAGGTTTGTAAATACGTTGGTGCACAATGTTATCAGAGAAAGTTTCAGTATTTTGTAAAAATATTGGCGTAAATGGACGACGTAATCAGCCGAGTCGACGGGCACGGTAGCTTTGGCCTTCACCAAACGGCTAACGGCGCCCGGGCCGAACGATGTACGTTTCCCGTGAGTTATGTGATATTACAGAGGGAGAGTTATATTATTCTAGTGAAGTATTATTGTGGGCGTATTGTGCTTTTTATTATTTTCATGTCGAATATTATGGAAATGTTATATTGTTTTACGTTTTGGGGTTTACTTATTGTAATTATTATATACACTAGTAGCCAATGCTTGTGTATAATAATGGGTATTTATACATGATGTTTGATTGATTTTGGCTGTTTCAGCTGATGTTAAAGAGACTTCATCTGAAGCATCAGTGTCTTTGACTGAACTACAGTCAGTCTCAGCAAGTCGCCGCAAGATTATGCTGCTGTCTCCACGTCGTGAGGATACAGAGACTGCTTCTACCTCAACTAATGCTCCAGACAGTCAGTTTGTTCTGCTACACCTGGACAAGCTGCATGACTTGCTGAAGCCTCTTGTTTGCCCACAGTGTAACAAGACAGGGCTGCGTGTTACCTCAACAGATACGAAGGGGTACGCGGTTCACCTTCTGCTAGTGTGTGACAACTGCAGTGCCACTCTGTCGAGCGACTATTCCTCACCACAACTGCCAACAAGTGATAACCCAACATGACAGCCCTATGCCATCAACCATCTTGCTGTGCTGGCTGCCCGTGAGGGTGGAATCAATCAGATGGGACTTGTGAAGCTGACCACGTTGATGAATGTCAAGGGCGGCATCCATCACAAGACGTTCAGCACAATTACCGACACAATCAAACAGAAGCTTGTGTACGGGACAGCCTACAAACCCTCGTAGAGGCGCACAACACTGTTCGCAGATTGCATGAGGACGTCTATGGACAGCACGATGGGCCGCTGCAGCTGTCAGTTAGTTATGATGGCAAATGGAAGAAGAGGGGATTCCATTCACCATTCGGCGTGGGGTTCGTAATCGATGTGCTGACTGGACTGGTCATTGATTACGAGGTCCGGTGCAAGTACTGCATGGAGTGCGAGCTTGTGGGGAAGAAGCTGAGCGGAGAGGCGAAGACTCAGTGGCAGCAGCTGCACCAGGACCACTGTGATGTGAATCACACCGGCTCCAGTGGTTCAATGGAGACTGCCGCTGCCAAGATAATGTGGGCAAGGTCAGTGGAGTTGATGGACGCCCACTATACCTCCATCCTGGGCGATGGTGAAGCTGCTGTCATGTCAGCCCTCAACACCCTCCAGCCGTACGGTGCTCATGTGGTTATCAAGAAGCACGAATGCATCAACCACGTGAGCAAGAGTATGTACAAGGGCCTTGAAAAGGCGATCAAGGAATCTTCGATGCAAACGAAGGATGCTCGCAGCAAGGCCAAGAGCAGCACCAAGACTCCTGCAACCACCAGTCTCGGTGGAAAGGGCAGACTTACAGCTCATCGCATGAAGAAGTGGTCTCAATATTATCGCAATGTTATAATAAAGAACTCGCCAGATGTTGAAGCGACACGACATGCGATCTGGGCGATCTTCTTTCACAGTGTCTCCACTCCGGAGGACCCTCACCACGCCCACTGCGACCCTGACTGGTGTTACCACCAGCAAGCTGTGGCTGAGGGAGTGGACCCTGAAGAGAAGCGGAAGGAGGTTGCCCATGACCAGCCACTGCTCCTAGAGCCAACCAAGTGTCTCGTGCCGCTGGCAGAGGAGGAGGGCCACCTCTATAATCCTGGCGCCTGGTGAACGCGCTAGCATAACCAAGAAATGTGTCACAAAATAAAAATATTTTCCTCACATGTATTTTGTTCATTGCACAGCTCCAGTATATAGAAGCATTCAATTTCATGCATATAAAATATTTAATTTCAAATGCATTATTAGTGTTTTATACTGCATATCCGTTTTTTTTTCTTTTTCTGAAAACGACTTTTTCGGACATTTGCCAAGTTTATGAAAATTATTAAAGAAAAACAGTGCAAGCTAGAAACTTGAAGTTTTTACCAGTTATTCCCACATCTATATTCTGTCAGATAAGACTATTCTGAATATTGTAGGTTAATGGTGAGAGATGACAGCCAAGATGCAGTAGACCAAGTACCTTTGATAAAAAATACATACCTAAATTGCATGTGATGTCAGGCATAAAAACCAGGCATATTGGCTGCAAACCACCTTATCTGCTAGAGGAACATTCCAGCTGTTGATCATTAACTATTGCATTGTCAGAAATCCAACGGAAACTTCAGAATAATTTTCAAGGTTACGTCTACCCCTACTACACTTCAAACGTCCATTGCTATGGCAAAACATGAATGAGCAAATGAGCCCACATTTCACAAGTCATACAATGTTCATATATGTAATAAGTTCCCCAAATTTGGTTATGATTGGTTCATTATTAACCGAGATATGACATATAGCTGTTTTCGACCAGTGGCCCTCCTTAAGGAGCAGTGTATGTTGGACATGAGAAAGTACTCTTTCTCACAGAGGGTGATAAATGAATGGAACAAACTGCCAAATGATTGTGTTAATGCTAGTAGTATGAAAATAGAATTGACAGATATTTGATAAGGGCGGGCTACACATAGATGAGAAAATTGGACTCTCGATAAGCCAATGGCTTCCTTGTCCACTTGCCATCTGGAACTATGTTGTTTGGGATGGCAATCTTGTTAAATTTAAGACCAACTACAATAACAAAGGGGGTGGTCATAACCATGTTCACATTCATCCACTAGGGTGGGCCTACACAGTTGTTGTTGCAAATTATTCAAACCATGTTGGTCTTAGATTACTTTAACATTTTTAAACATCATCAAGATATTTGTATTATGGTTTAATACATTATATATATATATATACTATTGATCAGAGACGCAGTTCATCAAAGGTTCTGTGGTACAACCTTTTGAAGAGTGAGTTGAAAGAGTACAGTGACCAGCTGAACAAAAACGAAATGCTGCTTTTTACATATATGAATTCTTATTCAATCTGTACAATATGATCAAGAGAAAAGGATTGTTTACACACCATGAACTTCATGTTGCCAGTGCCTGAGGCCTCGGTGCCAGCAGTCGAGATCTGTTCACTCAGATCGGCGGCTGGGATGATCTTCTCTGCCATCGACACGCGGTAGTTCTCAAGGAACACAACACGCAAACGCTTACCAATGATTGGGTCGGTGTTGATGACATTGGCCACTGCATTAAACAGCTTGATGATTAACTTGGCCAAGTGGTATCCAGGAGCCGCCTGCAACCATGTTCACATGTTAGTCTTTAACCATTCATCCTTTGACCTAACAATTAAAGTTACTTCTTTTGGATTTTAACAAAAGTTTTATTAAATTCTATATTACTTAGACTATTCAAACACTACAGATTTAAACATCAACAAACCTCATTGACAATGGCCTAAGTCAATTGAAGAGGGAACTTTAACATGTCAACTGCTGAAAAACGCCTGTATTGAACCCATGCACCTTGCCACCTGAGGACACATTACCTTGTCACCTGAGAACACATTACCTTGCCACCTGAGGACACATTACCTTGCCACCTGAGGACACATTACCTTGCCACCTGAGGACACATTACCTTGCCACCTGAGAACACATTACCTTGCCACCTGAGGACACATTACCTTGCCACCCATCATGACAGTGCGTGCCACAAATGGCATGTTTGGGTTGGCCTTGAGCCGGTTGTAGATGGTGATGACGTGCAGGATGTTGAGCAGCTGACGTTTGTACTCGTGGATACGTTTCACCTGCATGTCAAAGATGGATGTCGGGTCGACCGTGAGGTTGTAGGTGTTCTGAATGAAGGCAGCTAATCGCAGCTTGTTCTCCTGCAGGCGCAAATCAAAATGCACCATCACTGACCACTCTATACAGAAAGTCACGGACCTCTTCAACAGAGCTTTGTTGTCAGCTAAATGCAATAAATATGGTACACACACACACCCATGATCCACATTTTTGGTGGTCTGCCCCTTTTTCATCAAAGGCAGACAAAAAAGAGGCAGACCACCTAAAATTTGGGTCAACAACTTCGTGAATGGATAGTTCTGGAGTTACGGGAGCTGTTCGACGCGGCTCACAACCATGCCAAATGGAGGATGGTTTCTGACTAGGCTTCCAAGCATGCAACCCTACAATCAGCCCGGTCAAGGGATAAGTGAGACTGAGCGAAACTGTCAACCTTGCTGTGTCACTTATCAAAAGTTATAATAGGTGTTATCAAATACCCATGGAGAAGAAATACCTTGTCTACATGAAGTTTGAGCTGCTAAACTAAGCCTCACCTGTTTGACCTTCTGCAGCTGCCCCAACAAGTTTCTGTCGTTCTTGAACTGAGCCAGCTGACGCAGATCGTCCAAATGGGTGATCCACTGGTTGCCAATTTTCTGCAAAACAACATTTCACTTGACACCAATGCCAACGTACCGGACAGACCGAACATAGAACATCCTACAACTTGATTCGATAGAGATTCAATTAATATACATATTTGCTAGACAACTGGAGGAAAACGTTTCTTGATGGCTTTATATGGGCGTTTTGAACCTGTTTTTTTGCTTCCCCTACATTATTTTTCACTGGTTGTCTGGCCCCCTGGTGGAGTCATAGGCAGAATTTGAATGCTCAATGTAATTTTTTTTTAGTTTGAGTGGCCCCATAACAAGAAAAACTGTTGCTGACATAGTAAACTTATATATAATTCCACCGTGCAAAATGTACTCTCAACACATTTATACAAGCATCTGAAAATTGCTTTCTAATAAATTGTTGTTTCATGTACCATGCATTATAATGTTTTTTAAAGACAACTTTACGCCTATCCATGTAGTGTTTGGAGTAATTTGGTGCTGTACTTGTATAAAATGCTATTATATGTATATATGCACACACAATTATTTGGTTCCTAAATTTTTTATTTGGCTCCTAAAAAAATGTAGGTAGGAGCCAGTTGGCTCCTAGACAAAAACGTTAACGTAGAGGGCTGTCTTGATGTAAGTAGTTACTCTTGTCAGAGTGTCAGGTGTCAATAAAAAACATCTGAAAAAACAGTGAGTAAAGACAGGTTTACTAGGTCGTCGCAAAAGTTCTCAAAGTCCAAAAACCATACAGTGCTTAGAAGTGGTTCAGACCACCACATACCCCTCAGCGTGGGATATAAGATAACATGCATATTGCCAATCAAAAAGCATTCGTTTGTCCCATGAAATGTGGTCAACCAAACCACCACCCACCAATACGTAATGCTCTATGGTTTTGGACTTTGAGAACTTATGCAAACCCCCTAAACACCACGCTGTGTCAATCATACACGATTATTACATCAGCAATGACATCGGACAGACTGGGGTTGCACAGTAGAAGCCAGCGGCGGGGGGTGATGCCGTTCGTCTTGTTCTGGAACTTCTCCGGCCACAGTTCATAGAAATCCTTGAAGCTGTGTACAGAATAAAGTAGAAATTTTAACTCAGATAAAATTTATGGAATACAATAAAAAGGTATGTTCTTAAATAGCATGGCATTCAGTACTTGGGACTGCTCAAAGCCCTTTGGTCAAAGCGAAGCATTCAGATAATAATAGTAAATACTAAATGAAGGAAACAACAGACTAATCTGCAGCCACGGCTTACAGCCGTGCATAACCAACCAGAAGATCATCACATGAACGATGACAATAGCACTCACGTCGTGTCCTTGATGATCTGCGAATGAATGGCTGCGACTCCATTCACTACGTGACTGCCGACGATAGCAAGATGTGCCATGTTGATTCTTTTCTCTGGGTCCTCCTCAACGAGCGACATGCGACGGACACGTTCTGGCTCATTGGGCCACTTGGCTGTCACAAGCTGCAGGCAGGCAATGATCAGTCACACTGATGCGGCTGTCATGCCTTGTTCATAATTCTCAACAAGTTAATCTAGGCCTGTGACTTTTTGTGAATGTTAGGCAGGGACTGCTGTTATTTGAACCTAGAGGGTGAAATATTTGACAAAGCAGTACAGATGTTTACGACAAATTAATAGAATTCATTCAAACTCATATATAGTTCAACTATTCTATTTCATTTTATGGACGATGTGTGAACGTTATTTGAAATAGGTAAAGTATGAATATCTGTGTACAAATAATTAAGAACTGGTTACCTGTGCACAGTGGGGCTACTAAGTATATACATGTGGTTTAACGAAACCCACCAATCCTTGTGTTGGTATACTTAAATATTTGATTGACCGATTGTCGACCATAAAGGGAGGCAACTGCAGTAAACGACAACTGAAGAGACGCGTAAGCCAGGTACCTTGAGGAAGCGGGAGTTTATATCGTAGATGATCTCAAGGTGTCTGGGCAGGAGATGACCGAGCAAGGTGCATGGCCAGCGTTCCAGGGCCTCGGGGAGCACAGTGTGGTTGGTGTAGGCACATGTCTTCGTTGTGATTCCCCATGCCTGACACATTCCAACCAACAGTCATTTCCTCACTCAAGTTTCCATTAATTCTCGCAGTTTATAAATAGGTCATGTTTTCACAATTCAAGTATTTAGCCGCAGAAATTAAATATAACCGATAAACAGTGTCAACGTTTGATGTTCAGAACAATGTGACCGATTAATATTAGTTGTTTCAACTTGTTTCAGAACTAATATTTCAACAGTTTCAGAATGGTCAACCACTTATAAGTTGTAACTTAATTCACAGCAGCAGCATCATAATGATGTTTACATCATTACAGTATCTCAAAATGTTTCCAAGACATTTCCAAATTACAAACATAATTAACATAATATTATATCTATTTAATTTTTTATTGTTTGCAAGAATGAATGTATGCAAGTACAAGTTCACATGAAGTCATGTACACGGATACTTGCACATGCCTATATACACACACTCAAACATTTCTTAATTGTTCTGTTCAAAGAAACTTTTATACATTATTTAATTAAGTGTTATACCTGGTAGTTAGTATTTCAGGTGACAGATAACAACTTTAGCTGTACTGCAGGAAACTACTAGTGAAGCAGCAGGAAACTACTACTAAAGCACAAACCATGCAAAGTTGCAAAAAGGCAGGAAAATTGTTGTGTTACATGTGTGTTTATATTGTTAGGCTGAAAGCCAGAGAGTACCAAGTCTGTGTCCGTCCGTCCGTCCTCAGCATAATTCAACATAGTAGTGTAAGTTATGTAACACATACTGAGGATGAGGGTTTGACTGCAGCTCAAAAGACCACCACTTAGGTAAGGTTGCGCATATCAGGTATTCATTTATACAGCTGAGTGAAATGTGGCAATGTGGGATGAACGAAACTGCCAAAGCTTCAAAACAGCAACAAGAAAATTGGAACCCGGGTTCTCTGGACTGAGAACATGATGTTATAACCTTATAGTAAAAGATTAATTTTGGTGATATGAATATTGGTCAAGAATAATCATAACAGAACTTCCTTAAATTAACAACTTCAGCACTAACACATTTCATCCTACCCGATCCCAATCCATCTTTTCAATGTCCATAAAAAATCGCATCAGCTCCACCACGGCCAATGATGGGTGGGTGTCATTAAGCTGTATCGCGACCTGCAGGCAATACACAAACAATTCATAGAAAGAGCAGCGGGATAGGCAAGTGGAGCACCAGCGCAGGAGAAGCATGCAGTGCAGGAATGTGTGTCAGTCTGTACCAGGCCGTCCTACCTCGTCCCAGGGCATATGTTCAATATCTACTAAAAGGCGCATCAGTTCGGCAATGGCAAGAGAGGGATGTGTATCGTTCAACTGCACGGCCACCTGCACCGAACCAAACATACATGGAAAATGAAACAACACATTCTCTCATCATTTCAGTGGCAGCTGGAAAATGTCAACATTCTGAAGATTTGGGTAGTGAATGTAATTTCTCTATTGTGGTTATTATCCTAAGAGTTGGTAGTTTTTGTTTACATAATTTTTTTATCAATAACTGAAGTTTATCTTAAGTATATTAATATCAACAGTATTAACCACAACATAGTTTTTCATAATTGATGAACAAATCAAAAAGAATGATAGATTAGCAGAATTAAACCACACACATGAACACAGAGTTCTGTAGTTTGAGTATATCTATCTCTGTCTCGCCTTCCTTCCCTCTCACTCTCTCTTTGCTTCCCTCCTTATGTCCCTCCCTCCCTCATTCCCCAGCTCCCCCTCTCTATCCATAAGAGCACACAATAGGTGTGTACATATATAAATGTCTATTCCCCATTTGGTGTTGCACTGTAATCATTTGCTGTGGAATTGATATCTCTACTATTTTATTGAGCTTAGACGTTTCTCTGGAAGGAAAGAGTAGAAACTGATGTATTCTAGTCTGTTGCCCTCCAGCACTGCTGTGTCACAACTGTACTCTGTATGTAATATAACCGAGCTAACCTGACATAACATAACGGATTCTTAAAACATCCCACATGACTTTTGCACATTTATGTTCAGCTGAAATTCTGCAGGTGTGTCATTTATCAGTGACATGTCACTACACGGATATATGACATAAAGGTGTGGCCTTATGCACCAACAAGGTACGAAGAGGACAAGTAAGTAAGCATGGCATAAAGGTCAGATTACTTATTACTGCAATAAGACTGGACACACTGGAGTTACTTTCTACATCTCACATTAAACAAAAAATGTAGTTATCCTGCCAGTGACTGACATTTATCAGATATTATAGACTAACTCTAGCTACCGTCAGTTCAAAAAAACTTATTTAAACACAGCACTGCATAAAATGAGTGGCGGGTCCCAATAGTTACCTTGTCGGGGAACGCATCAAATGATGTGCGGACAGGGTCGCGACTGCCAAACTTTGATGACTTGTAGCGTCGCAGGATGTCCTGAAGGGTGGCTGCCACGAGGAAGTATTCCTGCTTTAGTCGCAGCTCCTTGCCAATGAACACCTGACAAACACCACACAATTACTACCGAGGCAGATTATGTGACAGAAGGGCAAGAGAAAAGAATTATGGTACATAATCTGTGATTTTATCATTAATTTGTTATAATTTAAATTGAACATTCGTCTTATGGCGAGAACATAGATACATAGCAGTAATGACAGCCATATACCAAACATCTTTATGATTGTAACTTTTATCTTAGAAAAAATTTGCTTTTTAATCAGTAAACATTCATTATTTTACTCTCTTATTTTATACATAAGAAATATATTGAATATATCTACTGTTGGTGCCGATACATTTCAATTCAGTTACAGTAATAGTACCGTTTGTTAACTTGTTACAGTAATAGCACCGTTTGTTAACTTGCAAACAATTTTGAAATCGCAAACATGTCATGAATATTAAGATGTATAGATGCATTCATTATAATAATTAATTTTTTCGAGCCAAGCCCAAATAATAATTCTTATCATTGTATTATGAAGAGCACTGAGAGAAGGCATGTGTGTAGGTACATACGTCGTCATTGGGACAGAGCACTGAGAGAAGGCGTGTGTGTAGGTACATACGTTGTCATTGGGACAGAGCACTGAGAGAAGGCGTGTATGTAGGAACACACGTTGTCATTGGGACAGAGCACTGAGAGAAGGCGTGTGTGTAGGTACATACGTTGTCATTGGGACAGAGCACTGAGAGAAGGCATGTATGTAGGAACACACGTTGTCATTGGGACAGAGCACTGAGAGAAGGCGTGTGTGTAGGTACATACGTTGTCATTGGGACAGAGCACCGAGAGAAGGCGTATATAGGTACATACATTGTCATTGGGACAGAGCAGGGAGAGAAGGCGTGTGTAGGTACATATGTTGTCATTGGGACAGAGCACTGAGAGAAGGCGTGTGTGTAGGTACATACGTTGTCATTGGGACAGAGCACTGAGAGAAGGCGTGTATGTAGGAACACACGTTGTCATTGGGACAGAGCACTGAGAGAAGGCGTGTGTGTAGGTACATACGTTGTCATTGGGACAGAGCACTGAGAGAAGGCGTATATAGGTACATACATTGTCATTGGGACAGAGCAGGGAGAGAAGGCGTGTGTAGGTACATATGTTGTCATTGGGACAGAGCACTGAGAGAAGGCGTGTGTAGGTACATACGTTGTCATTGGGACAGAGCACTGAGAGAAGGCGTGTGTGTAGGTACATACGTTGTCATTGGGACAGAGCACTGAGAGAAGGCGTGTGTGCAGGTATATACGTTGTCATTGGGACAGAGCACTGAGAGAAGGCGTGTATGTAGGAACACACGTTGTCATTGGGACAGAGCACGGAGAGAAGGCATGTGTGTAGGTACTAGTGCCCTGCGCGGGCCGGGCTTTTGGTCCAAGCCCGGCCCAGCCCGCAGGCCGGGCCGGGCCTCTACATAATCTCGCGGGCCGGGGCCTACATACTGCGGGCCCGGGCCGGGCCTGGGCTGAAAACAATTTAAACACATCGGGCTTGGGCCGGGCCTGGGCCTAGTGTGAGCGGGCCGGGCCGGGCCTGGGCTCTGCCTGGACATAATAAAAATATTCATACAAAACACCAATTATTACTTTATTTTTTTTTAATAAAAACTTATTATAAATTGTAATTCCGTTTAATGAATGCTTAAAATTATTTCTTTAGTATTATATAGTTGCAAATTGAGATCTTGCATGGAATCTAATGACCCCATAAGTTCACTTGGCTGGAAGTAGCCAGCCCCAAATGTTTACTTTAGAAATATTTGCAGAGGCAATCAAGCCATGATTAACAATCAACTTATCACCCTTTGACCATACCAGTGGACATTCTATTGTCTAGGTCTTCCCTCCAAACATTGCCCACCTGAAAGACCTGCCCACTGCCAAGTGCACACTTGGCCACTAGCCCACTACCCAGTACCCAACCCAGTTGGTAATTGGTATTAATTTTCTCCCCAGTCCTAATTCATTCACACTTGTACTAATTCACACATGTCTGAACATGTCTGTCTCAGGCTAGTGACTGCAGGCCTGCTGGAAATGCCACTGGGTGTCAGTGCCAGTGGGTGACATTTAATTGAAATATCATATTAAATTATGTTAACTTAGTTGAGCTAATTCAATTAACAATATACATTGGGATTATGGCTTGCATATGGGTTAAGTCAGGGTTTGATAAACAAATATCCTACCCTAACAATAAACCAATACATTAAAGCCAAATATAACAAATGTTACCATATTTAATAGTAATGACACTAAGAAGCTTTTCTTTATTTTTCTTCAGGATATTTGTAAGTTTGAAGAAGTTGGTGGTGCTGAATTTTTAGAACTCATCCAGCACACTATGGACCTTTTTTATTTAATAAAACAATAAGTATGTTTTACAGTTTATTTGTTTTTCGTCTTTGTTACAAGATTATAGGTTTATCTTCTCTAAACTTAGCGGGCCGCGGGCTTGCGGGCCGTGGGCTTACCCATCTTTGGCCCGCGGGTATGGGCCGGGCCTGGAAGTTGCGGGCCGGGCCTGGGCCAAACATTCACGGTCTGGGTTGGGCCTGGGCCTAAATTCTAGTTTGCGGGCCTGGGCCGGGCCGGGCCGGGCTTGAAAAATTATTGCGGGCCTGGACTCTAACTGCTAATTGCGGGCCGGGCTTGGGATCAAATTCTAGGCCCGCGCAGGGCACTAGTAGGTACATACGTTGTCATTGGGACAGAGCACTGAGAGAAGACATGTATAGGTACATACATTGTCATTGGGACAGAGCATGGAGAGAAGGCGTGTGTAGGTACATACGTTGTCATTGGGACAGAGCACTGAGAGAAGGCTTGTGTGTAGGTACTAGGTACATATGTTGTCATTGGGACAGAGCACTGAGAGAAGGGGTGTATAGGTACATACATTGTCATTGGGACAGAGCACTGAGAGAAGGCGTGTGTGTAGGTACATACGTTGTCATTGGGACAGAGCACTGAGAGAAGGAGTGTGTGTAGGTACATACGTTGTCATTGGGATAGAGCACTGAGAGAAGGTGTGTGTGTAGGTACATACGTTGTCATTGGGACAGAGCACTGAGAGAAGGAGTGTGTGTAGGTACATACGTTGTCATTGGGATAGAGCACCCTGGAGATGTTCTCAGCCAGATTCCTGTCACACACAGCCTGGATGTAGTCTCCACTGTTGACTAACAGACAAACACAACCGCACTCATACATACACCAATACCTGTGTGTAGGATACAGTGTGCACACTGCTGTTGATATATAGGCCTTTTATGGTCAGGTGTCTTTCATGAACACTATAACCAGACTATGCACATGTGTTTGTAATATAACAAATTTAGTTGGTCCAACAAATAATCAAACTTGCATATCTTTCTATTATATGTTGGCAATTTGATCATTGACCAGTGCTGTTGTCTAAAATAAGGCAGTAATGTCACACTTGGTGAAACCTAAGTCCCCACCCCTATTTCTATCCCATCAATCTACTTAAACAAATCTTTGCACCTTGCTGCATTTCTTTCATTTCATATGAATACATGATTTTAACAGTCAACAACTCGCATTGTAACAATGCCCAAAATGTTTACTATTTTCATAATAATAATAAAGAGTAATATACCAGTATCACATATATATTTAATTACTATCAGCTGACCTGACCCCATGTACAACATAATCCTACAAAAAATACCAGTAATTGAAACGCATATACACAAACATCGAATGAAGTGCAAGTTAGCAAGCATTGCCATCTGTGACACTTACAGAAGTGCAGATGGAAGCTAGATGGCGCCCTTGCTGACCACAGTCTCAGCGTGTTCACGCAGTTGTTGCCGTACCCTGGCACAGGGTTATCAAACGGCAGGGCTAGCACCACCTAGCAACGCCACATCTAATTTAATCTTCACAATGCAAACAATGTATACAGTTGGACTTAGTTATTAATTTCACCCAAGGTATTATGCCAAGATGACCAAAGATGACCTTAATGGTGCATTTGGTAAGTGGCAACTCGACTATTAAATTATATATATTTGTTATGAACTTGTTGGATGCTTAAAAGAAATGATGTCAGTATTTATTTTTATTTCAAGAATATCGCTTATATGTTAAATAAGCTGCTGTCATCAGTTTTGTGTCACATCAATAGCCAGGGGCTGGTTTCACAAACCTTTGCACGAAGAGTAGTTTGTAGATACATATAATTGTTCTCAACACTACGCATGTTTTCTACGACTGTTCCGAGTTACTTAAATTTCGTCAAACATCCGTATAAGTTCCCTTGTACGGCACAAATGCTTTGTGAAACCTTCAAACCAGCTCCAGGTCTATTTCTCTGCAAATCTGCCACCCCCATGTACAGAACCCAATTGCAATTATTTGCAATATCAACTTTTATACCATTCTCAAAAAAAAACAATTGTTCTAAACAAGATAAAATTTTATTCCTGCAGTGAAAGGGCACCAGCATTGGTCAAACAGTGACTGTCGGTAAGAGCATCCCTCACTATTTGTGTTGGATTTTATGAGTGATTTTCAACTACCTGCGGGGTGGGGGCAGTACAATAAAGTATGAATGTGAATGAGTATAAACATTATTATGACAAGATATTGTCTAATCTTGTTGACTTGACTACATTTGGCTACCTCTCTGAAGTCTTTCAGCTTGGTGTCGTAGAAGCTTACTGGTGTTGTACCAAACAGTGCTTAATGCTTACAGGGTTGTCAAGAAGCCAGTGAATGGGTATTCATGGGAGTCAATAATGGTTAAAACTGTTCCTTACTGTTCAATTAAAACAAGAGATGGTAAAGCTGTAGGTAATAACATTTGCAACAGTAGAATTGCTAGTTATTTCAATCATGAACACACAAGTGTACATTAATTTTAGGGAAGATGACAAGAGACAGTAAATCATACTTGAGTGTCCACCCAGTGGGATCCAGTTTTGTTCTTGTCCACATGCCCATAGAAGTTGACAGGGATAGTGTACTCTGGCCTTGCCTTCTCCCAAGGACAGCCGTAACGCAGCCAGTCATCCGGTTCTTCCACCTATGACACAGTGGGCTAGTGCAGTCCCTGTTTGCTTCCTCAAAAGGGAAACCTCAAACCATGCCATTGTCAATGATCATTAACATCCACTGCTACTATACTACCTGTATATTCGAAGATTTGACTTCCCTGCGAAGTGCACTGCTATGAGAGCTGAAAAAGGACCCCTCCGTCAAACACACATTCACTTGCGACAGCAGAATCCACTGCATAGTGTCGGAGAATGGCAGGGAGAAGAAGTTGACGCTCGACAACCCGGATGATCTCTTCAAACTCATTTGGTCAGAAGCAAGAATCAAGAACACACACCTCTACATGGAATATTAGACAATCCTGGACTGACTTGAACATGAGTGATAACTATTCATTATGGCTGGAAACAAATTGAAATGTTCTCTGTGTGAAATACCAATACACTTGAGAAAAACACATTTAAAAAAATCAACTATCAAACACAGGTAAAGACACTTTCCCTTTCTATTGTAATAGGTGTATCAAGGTTTTTCCTTTTTATGACATTAACGATAATGAATTAAAATGTGTTCACTCAGAACTGGATGCTGATGTAAATATGTACAATTTATATAAACAATGTTCAGCTTTAAATTTTAAATCCTTTAACATTTCAGAATACAACCATTGTGATTGCAAAAATGAAATTGATCCAAACAATAATTTTTACACCAATATTTGTACAAAATGTGACTACTACACAGAAGAGAAATTTCTTAAGAGTGAAACGATAAGGACAGGTTTGTCATTCATTCGTTTTAATGCCAGAAGCCTTAACACCAATTTTTATAAAATCAGAGATTATGTATATAAGCTTAAAATACCGTTTTTTTATTATGATATCTGAGACATGGTTACAATCTGACAAATGTACCAATATGTTACTGGCTGGACATATAGAATTATACACAGAACTAGAAAAAATAAGAAAGGTGGTGGAGTAGCTATCTATGTAAATGACTCCATTTCATTTAAGATTATAGATACTATGTCTGTGGTGATTGATGACATTTTAGAATGTGTCACAGTGGAATTGTGTATAAACAAGAAATACAATATAATTGTTAGTTGTATATATAGAACACTAGGTACTAATGTTGACATGTTCACTCATCAACCTGAATTGATGATCAAAAGCATTAAGAATACTAAAAAAACAATATTCTTATGTGGGGATTTTAATATAGATCTCCTAAAATACAATAATAACAACAGTACAAAATATTTTGTGGCCATGTTGTTCAATTTAGGTATCTATCCATTAATTGACAAGCCAAGTAAAATTACTGAAAGTAGTGCAACTATAATTGATAACATATTTACAAATGAATTGAACATTGACATCACCAGTGGGTTAATGATAAATGACATAAGTGATCATCTGCCGGTATTTTGTATATGTCATTATACAGATTTAACAACAACTCGTATTAAGACATTTAGATACGTAAGAAAATTGACTGACAGCTGCAAAGAATCCCTAATAAATGAACTTTCATTAGTAAACTGAGATAAAGTATTAAATTAAACAGATATATTAAATTAGACAATATATTTGTAAATACATTCACTGAAGTGTATGATAAGAACTGTCCTATTAAGAAAATATTTTCTAACCCAACTATGATGAAGAACAAACCTTGGGTGACGAGAGGCCTGCAACATGCTTGCAAAAAGAAAAATAATTTGTACAAACAATTTTTAAAGCTTAGAACCAAAGAAGCTGAATGTAGGTATAAAAAATTAACTTACCTCTATTCTAAGATTTAGTGAGAAAGCTTATTACAATGAACTTCTGGAAAAAGAAAAAATTAATATAAAAGGAACTTGGAAAGTTTTAAATGAAATTATTAAAAAAGACAACATTCAAGTTACCCAAAGTGATTTATTATTAATGGTGTATCAATTACAAATAAGACAGATATTGCTGATGGATTCAATAATTTCTTTGTAAATGTAGGACCTAATCTGGCAAAAGGCATTAGTTTACCAAATAAGAATATAAATGTACCTGACAAAACACCAACCAAAGCACTATGTTCTTGGAGGGGGCAGAAGAAAGTGAGATAATAAATATTGTCAGAAATTTAAAAAAAAAAAAGTCTACAGGATATGACAAACTAGATATGATCATTGTTAAGAAAATAATATCCACCATTTTGACTACACTTGCACATCTCTGTAATAGGTCCTTCAATAGTGGTGTATTTCCAGGTAAAATGAAAATTGCCAAAGTGATCCCTATATTTAAAACTGGTGAGAAGAATGTATTTACTAACTACAGACCTGTATCTCTGCTTCCACAGTTCTCAAAAATCTTAGAAAAATTATTTAATATTAGACTAGATAAATTTATTGATAAATATGATATTTTAACTAGCAGTCAGTATGTATTTAGGACCAATATCAATGGCTCTTGTAGAATTAACTGAACAAATCACATCTGCTTTAGACCAGAAGAAGTGTATTATTGGAGTCTTTATTGATTTGAAAAAAGCATTTGACACAGTTGATCATAACCTGCTACTAAAAAATTAGAAGCTTATGGTATTAGATGTGTTGCCAATCACTGGCTAAAAAGGTACTTACCTGATAGACTACAATATGTTAGTATTGATGACTAACTCTGAGTTACTAAAAGTAACATGTGGGATACCCCAGGGCTCCATACTGGGTCCAAAACTGTTTTTAATGTATATTAATATTGGTAATATCTCATCAATACTAAAATTTATACTGTTTGTTTGTTCTGGAAAGGATCCTGAGCAGCTGAGCAAGGATCTAACCATTGAGTTACAAAAACTACATGTGTGGTTTTCAGAAATCGGTTATCTTTGAATGTAGCTAAGACAAATTATATGCAGTTCACAAACTGCTGCATTAACTCAAATATCGATATAAAAATGTACAATAAGAGTATTGATAGAGTATACAGCAGTAAGTTTTTAGGAGTGTTGATCGACCATAAGCTTAATTGGAAGGAACATGTTAGCTTGATAAAAGCCAAAGTGTCAAAAAGCTATTGCCATTATGTACAGAGCAAGATATGTACTTGACAAGAAATCTCTGTTCATATTATACTGTGCACTAGTTCTCCCTTATATATCATACTGCTGTGAAGTATGGGGCAGCACATATAAAACAACTGTTAACAGTGTTTTTGTATTACAGAAGAAAGCAATCAGGCTCATTTACAATGAAGCTTTTTTATGTCATACTAATAGATTATTTTGTGATTTAGGAATACTTAAACTTCCAGACATAATAAAATTTAGAATTTCTATTGTAATGTTTAAGGCTAAAAATACGTTATTGCCACATAACCTTCAACAATTCTTTGCAACTAAATATGATTCAATGCATGTGGCACGTCAAAGTAAACAAATTAAATATGAATATGCTAGAACATTAAAATCTATGTGTATATTTGTATATGGGGGTTAAATTGTGGAACTTCTACGACGAAAATATAACAAGTGCAGCTACAGTTCAAATACTCAAAAAGACTTAAGCACTTATTTCTTCATGGTTACCGTGGAAACACGTCACTCGGAAAGGGTGTATATAATTATGTATCAATGTAATGGAAAATAATAATGAAATTTAACTTTGCTTTTTAAAGATTTATTTCCATATTGCTAACAATGTTTATTATACTTGTACAAGTTGTGATTGTGTTGGGGGAAAGTGATTAACAAGTACTGTACTTCAATTTCCCCCAATTTCCATTTGTAAATGTATTATGTTATTGTATATTGCTTTGTAGTTAATTTGTTTGTATTTTTTCACTTGGAAATAAATAGTTGAAAAAAATATAATTCTCTTCATTAAATTCTGACTAAGAACAATACAGAACATACAATGCCTGTTCTACGATTCTTACTATGGGGTTTAAAATTGAACCATAGAATGCTCTATTATTTAATACTCAGTTTAAATCCACAAACTGTTGCAATATATGTTTGTCAACCTATCAAGTCAATTACCACAGACAAATACCGCAGTGTAGGGCAGGAGTACAGGTGGAACAACGCAGAGAGGGCAAGTTCCCTATTATGACCCACACATGGAACAATGTTTTTTTTAAAGCTGACAGACAAAACACATATGGTTTGCTGTATAAATGGTTAACTATTATGAGCAAGACAACATGCACACTAAACAGCAAGGGACCATGAGTTTAGACATATTCTGACCTTTTTTCTGGGTCAAAATCTGTTTACCACCTGCTGCCTGAACCAGGCCCAAATTCTGAATGACAGAATAATGAAGCACCTTCATTGCCCCTGCACAGTTCATCAAGTGACTCAGACACAGACAACAATAGCTCTAGTCATGTAAGACAATAAATTATAATGTTATACATCTGGTAAACACCATACGTGTATTGTAGAGCCCACTACCCAAAAACTTGATTCTTCTGAGTTAAAATAACAACATATCATATGACAGATATAAAATGAATTATTGAATACTGGGGCATTCCATCTGAAATCAGCCAAAATAAGAAAATCTTGTTGCACTCATATTTTTTTAACAATTAATGCACTGGTCAATGTAATCACACATCAAACCATACGACTGTAGCTCGAGTAGCTTCTGAGTTATGACCATTTAAATTTGTGCAGAATCTGTTATTTTTGCCAATTTTTTGAAATCATGAAGATTTCTTGTTCTACATAAAATACAATAACTAAAAAACTAATTTGTGCAAGAACTCTGCGATTTGTCCTGCTTATTCTCCATCATATGTAGATAGTAACATGCATACTATAGTTCCACTTCTGTATATTCGTTCGCCCACATTCTGCCATGTATTTTTGTGTGAAATTGAGCCAAATGATGATTTTAGACACATATTTCACCAATAAAACATGTTATACCACAAATGAATTTTATTTGGATCAAATCAATAACACACCTACATATCTAGGTATATGAGAAGTCTGAAATTTCTACCTTGATTTGTTTACGAGATATTGATCTCCACAGTTAGTACAGTGAAAAATGGCCTATATTTAGCAGCCAAAAATGCTATGTAGCTAAAATTCCAATTTATTTGTTATTATAGGTATAAAGCAGGTATAACGCCTGTGCAATGTACCACATTTGAATTCCCTATTCAAATGGCTTCATGCCGGAAAAAATATTTTGGAAGGATGCATTTTGTGTTTTTTTTAAGCAACAGAAACAAATATGGTTTTATTCCCTGCTTTCAATATTAATATCCTTGAGAAACTAATAAATGCCAAATAACAGATAGCATTGTAAGTGGTAATTTAAATTAATTGAGTGTCAGAAAACAAAGCTGACAAAAAAACTTTCCACAAAAGAAACTGACCCTATCATGGAACATACCTGCCAGCCATCTTCGATCACCTGCGTGAAGATGCCATAGTCATATCTGATGCCATAGCCATAGGCTGCCAGACCCAGGGTGGCCATGGAGTCCAGGAAGCAGGCAGCAAGACGACCAAGTCCACCGTTGCCCAAGCCAGCATCCTGCTCGATATCTTCCAGCTCCTCGATGTCAAGGCCAAGCTGCACAAGATGCAGTGAACCAATAAAGCCGGATAAAGATGAGAAGTAGAAATCATTTTATTCCTGTTTTCAGGATTGCAGCTGAGCATTCAAGTAAAATCATCTGTGTACAAAAACTGGCATGTTCTTAAATCCTTGATTCGTCCCTCTGAAATTTTACTTACACATTGGTATTCACCACTCCCATATATACACACCTGTTGAAAAGTTATAACTACTAACATTATGAGAACCATATAGACAGTAAACCTTAAGATTGAAATAACAAAATCTGTGATTTTCAACCCAAATACCAGCATTTTACAATACTATTTCAATAGAAACTGCTACTAATGTCAACTACATATTTCAGTAACTGAGTCTATAAAACAAAACTATATGTTTGACAAAATAGGCTAAAGGTACTTGGGGGTCTACTAACAACACTTTGAGACAGTCCCTGGGTAACTATAGCACTCTGTCTGCAACCACCTTGAGTCAAACACTGCCAAACATTGACAGCATGCACAGGTGACCTAAAATGACATGTCACCAGAGTTGACAACTGATATGCAGTAGCCACTAGTAGGGTAAGAGTTACAATTAACATGACATTAGCATGGACATGCCCAAGAGCAGTTTGTCTTGGTAGAGTGGTTCATGTATCACACACACACCTGGTACAAGGCTTCATCCACTGCACTCTGAATGCCCAGGTTCACCATAGTGTTGGTGAGGGACCTTCCCATGTAGAACTCCAGGGACAAGTAGTACACTCTCTGCAAACAAAATACACACCCTCAGACAGTGACATAATTGGGACCCTACAAACTTACACATCCTGATACTCTGGACACAGTGAGATGTAGATGTATAATACTATTATGAAACACAGTACATTTTTTTATTATAAAATGCCTGTGCCAGACAGTCATATAATCTGTGATAGATTTTGTTTTCTCAAAATACCTGTCTGTCTATAACATCAAACAAAAGAGCAATCCCAAACATTATTTTTATTCTGTGTCACCACAATTTGATGAAGAATTCCAACATAATTATATATTTTCATACACTAATTTTAATGCATAGAACCCTATATATAAAATGCAGTGTCATATAAAATATTAGTAAATAATCTGTCATCCTGTGTAACAACTCAGTGAACATGTCTCATCATCATGCATATTTATATAGGTGCTGTTTTCTTTGGTCTGCTTTACAACAGTTTCTCTCTCTCGATATACGTCCACAATTAATTGGTGTATGCATTTTTTTAATGTGTCTTCAGCACTGTTCTAAAAGACTGGTTTTAGAGTAATGTTGCACCATCTGTTCATTTCTGTCAGCTTTCCCTGCCAAACTGTGACTGTCCCTGTGGAATTTTCCAGTGCCTATCTGCATAGACTTGTGCAAATAGCTACACACCTATGTGCACATAACATGTCACACCACAGTCAATCATAAGGCCTAACAGAAAAAGTTCTATGTTTCCTATTTCATGCTTGCAAAAAGTAGGGTAGGTAGGTAGGGAAATGTTTTTTTTTATCTTAACTTTTTATGTTGTTTAAAATAGGGTAGGTAGGCAGCTGTATCTTTTTTTTAACGTGGAAGCATTCCCAACATCGGTTAGTCATGTGTAACCGGATTGTATCCTTGTTGTACATATATAGTACATAACACATGCCTGGAAATCTAACAATATATGTTTGGCATTCAATGCATATGTTTTGGCCTTCATTTATCCTTAGCCACCCTCTGTTGGGATCTGTATTTTTTCGCTTAATTATTTTCACTGTAACCTTGCATTTACGAACACTTCAACCCTTAGTTACCCTCTGTAGTGTGCGGTCTTCATTGTGAATGGTGTTGTGTATTTCCGCATGGATTATTAACCAGGCTATCTAGGTACCATAGAACCTGGGGGCTCCACATAGAGTGCAATATTCTCAATCAATGGTAGATTCAATCACGGACATTTAAAACATCATTTAATAAAAACAATTTATTCACCCTGGTTTTTATCTTTGCCAGATACTAGTAGACATACTGTACATGAATGTCATTTTGTAATTTGGAACACAATATAGAACAAAATTGACATGAAATGTACCAAATTGGCATATTGCAAAATGCCTGAATTGGATGTGTTCATCGTTTTTTACCATATGGTCGTAAAACAATTGCTTTCAGTCCAGTGTCATCACATACACCACAGAGAGGGAGCACCGTTTTGAATTTCTTTTTTAGTTCAAGATCCACAACTGCTTCCTCGCTGCCACAGTGTGCACAAATGTCCAACCTGCCAATGTTGCTACTGTAATATGCAACCTCCACTGGTAAGCTGCATGCCAGGCCACTGCGACATTGTACACTTTTGAGAAGTGATGAATTTGGAGGCAAGATCGGAGCGCCACAGCTGTACTCATGCTCACTCAATGCCAATGTGAGGGATAGGTTGTGTCTTTCCGACAGTTTCTGTTTACTATAAATGACTCTTGGCTTTCTGCACTCAACGCACTGGATGGAGGCCCTAGCATGCTGTGCTGTGTATAAACCATAATCGTCCAAGGACTGCTGTTTTGACCTCACCGTTGACTCGACACCCGCTCCCTGCTGCTCAACCATCTGCTGGTCTGTCAATACCACTGCTGACGCACCAGCCACCTGCTCAATGCTCGATACGACCTGACTGGGCTGAGCATCATTCTTCCGTTTCCTTGTGGGCTTCGGTTTCTTCGGGTAGTGGTGGAGCAATATTGTCGACATCGCACTCCGCACCTTCTGTAGATTTGGCAGGTCTTGCTTGACAGTGGAAGCTGAGTTTATTGATCTTAAACGCGTCCAAATCTTGTACAGTAATGTCGAGCGATAGCTCGCCAAACGCTTCGTTTTCGGCCTTCTGGCTGAAATTTTTACAATCCAAGGGCGGGTGATTCTGCTCGAATACATCTTTTAACGTGCCATGGAAAGCAGCCACTGTTTTCTTTGCCGAAATGTGGGGACAAAGATTATACCGCACTGCCAAGATGCGAGACGCCATTGTTGGTCGAACTTGGAGATAGCCCGCGAAATGCAAAGTCGCGCGTGATTGGATAACAAGCCAGACACACCTCCGCATATAGCCAATCACGATCAGTTTCACAAAATGACCTTCACCATTACCCAGTTTGAGAGAGCATTCAGAAAGCAGCTACCGTAGCAGAATAGTGACATAAACTTTTAAATATAAAATAATAAAAAAGTCGTACATTCGCAGAGGGTCGGTCGGAACAGATTTTATTTTATTTCGAAATGCATAAAAAGTTACAGGGTCGGCCCTATTACGTAGGGTCGGTCGGGAAACCGGAAACATAGAACTTTTTCTGCTAGGCCTAAACAATCTTCTCCATACACTGCAGCTGGCAAAAATTTATATAGAAAACATCTTGTCATTTTGATGGTTTGGATGCACAAATTCTATTCTAGTAGCTGTAAGTGAATGACAGCTGTCTGGGACCCACACAAAACCAACATGATAATTATTTAGATTCAATCTGTGCAACCTGTTTGCAACCTATCACATTTATTAGTGATGGTGATATTTAGAAACAATGAAAGCATGTTTCAAAATGAAGACAAACTGGACATATTTATTGCTTACTGATACTGCTCTGTACAACTGTTGTACAGTGTGCTACACACTCATGCCAAAGGCCAGCATATTGCGGTCACTGTTTGCGTGCTTCTCCAGAATCAACTGGAATCACCACATTTTGGCACAGTGGTTTATTGTGAATTAGCCAGTGGTACCTGTTGACTGTTGTGAGACTTGGCAAGAGTATCACTGAACAGTGAACTGCTCCATAACTTCTCTCCAGTTTTCACCAGTTACCTCCTCATACTTTTTTATTCTATACTCCTGCAATTCATTATGTGAACATTTAACATTTACAAGCCACTTGCAAACTGTAATTTTGCTTCCTTTGTGGCATCTTGTTACTTGTAGTTTTTTCTTTGTATGGCTACAGCTCTTCTTGCTGTGTCTGCAAGTGTCCTGGTCTTTATTCAGTCTCCTCGCCATATCCTATTCTGCATGCATGGTACAAAACTGATAACCCTACATATTCTGTCTGCATCATGACTCAAGATTCCACCACCGTAATCAGTTACAGAGGTGTTTTCTCTGTGACCTGATGAACCCAATGTATACAATACAGTGAGCTCTCTAGCGAGTGATTACCCTCGTGCTGTGCCATCCTTGATACAAACATGTAGTGTGACATGCATGTCCACATGTTCCAAGCCTCTAGTATCTATAGCTTTGAAAAAATGTCTAGTCATGTTGGGTTGTCCAGTTTTGTGCGTGCGTGCGTGCGTGCGTGCGTGCGTGCGTGCGTGCGTGCGTGCGTGCGTGCGTGCGTGGGTATGGTGTGGTGTGTGTGGTGTATGTGTGTGCGTGCGTGATTGTGTGAATAATCTGTGACATTTTGTGTACTGCACAGTAGCTGATAAAAAGCCAGAACATTTACGATCTCAATTTTACAACTGATTTCCCATTCCAGGGGCCTGGCAGATTTTATTTTCATATGATATGACATACCCAAGGCTGGCTCAGTCTTCCCCTGCTTAAACGCTTCAACTATTACCTCAATGGTTGGATCACAAAGCTGCTCTTCAGTTGTTGTTCAGGTATAGTAATAAAGTCACTATAAATATCCATATCTCAGAGGCACATTTGATATCTTCTGTCCTTGTTAACCTTCATGAACCAGTAGATTGTATAACTATACTAGTTCCAACAGGTGATCATGAAAATATAGATAGTTAGCTCATTTCTCCAGATGATTGTTGAAAACCAGAATTTTCAATACAAAATAACAAAAGTGGAACTGAGAAAACATTATGACATGTTGCTGTAAAGACTGCAATACAATAATGTATATAAATTATGAGTATGATTAAATGCACACTTTTGCATTTAACATAAACACATTAATTATATATCAATTCATAAATATAAATAAAATCCTAACGTAAACAGTTCAGTTCATCACGATTTGGACAGTACCAGACCTTTCACATTTGAATACAGGAATAAAGATCGGGCACTTCAAGTATAATTACATTTATGCAAGAAAATTTATCATTACTACCTTGAACATTTATAATTGATTATCTTACAGTTACACAAAAACTAAAACCATGCTCACACACACACACATAAATGAAATCACTGCGTGTATCTAGTTTCCTATACACACGCAGAATAGGAAACAACAACAACGCATGTAAAGATGGAGTGGAGAGATCATAGGAATTCTTGTTAATTCTTGCCCGCCTTTTCCTCCAATTCCTGCCCACCTTTTAGTTCATCCCAATGGCAGAGGAAGTTGTCAGGTTTCATACATGTGCAAAAATCGGGCCATATTAGTGATCACCACAAGTTGTGAGCCAGTCTGTTTACAGCGTTCGACAGCAAAAGGTAGGGTTTCGTAGGCGTCCACTTTCATTCCATAAAGTCAAACAAATAACTTGTCCGAGATGGTAACATCATTCATGCATTATAATATTAAAGGTACAGGTACGTAAACAAGTGAATAATAAAATTATAATGTTTTGTTTACAAATGTATGTTAGATTGTAGTCACGTCCTCATTAATGCAGTCCAATATAAATATAGTCCATTATTAAAACATTTTGCTGGTTTTGATTTGACCTAAAGCAGTAATCAATATTATAATTAATTAGATGAATTTATGCAATAATAATAATTATATGCTTACTGCATACATATCTAAGTAAAGGTTGAATGAAATCAATATAATATTGTGAAAACATGGTTGAAAAAATTAACTATTGCATGGGAATGCACTTAATTAGCCACTTGTGACGTTGTGTACGTCTTTACAAACACTGAATGACATTGACAGTAACAAGTAGTTTGTCAAAGGTTGTTCAACAATTCATATGTTCATAATGTTATTAAGTTTTGTAAGACGTATGCATTTCAGTGTCAGCCAAGTGAAAACCGGAAACATTACTTATGACAAAAGTCCTAAAAATATATTTTTAAAGACAACACATGGCAATAATGCACTTGGGCAATATTGAGGAATGTGCATGTATGCGACAAACAAATTAAAACACTAGTCATCCGGTTCTTTTTGGTTCATTTTAAACTTAAATATTACATTTCACAATGAATATGTTGGTGTTTCAGTATGGTTTATACAATTAATGAGTATTTCGCAAATTGATTTTGCTTATGAAAACACACTCGCTTGCTTATGTCAAATTCAACTTACGAAAACTAACCACACGGATCCTGAAAATTATGACAACTGCGATAGTTTGTTTCCCTATGTATAACCATTATTAATTCATAGCGTGCATCAGTTATTCAAGAGCCCGTAAAACTTACCTTGTAGACAGAGCTTGACATGTAAGCATCTACTGTGCATGACACGAGCCTGCCAACTTCCTCTGAGGCAGTGGGAAGGAACCTACTGAGGAGAATGCACTGGAGGTGGGAAGCAACAGGCTGGAGGACTGGACCAGTAAGCCTCTAATGGATGTGATGATGACAACATTGAAGATGACATTGTAGTGTTCTGAACAGTATGACAATAAATTGTTAATGCTAATTGCAACTTATAATGTGAGGCATTGTGTTTTATGTACATTTTAAAATAAATTTATACCTGCATAAAATTTCAGGCCAGTAATTTTTTTGGGGCAGCCAGTAACTTTTCAAATCTACTGGCCCCATGGGCCACTGAAAACAAAAGCTTAATGTCCAAGCATGGTGTATGAATTGTCAGGAATATATGAAATATTGTGTTATAAAAATGTGAAATATTTTGTATAACTGTTATATTTTTTAGAACGGGAGATGGAATACAACATTTGCCAGATATATTACTTTAATATCAACTACTGTGGGGCGACAAGGAAGTGGGTGGAGGGCCCTAAAAATTGGTGAGACACCTGCCACACCCCCTTACTACTGGTCCAGCGATCAAAATAATGTGTCCATTTTTCCGAGACAAGTGATAAATCTGCTCGAACAAGCAGAATATCCCTATATAGTTATCTGGTGGACAAGTGAAAATAATAATAAGAATAATAATATATTTTATTTGATATAGCGCCAGATCCAATTTTAAATTGTTCATGGCACTTTACAAGACAAATAGTTATAAAATTGTTAAATAAACAGGCAATTCTTTACAAACACATTATACAAACTAAATAAAATAAGAAGTGTCTAGTGTAATAAGATATAATAATTATATACTAATTTAATATATATATATATAAGTTAATTAAAATTACATGAATTAAAATTAATAAAATTCAGATAAGTACAGTAATTAAATATACAAAAAAAAGTTATCACAATTAGAGCTCAATAGTGTTAATATTATGTACAAATAAGACTTTGTAAATAGATATAACTGAAATAATGTACAAGAAGTTATAAATAATAAATAAATATATAAATAGGTTAATACATAAGATAAATAAATTACTGCAGGAACTACCATGCTTAACTAGAATGAGTCGATAAAAATTAATACATAATGACGCATGTATAATAGCAACCTTTTAACTTGAGGAAATTCAACTGCAGACATAGTTCGCCAGCAATCGCGCATGTTGCGCATTTATCATTTTGCTACCAGGAGTATGTAGTACATCAGTTTTCTTCTACATGCACGCAGATTAGTGCCTCCATCAACGGCGTCATCTGCTGAGCACCCTGTTCTAGCTATGCAGTTCTCATGGTAACATCTAGGAATTGGTGATCAAAGCTATATAATTTTTGTCAATGTTCAACTTGCTTCCACACATGGATTATATTTGCTGAACTTTAGAAACAGTATACTAGAGTACCAATACCTTTTATTGGAATAAATCTGTAGTTTGAACTAGTTTAAACCCACGTGAACTTAGAAGCAAATGGCAAGAAAAATAACTAATTCCCATCATCGACATCGTAATGTTATCAACAACTTCCACTATCAGCACCATAAAAATAATGGTACACATCTACTAGCATGTCTAGTTACAGTATTCATGACGAAAAGCAATGTTAATGACCTGGGAATTATTTCTGATCATAATTTATTATATTTGTTGTTCTTGCAGCCAAACAGCAGGAAGATTATTATCTGTATTTGTTTTCATCTAAGTCTTTTTTTTTCCGAAAGCTTGTAACATGATTCCCCCTCGCCATTACTTGGACAAGTACAATTTTGGTGGTAGATTTTAAGATTGACTTGTCTGGTGGACAAGTGAACTTTTTGGCTTATTTCTAGCACTGTTATCCATAAATCAGAAAATTACTATCCCAGATATAGGTTAGACAAATCTTAGCAAAGAACTATGGTGCATGCATGCATTGGTTGATGCAGGAACTAAAACAAAGTTCAAGTCGATGTTTGTTCAGGTGGATCCATCATCCACCAATGGTGCTAATGTCACCACTTGTTCATGAGGGTAAGATGTTCCAGCTAGCATGATTGTGAACTTAGAAAACACAGGTATTCACCATACAAGCTCTAGGACTACATTAGAACAGTAGCTTGAAGACAGTACTATGGAATCAGGATGGAGGATTGGTAAAGCTATACCCAACTATTGCATGACAGGCAGGTTGGGGTAAATCACACACAAATACAGTTATAATGTGCGCATGCTAACGGTCAACAAATCATTAATAAACCAGGTGCTTAGCACCGGAATATTATCTGATATGCTCAAATTTGACAAAGTAATGATACATCATTATTTGAAAAGTATAGGTCTCTTCTCTTCTTCAATGATCTCAAAAGTATTAGACACATATTTAGTTTAGGCAGGCAGGTATATCTTCATATTTCGATTATGGACAATGAGTACAGTTTTATACATAACTGCGCTTGAACGTATATATAATTGACAATGATGTTCTAATATAGCAATGAACATATGCCTCGACCTTTCGATTACCAAGACATAGGCCTTATTATCGTCTACGTGAGATGTGCGGCAGTTGGTGTTGCAATGTTTTAGTGCTGGGCCTATACTAGAATAGCATAGCTGATTCATACATTGTCTGACAGTGACGGAACTTTAGCTGCTGCTATTTTTTACTGGCAGGTTCTCATTGCGCATGCACAAATGAAGTGCTGGACCAATAGCTGTTTTGCATTAAGTGCGGGTCCGGACCTGTAGCAACAGCCCAAAATATGTTCTCTGGCTCTGTACTTTGTCTTGAAGTAAAATTATCATCACGCTAAACACACATTTCTATTAACATCCACAATTTTGGACATGAAAAGCATAAACATTACATAAACATAATAATATTCAATTACAAAATGTAATTTTTTCCTTTAGATGTATAACATGCATTAATATCTCATTAATAAACTACCTAGACTAGCATTGCCGATCGCTAATTGTGCCATAGGCAAAATGGTTTCCCAAAAAACTCTTCGCTAATTTGGCGAAATACTTTTACGGCCACGTTAATGGCACATTGTTGCGTAAGCGGCGGTGATCCCGTGAATAATAGCTGCCTGCCACCCATGGAATTGTTTCTATAATCTATAATTGCCAGTCGATAAGCCAATGATTTAATTACTCTCGGCGAAAGTTTGCGTCCTGCTATAACCTGTAAAATGTGGGAGCTCACTTCCTCGCAGTTATTCAGTTTGTTATCGGTTAAAATGATTCTTAAATGTACCTTGGTGGGCAATGATCACGGAAAAAAACTACAGAAAACAACGCAGCCACGTTTGATCAATTCAAGACGGACTGGTTCATACATTTTGCATGGCTTATTCACAATAGCAAAACCTACGTCTTCCGCTGCAAAGTTTGCGTGCATGCGAAAGCAAAGAATGTGTTTGTCACCGGGAAGGACTGCGCCAAGCCCAAGAAAGACGACTTAACAAAACACAAGATATCTGCCGACCACCGGAGATCGACGTTGCTGCCGAAGCACCAGATGGACTTCGCCCAAATGTGGACCGTGTTGACGCAAGTGAAGCACTCTCTCCCGACAGTTAAGAACGCTTTCCTACGAGGAAGCCTTCAAGATCTGGCCGGATTCACTGGTTTAGTGAAACGGGTGGACCTGTCGCAGAGAGCAGAGTAGTGGTGGTGGACACTTGGGGCGACACTTGTATGGTGATGTTCTGTGTTGGAGATTTGCAGTGTGTGATCGATTTTCTTGTTTTATATTTATAATTAAACGTTGTATTAATTTATATTGGTGTTATGTTTTCTTGTGACTATCTATATGTTTAATATTATTTTTATATATGTTGTATATTAGGCCTAGTAAAAAAGAAACTAGTTTAATTTATTTGTCATCCGGACTTTTTTTAAAGGAACAGGGAGGCCCTTGTTATTTACTATTTATGATTTTTTTTGCTATTAGTTTTGAAGATGGCTGCCATGTTTAAGATGCTCACTGTGGTTGATTAAATGTAGTTTTTTTCTATGCAATTTGGAATGTGCCAGTATCAGTGATGAATATTACTATATAGCCTGCCATTCCATTGTCAAATACCATGGGTACTTTACTTTTTATGAATAGAAACATTTACATAAATGTAACAATTGCACATACTTGTTAACACCGGAAAACTGACTAGAAACAAACAAGAAGCAAACACAATGTTGAATGTATTTATGAATGTCATGTGTAGGTTTCGCCATGGTTTCATTAGTTTGTATCACAGGCATACAACTGTGGCATTTATACTGATTGAGACTAGAATTATGTGAGTCTGTGTAAAGACTATTTAATGCAAGGCATCATCATTTGAATCTTATTTTAGACTCTGTAGAATGCACATACATCCCTACACCTTGTATGATGAATAACGAGTGAACTGAAAGAATATAACAGTACTTTGTACAGCAAGTTTTGGACAAAGATTACTTCACAGAACCGAAAAAACTTTTTAAAATAATCTTTTTTTCAAAAGTAAATAAAAAAGGAGGCGTAGACAAAAAGGAAGTGGGCGGGACGAGAAACTAGTTTCTTTTTTTACTAGGCATTATCACATTATTGATTTATGTAACGTTTTGCCATCTTAGTGTCTGCTAAAAAACAATAGCTAAAGAAAATCTCATTTGGCAAAAGAAAATGTGAACCTTTAGCCAAATTGGCCTAGACTACCAAACATAATGAGAACATATTTTGTACATATTATTGGGGCTGGGTAGCATTACGACTATGAGCTACATATTGTCTATTGAAGTGGGTTTGAGCAGACTTGGAGTAAACAGAAATCAGTTAATCAAAGGCCTTGGGCTTGGCCAAAGGTCATGGTCGTCTAGGCCCAAAAGGGATGGGTACAAACAAACAGTCACATTATGATCATTTCTAAAACGCGTTGCATAAATGAACACCCGCCTTAGGGTCTTTTTCATAATAGTACTTGGAGTAAACAGAAATAAATCAATTAATCAAACGCCTTTGCCTTTGGCTTTGCCAAAACAAAGGTCATGGTCGTCTAGGGGCGGTTACAAACAGTTGTGTTATGACCATTTTTAAAACGTGTTGCATAAATGAATACCTACCTTAGGATCTTTTTCATAATAGTACTGCTGAGTTCGGATCCATCGGCCAACTAACTGGTCACGGACAGTGTTGGCGAGAGCAAAATAATAATCTCTGTCAGTCGCAACATTTCTGTCCTTCACTAATGTGTAATGAAGGTGTCGGTTAAACGTTTTCTTCAAGTTTGTAACGTCAGCAACTTGGGCTATGCCTCTCACACTGATTTGACGGCGACGGTCATAATCAGTCTGTGGTTTCGCCATCCTGCAAGTGACAATCTCTGCAAAATTAATGTATATTGCAGATTTTCACAAACAGGACCTGCGTTCCCTCAGCGTTTGACAGCTTGGTACAATGCGCATGCGCACCAGTTTTCTATACGACCTTGACACTTTGGCACGTCGTCCACAAAATGGCTAAAGCCAAAAGTAAACACGTGGGGGAGGAGAAAGACAACATTAAGCCCCACAGTCAAGGTTTTACAATTACTGATGTACTTGCTTTAGGTGGAACCAAAGTAAGTATTCCCAAGTGTCCGTCAACATAGAATACCTAAACATTACGTGCCAAGGTACAAAAATATGCGTGTGGACGATAATGTGTGATGGAAGTTTATATCTCCCAAATGTAGCGAAATACTCACAAGAAAGGGCGATTGTGACATTGTTATTTATAAATAGGCATACCGGCACTTGTCTAGAATCTGGGTCTACCAAAATTGTTCTTATTAATATGCAATTTGTTACCATGCACAATGAATGGGGCAATGCAGGGGCGCCCACAAATTGTGGCACAATGCATACTGAAGTCTGAACTACTGTGCCATGGAACATGTAAAATACAGTAAATTAATATGATGCAGGTGCTACCTATTGGCGAGTCTCATTTTAAAACGTGCTTTAAATTGTTATTTCTATAATATATAATAAATGTTTATTTAAGACAAAAAGTCCATAATATATACATAAAATAATAATACATGTTTTGCATTAAAAGCACATATTATATAGGCCCGTTTAATGTATTTCACAGTGATGATTGAGAAAATGACGTGTATATTTATGATTGTGTCACAGCAAGATGTTTCATAGCGTAATAATCAGTAGAAAGACACACTATTTAGAAATAATTCACAATATACACAATTGTAAAATATATCTCTATGATGAGGTCTGCAATGTACCCCATGTTTACTACATTGGTAATACAGTGTTATACTCACCAAACCAGTTGTATGGTCAGCAGATGGTATGATACTTCTTATAAGGAAAATGTCTGAAAATGACAGGTGGATATTTATGATTGTGTCACAGCAAGATTTTCCATGACATAATAATAAGTAGAAAGACATACAGTATAGAAATAATTCAAAATATATGCAGTTGTAAAATATATGTATTTAAGTTGAAGTCTGCAATATACCACCATGTTTGCTATATTGTATGGTCAACTGATTGTACGAGACTTCTTATAAGAATAAATGTCTGAAAATGACAAGTGGATATTTATGATTGTGTCACAGCAAGATTTTCCATGACTTAATAATCATTAGGAAGACACACTATTTATAAATAATTCACAATATACACAGATGTAAAATATATGTCTCTAGGTTGCGGTCTGCAGTGTACCCCCCTGTTTACTAAATTGAACAGTGTTATACTCACCAAACAAGTTGTATGGTCAGCAGATTGTATGAGGCTTCTTATGATGAATGTTGACTAGCTCTGAATAGCTGTTCTGCAAAGGCAACGAAAGTTAGGGCTAGGGCCTAGGCTAGCTTATTGGATATGCTATGACCCAGAAAGCAACATGTAATATATACATGCATGCATGCATGTCAATTATTTCTAAATAGTGTGTCTTTCTACTGATTATTATGTCATGGAAAATCTTGCTGTGACACAATCATAAATACCGACTTGTCATTTCTAGACATTTATCCTTATAAGAAGACTCGTACATACATATTACACTGTATATGCATTAATAATACCATACTAATCTAACATAGATATAATAATACATTACAGGCATTAATATAGTTATTATCAAAGGCAATGGTTAATGCCATAAGGCATGATCTGTAAAATGTTGATGTCTTGACACTTTTTTCACATTTTAATTTCTCATGGCACGGCTGCTAATGTATAATGAAAAACAGATCTGCAATTTGAATTTTTATTGACATTCCTAATCAAAATCAAATGCAACACCGACTTGGTAATAACACTGTTTAATTTTGACATCTTCAAAAATTATATAAAAAAAAACCACTATAGATTTTAAAACTTTTTCACATTTCTCATATGCACTACCATATCATAAAACTATTTTTAAACCCAGGTCTGTAATTGGAATTTTTTATTGACATCTTTAGTCCAGGACTTTTATGGCCAAAATAGGGTCTTGTTGGAACAAATTGTGACAGAAGTAATTTTTGCAGTTTTGAAAGCCAAAATATATCCTAGATAACATATCAAAAGTATACAGCTCTAAAAAATTTGGGAACATTGTAAAAATTACCCAAATGTTGGGGGCCCCTCAGTAGCTTTTTCCTGCGTGATTTCGTCATGATTTTACTTTCGGGATAAAGAATGAGCAAGATAATATTTCTGTAAACCCTAAATTATTCAAATGCTTGTTTGTAAATACGCACATATATTCAGAAAACAAAACAACAAATATAGAAATTAAAATATTTTAATGTTGACTTAATTTTTGTGTTGAAAATATGTGTTGGTATCAAACAAAATGCACGCCAAATTATCCAATTTGTCTCCCATATAATATGATTATGCTCTGCATATAAGTATGCTACTGTCATGAACATCAATCGAATATGTGACATAGCACAAATACATTAAGCATGGGAACATTGTGTATAATAATAATTATAATGAACCTTTGATATAAAGTCAAAACATAAATCTAGCTCAAAAAGCTTAACTGATGTAAATCGCCGTATTCTCTCCCATAAAACATAATTATACTCTGCATATAAGTATGCTACTGTCATGATCATCAATTGTATACATAACATAACACAAATACATTTATATAACATACATTCATTTAAGGACAAAACAAAATACATGAATCTAACCCAAAAGCTTAATTTAGGTAAAATCGTCTTACTAATTAATATCACAAGTATGTGGCAACATGTTATGCTAATTACTGAAACATCCACAACAATTATGACTACATGTCTGTTGAAACCAGAACCAGCATCTGTATGTCATGACATCATGAATTATAACAACCACTATTTTATCAAGATTAATTTAGATTTTGTCTCTCCAACAACAAACGCACGACTACTCATCGTCCTCCTCATCACCACTGACGTCACCCAAGACTGAGTTTGAACACCCTGAGCCCCGGCATTGAACACATGCAGGATAACACACAAACTTGTTCTTGCTGCATGTGTACCTTGCCGTACTGCAATCTGTTACATCAAATTACGTGCAACAGGGCATCAGGTGCTGGAGGCAGGTCTGTCATCAAGAGAATAAGATCACTGTCGCTCATCTTCCACCCTCAATCTACTGTTCTCAAGTGGCTTATACCCATCCACTCCTGCACTTCCTTGTACAATCGCATGCTGTGATAGCGTGCTGCTGCAGATGTCAGAGGTAATGTCTGTGGCTGAATGTGTGAACTCTTAACTACCACCTTTTATACCTCAAAGAATCCAGACTGTCTTCTGGTTTTCCATTGTAAAGGCCTACAAGTGCTTGCTCTGTTGAAGCGTCATGCTTCCCAAACTGTTCAGCTTGCATCTGGAAGTGCTGGCTGGAGCCAAGTTTCTTCAGTGATGCTCCTTTTCCAATATTATGCGGATTCTCTCCCTCGTTGGATCATAAGATTGACTAACATGAAACTCCAGCAGTACACTTTCAGCTGTCTGCCGCATGGTCACCACATCTGATTTGTGTGATCACTTGGTCACCAAAATGTTCCATCAGTGTGGCCTTCATGTATTTTGTAGAATATGGCTCAGTGTCCGATCCTGTCAGGTACTCATTTTGCTAACCAGATGTGATACAGTTGTTTGCTCCTCGTCGTTATCTTGCAGAAATTGAGTGACCATAAGAAGTGCTTCAGCTTTGACATCACTGACTGGACAGGGTGCATTTGTTGGGTCTCCCATCTTTCAGCTTTTTCTGGGTCTTCATTACGCACAAACATTTGAGGGACTACTTTTCTGGTGTGGCAGTTGACTCTGCATGATTGATGATATACAGCGTCAGCTGCATGCAGATCATTCACAGCGAGTAACCGAGCCCGAACACGATCAGCCCAGATATCTCGTCTTGTAAAGCATTGTTCTAGCAGTGTATCCTTGCTTTCTCTTGTAGCCACAGTAGACACATCTCCTTGTTGTTTCCTTGCTTTCTCTTGTAGCCACAGTAGACACATCTCCTTGTTGTTTCCTTGCTTTCTCTTGTAGCCACAGTAGACACATCTTGTTGTTTCCTTGCTTTCTCTTGTAGCCACAGTAGACACATCTCCTTGTTGTTTCCTTGCTTTCCCTTGTAGCCACAGTAGACACATCTCCTTGTTGTTTCCTTGCTTTCTCTTGTAGCCACAGTAGACACATCTCCTTGTTGTTTCCTTGCTTTCTCTTGTAGCCACAGTAGACACATCTCCTTGTTGTTTCCTTGCTTTCTCTTGTAGCCGCAGTAGACACATCTCCTTGTTGTTTCCTTGCTTTCTCTTGTAGCCACAGTAGACACATCTCCTTGTTGTTTCCTTGCTTTCTCTTGTAGCCACAGTAGACACATCTCCTTGTTGTTTCCTTGCTTTCTCTTGTAGCCGCAGTAGACACATCTCCTTGTAAAAGTCCTGGACTATTAGTCAATATTAGATGCAACACAGACTTGGCATATAACATTTGTAAAATAATTTAAAAAATCATATCTTGATAAGTACTTTATCGATTTTGAAACTTCTTTCACATTAAAGTTTTTATGGATACTATCATCTCATAAAACTATTTTAATAACCAGATCTACAATTTAATAGCTTTATTGACATCCCAATCAATGTCAAATGCAGTACGTCTAGAATCAGACTCGGCTATACAATTTATTAAAAGTTTACATCTTCCAAAAATCATATCTCAAAAAGTTCTTTATTGATTTTGAAACTGTTTTCACATTTTAGTTTCTCATGGCTTCTGCCATACTGTAAACATAATATATTATTTAAAAAAAAACAGTTCTGCAATCTGAATTTTGTATTGACATCCCTAAGTCAATTTGAAATGCATCACCGAGTCTGCTGATTTTCTTAATAATGTTCTGAATATTACATAAACGGTTAGTTTTTACTAAATTGTGTAGGAAACATTACTTCACTTGATTTTTAGAATACAATTTATTACTGCATACCGGGTAATAATATTTTCTGGTTACGTTTGCATAAAATATGATATTTTTTACTTTTACATATTTTACTCTCAATTACTTTACAATTGGGTCATATCCTGTGTTTGAAATGGTATTGACATTGCCTCAAGTTCCTCATAAGGCTAAGCTGCAACCTTGTGTATTACTTTAATGAAGAACATAAAATATTTCATATTACTGGTTAGAAATAAAAGTAACATTTATTAGTAGATATACGTGGCGTTGTAGTGCTTATATGCTTTTGGGCTATCATTTAATAACAGTTACGAAGCGAATGTCAATTCCATTGCTAAAAAACATGGCGACTGCCACTGGAGCCATGTCATGGCTGCACAAAATGAAAAGACTAAGGTATTGTCACTGACATACACACCTACAATTTACATGTGTTAAACATGTTGTGAATAAAAACACGTTTAATCACCTTTTTACAAAGCTTGATATTGCATATATGTGACCTGCATTGAGCACCATCTTGCCCCTTTTATTCGCAACATGGCGACACTGAAAGCGAGTTAAATATACAAAATCAAGCATAGAAAAATGTGATTAAATGTGTTTTTACGCACATGTTTAATAATTTATATGTTCAATAGTTCAGTATGCATTGTGCATGGATACTGTACAAATGCACGTTAATAACAGCGACATTGAGGTGGACCCGGATTCTAGACAAGTGCAGGCATACCTAGAAATTAGCTATTGATGGTCATTCGATCACAGTTATAGAGTCACAATCAATAAAGTCCTTCATTGACATTGTCATTCATTGGTCAGCACATTAATTTCAGCAACACATGCCATGACTGGCACGAAGGCGAAGCTAACAGCTTTCTACAGGTACCGCTCAAAACAGCGACAGATATAAAATGGTGACAACCATGGTCAAAATGACAACATGTTGAGTCAAAGTGGCGACACATTAGGGATTGACATGTTCTGGGCAAGATGATGACATCCATTAGTCGATACGATGATGTCCATTAGTCAAAACTGTTAAATGGTAACATCCATTAATCTTGGTTTGGTATTAGCCAGAGAACCAAATTTAACAAGATTGCCATCCCAAACAACAAGTTCCAGATGGCAAGTGGACAAGGAAGCCATTGGCTTATCGAGAGTCCAACAATTTTATCATCTATGTGTAGCCCGCCCTTATCATATATCTGTCAATGCTATTTTTAAACATATTCACACTACTAGCATTAACAAATCATTTGTCAGTTTGTTCCATTCATTTATCAACCTCTGTGAGAAAGAGTACTTTCTCGTGTCCAACCTTCACTGCTCCTTAACTAATGTTGCTTTGTGTCCTCTGATTCTACTGCCTTCTTTAAGTTTGAAGAACATATTCCTGTCAATATCCTAAATGGATACATTCCTATGGAAACAACAATATCTTTTAACACTGTAAACCCATCGATGGTGGCATTGAAGCTAAACAAGCTAAACATCACAAAGACTGGCATCTTTGTTCCCTAAATAAATTGGCAGACACTATCAGAATTCCACTATCCATCATATTTAAGACATCGCTGACAACAGGCACGCTACCCATATATTGAAGACAGACATATCTGCAGTACACAAGAAGGGAAGCAAAAAAACAAAACTACAGACCAGTCAGTCTGACCAGCATAGTGGGGAAAATATTGGAAGCAATCCTCAGAGACCCCCTCAGTCAACAGATGAATAATGATGACCTACTCGATATGATATGAAACTCTCCTTCTCAATCTACACTGAGGTTGACTGGATAAGTCTGGAACAAAACTTGATCCTTGATACTGAACACACTGGACAGATGCATCAGTCTTAAAATTCCACCTAAGTAAATGCAGCTGCATGAGAATCAGCTGCATGAGAATCAGCTGCATGAGAATCAGCTGCATGAGAATCAGCTGCATGAGAATCAGAAAACTGCACACAAAAAATGACAAATATACAATGGGACCTGGTCATACAACACTTACAGTACAGACGTACTTATTTTGACCCTTGTCTTCCTCCCAAGGCTCTGCCCCTTGATCCCCAGATTAATTAGCTGATGAAAGGGTGGACAATATCGTGTCCTTGCTCTTCTCACTATTGTATCTTCACTTGTTGTAGGCAGACTTTGTGCTTCTTGAGAATATCGATGAAGTTGATGATGGCGATGAGGCCCTGGATCACAAGGAAGACTTTGAAGCAGAACCAGTCAAACGAGATGAGGTGTGTGTGTGTGCATGCATGCATGCATGCGTGCAGTTCTTGCTACCTGTAATATTATTCACAGGTGTTTTTCCAGTTTTTTTAAGTTTGTTAACTCAGGAAATCACTCCAAAAACATCCAACATTTTGTGTTATTCATATGAAGATTGTAGTAAGGATAGTTATTTAGAAAGTACTATCAAAACATGTTTAATGTCATCTGACTACCTAATATACTTATCATTATGCCCATACTCAGTGTCAGAAAACATTGTGTATGTATGTATGTATGTATGTATGTATGTATGTATGTATGTATGTATGTATGTATGTATGTATGTATGGATGGATGGATGGATGGATGGATGGATGGATGGATGGATGGATGGATGGATATTAGTTTGATAAACATTTTGTATATGTATTACGTCTTGAGTATTGTATAAAATAAAAAAATATTTGGAGAACTGTTTACTATTCCATTCTATCACAGAAGTAAACATTTATTAATCAATAGCAATACAGGGATTCCAGTAGAACGTATGTTTGAGTAGTATATAAACACATCTTGTTGTTCCAGGTTGCTGCCCTCATTCAGGAGCTAGGCTTCGGAAAGATTCGCCAGGAAGAAAGGTGTTTAGTTTTTGACCCAGTAAAACATTTTAGACACTTTCAGACACTGTCCTGTATGAAATCTTTTTGACTATAAATGGCCAGCCCTTTTATTTGTATCACAACAGTTGTTGTTTACTTTGTTTGTTTGTTTGTTTGTTTGTTTGTTTGTTTAAAATGAGTACTTGATCAAGAAATCAGATAACAGTAAAGTGTCTTCTGTGGATTGAAGTTGGTGTTTGAAAATTGTTTGCAAAACGTATAACATTCAACAAAATTCTAGAAGATGCCTCCCTACATGAACACATGAACACATGCTGACAACTAAATAATGCAAAATAAGCAAATATATAACCATAAACATTGGTTCTTTTGAGTGGTGGAATTTCACATATGTAGCACAATCCTAAAAAATGGCCAGATATGATGAAATGGCCTTTCAGATTTATGCAATGAAAGTATGTATCACTGTTTTGCTATGCCAATGGTTCATACTAATTCCCATAGAGAGCCAGAACCACCGAGACGAGTGAAGCTGGCTGTGGCGCCACTGACAGGAGATGAGACCCCAGAGCAGTCGCCATCTGAACCACTCCAAAACAAGAAAGTGAAGAAAACAAGAAACAAGTACAAACCTCTTGAATCTGGGACAACAACAAAGTCTTCCCTGGCCACCAGCCCAGAGGACTTACTCGCCACCTACACCAGCAGAGGTTATCTCTTGTGTAAGCCAGGCGGCAAATGGATGGATCAGGAGGTTTGTTTTTTTACTGGTGCAGTTATTGATAATATTATCATGTCAAATGCTTTATAATGGGGATTAATGGCTTGTTTTAAACCAGAGTATCATATCTGTAATATTACCTATAAGTATTGTAATATTTATATAATGGTTCCATTGGAAAAAATACACTTACATAATTACATTGAGACTAGCCAAGGGCAAGTTGAATTTTTATTGTAATATTCATGATGTTTAAGTTTCCTGATTGTCTATCCATTGAGACAACTGATATGAATGTTTGTAAATACATTATGCATGCAGTATATTTCAGCATCTGTATCATGCAGTTTTTTTGCACAGTTTGCGAATGACCCGACTGTGTACGAGCTTCCTTCACCGACCATCATCACCAAGTTGAAGACATTCGCCGCAAAAGTTTATGAAGATGAGGTTGCTCTTTATACAAAACGTGGGTATTTTATTTGTAGAGATATTGTTTCCATTATGTTGTATCCCTCGTCACTTCAGAAATATTTGTAGAGATATTGTTTCCATTATGTTATATCCGTCGTCACTTCATAAATATTTGTAGAGATAGTGTTTCCATTATGTTGTATCCCTCATCACTTTAGAAATACTGCTAGTGCTTTGTATGTTGAAATGTGGGCTCTAGAAATCTCATATCCAGGAAGACTTTGTATCAGCTCAGTTGTAGGCCCCACCTTTTAGGTTACTAAAATATATAGAGTAGGAATTTTAGCAAGTAGGGTAGTCCAGTGATGCAGTATATGCAATTAGGCAGTGTGTCGAGTATTGTCGGTGTCGGGTTAATGTTTTAATGTGCTGGTGACGATGCCATGAATTGTCTTGTGTTGTAGGAATATTACTACATGTACTGTATTGCTATGCCGAAGTGTGGGCTCTGGGAGTATTGTGTCCAGGCGGCTTTGTACAAGGCTCAGCCACAGGCTTGGCGTGTGTTACAGGGTCCACATTTCATGCTCTTAATCGGAATAGTATGCCATTAGGTATACCCCTAATAAACGTCATTCATTTGGCCTTTTCATATCATTACATCTGGCTTGCGTTGTTGATTGCATAAAAGTATTTATGCAATCAACAACACAACACAGATATAGAGATATGAAAAGGCCAAATGAATGACGTTTATTGTGGGGATTAAGGGTAAGCCCACTTTCAAAGAAATGTAAAACAAAGAAATGTGGGCTCCACAACCCAACGCCAGGCTGACTACGCCCCATGCGAGCCTCCTGGACGTCGGGTTCAATAGAGCCCACATTTCACCACAAAGCAGTAGCAGTATTCCTAGAACAAATAAAAGAAACAATGGCATTACTATTGTCATGGAACACCCTTAAACCAAATAGCATAATGCCCTACATGCTATCACGCAGTCTATGAATACAACTACCTGCTTAAAAATACACTAGCTCTAACTGGAATAACTACAAAGGTGGGGCCAATTCGCCACCGGTCACCGACACATGTGACCACCCCCCAGATTGCATAAAAGTATGTTCTCCAAACAGAGCAAGGGAAACATTCAAACTCAGCATTGAACTGGCGCAAGACCGTACTCAGTTCTGGAACTCTCTCTGACAAGATGGCCGCCCTCACTCTAAAGATCCAGGACTCTCACATCCACAACCTGAGTGGGGTCGACACGCTGGTGGCCATGGTGAGCAGCAAGGGCAGGCGTGAGGCTCTCATTGCATTAGGTGGGTTCGGTAAATCAGAAATAGATTATTAAGGTTGTTTTCAATGTTTCATTTGTCTAGTCTATGCAATGTTGTGGTTGTGTTTATATGGCTCTACCTTAATGTTTCTTTCTTACTCTACAAATATTCCTGTGTTGTTAGGGGTTGTTTTACTTTTGTTGGTTAGTACATTACAAATATTCCTGTGTTGTTAGGGGTTGTTTTACGTTTGTTGGTTAGTACATTACAAATATTCCTGTGTTGTTAGGGGTTGTTTTACGTTTGTTGGTTAGTACATTACAAATATTCCTGTGTTGTTAGGGGTTGTTTTACGTTTGTTGGTTAGTACATTACAAATATTCCTGTGATGTTAGGGGTTGTTTTATGTTTGTTGGTTAGTACATTACAAATATTCCTGTGTTGTTAGGGGTTGTTTTACGTTTGTTGGTTAGTTGGTTGTTTTACCACAACAGAATGTGAATAATCATAGGGCACTGATGTTTTTCAACTTGTTCTCATGTGGTGGAATGATAGTAAATATCGTGGACATAAATACAAATAAATCATACATTTGTTTTACATTTAAAATGTTTAGAATATGTTGATAATATGCTTGCATCAATGTTGGTTATAACAAATATTTATTTTTATCTAACCCTCCAAAGAAATGTGTTATTGTAGCATTAGTACAATCTATAAACCACAACTATTTGTGTGTGTTTTGGTTATTGTGGCAGATTTGACAACTGGATAACTAACAGACCACGATCATGTTATACGAGTCATTTATTTTTTATATTTTCTTGTAGATACACTGCGAGATCTGTTCCTTTCGGAGCTAATACCTGACAGGAAACTAAAGACGTTTCAGCAGGTGAGTAGTGCTTCTAACCTGTTGTGTCACCTTCTGTGGTTTTCCCCTGTGAGGAAGTTTGGGGGACTGCAGCATTTAGGCAGCCACTTACAGTCAGAGGGTGAGGGTAAATGACTGGGGTGGAGATTTATAGTAGGCAGTTTGTAGAAGTTACCAGGCATGGGTTCTATTACGGACAATTATGTTACTGCAATTACTGACTAATTCTCTTCAGTTTGTAGAAGTTACCAGGCATGGGTTCTATTACGGACAATTCTGTTACTGCAATTACTGACTAATTCTCTTCAGTTTGTAGAAGTTACCAGGCATGGGTTCTATTACGGACAATTCTGTTACTGCAATTACTGACTAATTCTCTTCAGTTTGTAGAAGTTACCAGGCATGGGTTCTATTATGGACAATTCTGTTACTGCAATTACTGACTAATTCTCTTCAGTTTGTAGAAGTTACCAGGCATGGGTTCTATTACGGACAATTCTGTTACTGCAATTACTGACTAATTCTCTTCAGCATCCACTGGCTGATATAACGGAGCTTGCAAGTGGAAATCGGGAGAGCCGTGATAAACGTCTCATCTTATGGTACTTTGAAGGTGAACTGAAGGACAGATACGATCGCTACATAAAAGCTATAGAGGTAAATTCAACAGTTTCCACTTTATAAATAATTTTATGTTTTACCACGACTTTCCTTAATTGTATTTTAATTGATGATACTTCATCTAACAAATATCCCCAAGTTCGGCTAGCCTAGTATTCAGTAGCTTTGCACAATCTAGTAATAAATATCACTGTCTTGTCCAAAAATGGTTCAGTAGAAAATGTGTGAAAAGAATGTTGAACCCATTGACAGTAAGAAATTATCAACTCTGTTTAACAAGTGTTGTCAATATCAATAGATCTTGGAATAATGTAATGATGGGCGTGTGTTCTAAATGAGTGGTTTCTGCTTTACTCAGGTGATATCACATGACACGGTTGCTGCTTCAAAACAGAAGGCACTAGGTGAGTGGACAGTTGTCATGTGATGTCACTTGACCAAAAATTACCAGGCATTTGCATTTGGCACAATACAGTTTTCTAATTTCATGATGCCCAGTTATGATAAGTACATTGAGGGAACAATGTATTTGCACACCTGTAGACATGCAATATATTTTGTAGTTAGTAAATATATCCTTCCACTATCGGTAGTTGTCAGTTCCTGCACTTTCATGACCTCATTAAGGTGCTACAGTAGAAATACAGACTATATACTTTTATTTATGTTTCTCAATGATGCTGTTCTATACTATTGATATAAAATATGTTTCAGCCACCGTATTTGAGCTGTTGGCCAACAAACCAGAACAGGAAAAGGTGAGGATTTGTATGTTTCTGTCAAGACTGTTTTTGTTAATAATTTGTTTTGTAATTTTATGAATAAATTGTTATAGATATGATTTTCTCATCCATAATGTGATATGCATTTCTCTTTTATTGTTGCAAGTCTGATAGAATAACAGAAGACATGGTGAGGTCAGCTTCTTAAGAACAATGTACACCTTTATTCCAGATACAGTTACTCATTTATCTAAAATAGCACTTCTTTATTTAAGCATCAAAAAGAGTTGGGAATCCTGATGGAACAGATGGAAAACCGTTATGACCTCATCATAGGAATAATATGTTTCAAGGCTGCAAATGTAAAAAAAATTCCTGCATGAAATTGACATTGGAGAAAATGGTTTTACCTATAGGTTCTTCTGTCAATGATGGTGAATAAACTGGGAGATCCCGAATACAAGACAGCGTCGAAGGCTGTCCACCAGCTCAACAGACTCGGTGGGTTGGTTTGTTGGTTGTACTCCAGGGGCTGTTCCATCTATCCCTTGGCACTGGCTGAAAGACAGGTCTGTCCCATCTATCCCTTGGCACTGGCTGAAAGACAGGTCTGTCCCATCTATCCCTTGGCACTGGCTGAAAGACAGGTCTGTCCCATCTATCCCTTGGCACTGGCTGAAAGACAGGTCTGTCCCATCTATCCCTTGGCACTGGCTGAAAGACAGGTCTGTTCCATCTATCCCTTGGCACTGGCTGAAAGACAGGTCTGTCCCATCTATCCCTTGCCACTGGCTGAAAGACAGGTCTGTCCCATCTATCCCTTGGCACTGGGTGAAAGACAGGTCTGTTCCATCTATCCCTTGGCACTGGCTGAAAGACAGGTCTGTCCCATCTATCCCTTGGCACTGGCTGAAAGACAGGTCTGTCCCATCTATCCCTTGGCACTGGCTGAAAGACAGGTCTGTTCCATCTATCCCTTGCAACTGGCTGAAAGACAGGTCTGTCCCATCTATCCCTTGGCACTGGGTGAAAGACAGGTCTGTTCCATCTATCCCTTGGCACTGGCTGAAAGACAGGTCTGTCCCATCTATCCCTTGGCACTGGCTGAAAGACAGGTCTGTCCCATCTATCCCTTGGCACTGGGTGAAAGACAGGTCTGTCCCATCTATCCCTTGGCACTGGGTGAAAGACAGGTCTGTTCCATCTATCCCTTGGCACTGGGTGAAAGACAGGTCTGTCCCATCTATCCCTTGGCACTGGCTGAAAGACAGGTCTGTCCCATCTATCCCTTGGCACTGGGTGAAAGACAGGTCTGTCCCATCTATCCCTTGCCACTGGCTAAAAGACAGGTCTGTCCCATCTATCCCTTGGCACTGGGTGAAAGACAGGTCTGTTCCATCTATCCCTTGGCACTGGGTGAAAGACAGGTCTGTCCCATCTATCCCTTGGCACTGAGTGACAAGTCTGAAATAGTTACAACTAAAATTATTGCACTCACAACAATTTTAGTTTCAACCATTTTAAATGGTAATATCTAGTTAATGTTGCATATATTTGTTTAACTGCAGGATCATACCAAATAACCTTGGAGTTCTGCGATTAAATAATGGGTTCTAAAACACCTGGAATATTATTGCTTAATAATAAGATAATTTTCACGTGTTGTAAATTGTGTTGTATTTCTGATTATAGAACTGTGGCAATGTTTGTTTGTATGTATTGTATTATTGTATGTATTGTATTATTGTATGCATTGTATCAACATTTCTATAATAAACCATCATCATTGTTGATTGGAAATTATTGATTGGTTAGTTGATCGATCGATCAATCGTTCAATTGATTGATTGGTGTGACAGTGGACAGACATGCCAACATGAAGGGAGTGGTTGTGCTGGAAGTGGAGCGTCTCCTCTATCGACCAAACATCTCTGTCAAGGCTCAGTGAGTATTTCATTAGTATCAAGTACTACATACTGCATTGCTAAAATATAATTGTTTCCACGAATTGTTGTGTATGTGGTGTTATGTGACATGGACGTTTGACTGTTTACCAATTGTTGCAAGGGTTTGTGACTATCTTAACATCTGGAATAGTGTGGACGTAAAAGCGGCCCTTTATAATTTGCAGATTACTAACTAAAATAATTGATGGTACTGCATAATTTATTTATGATGCTTAAGATATAAGATCATGCCTCAGTTAGACTTCCTGGTTACACACGAATGTAGGACATAGTAAATTTGAATATAGGAAGTTTTAAAAAATTCATATCATCTGACATAAGTGCTTTTGAGCAGGGACATTGCCATATTTGCTGGTAGAACCTGTTGACAATGTAACTGTGGATTTTTAGATGATTTATAAAAAAAAATTGCCAATTTTTTCACCACAAGGCACGAATGCATAGCAATTCATGCAGAAATTGGTCAACATTGACAATGGCAGGTAAGAAGTTTAAGAATTTTTGATGGTCCCGTTTTCTTATAATTATGCAAAACGTTGACATGGTCACCAATGGGAAATATAACTGTAGGCTGATCCCATAAATGCATAGTACTTGCTGCTTAAAATGTGCATCTTGCTCAGAAACATTTATCAGTTGACTTAAGAAAAAATGCAAAAAGATTTGTTGAAGAAAATGTGAATTACATGAGGGCTGATGGTGTGCAGGTACTATGCCATCTGCTTCCTCAACCAACTGCAGTTGAGTCACCAGATGGCTGATCTTGCTGCTCGACTTATCACTATCTACTTCTCCTTCTTCAAGGTGAGATATGCCAAAATATGCACAACAATTACATAATATGGTCATTTATAGCAACATGACAAAGTATGGATACTTTATCATAATTGTAGTAATTTCTTGTGAGTGTCTTATATACTGGTGTTATCTGCCTAGATAAGGCGCTCGTGATGCTATGGTCCATTATCAGAGCTAGTTTTTGGCAACAGCTAATTCAGCACCTGTCCTATACACAATTGGTGCAGCGTGTGTTAGAATTTGGCATTGATATGGTATTTGGTAGTACTGATGACACTTATATATATTTATGCAATAACCAACACAAGTCCGATGTAGTAGAGAATTGAAACAGGCCAAATAAATGACTTTTTTTATTGCAAAGTGGACTGCTTATCACGCAGTCACTTTGGGAAGAACATTAACAGGAATGTGAGCTCCTCAAAGCAAACCAGACAGGAACTGAACACATGTACAGCCCCGTCCGGCAAGTTTCTCAGAGCCCACATTCCTACAAGCATGACGATAACATATATACATCAAGAAGTCGTCATGAACATGTAATGCAAAGAATACAGACATTCCACAACAAATACACAAATTTAATTACAAACAGGTGGGGCCATGGTTTAGAACATCGCGTGTGCTCTATGGTACTCTGTAGCTGTGCAAGTTTTACTTTGTTTTAATACCTCACCACTATATGAAATACACAGAAATGTTCAACTTCTTCGGTGTCCATTCTATCTGCCCATGTCTGAACTATCTTGCCTTCCTGGATAGGCAAACAGAATGAGTCCTTAGTGGATCCTACTTCGACATGCTTGCTAACTTTATTTGTTTTGTGTGTTTTTGGCAGGTGTTTGTGAAGAAGGGTGAGGTTGACAGTAAGATGTTAAGCGCCCTACTGAGTGGGGTCAACAGGGCATACCCCTTTGCAAAAGGTACACTCACTGTTCATGTAAATATATTTATGCAATAACCAACACAAGTCCGATGTAGCAGTGAATTGAAACAGGCCAAATAAATGACGTTTTTTATTGCAAAGTGGACTGCTTATTACGCAGCCACTTTGGGAAGAACATTAACAGGAATGTGAGCTCCTCAAAGCAAACCCGACAGGAACTGAACACATGTACAGCCCCGTCCGGCAAGTTTCTCAGAGCCCACATTCCTACAAGCATGACGATAACATACATGTAAATATATATATCTAATTCCTATGTGCTAACGATTTTTCATTCTCTTAACCCTAGGAGTGAACAATGATAAATTTCCACGGTGTACACAAATCAGAGTTTGTGCTTTTAAAAACATAACATCACTTATAATTATCGCACAAATGTGATTGAGGTATCATTTTGTTGCTAAAAAGACTCTTTATTATAATAAAATATTAAAAAAACTACATCACATAATCTTATCATGGGGATATTACTTTTTGAATTTAATCAAAAAAGAAAGCAACATTTTTTTTATTTTCACCCTGCTACCAAATAATTACTGAGTGGCTGTATGTCCCTATGTCCAACTGACAACATGTAGCCATACATATTAGCTACAAAATAAAACAAAAATGAATTAGATATCGCGATGGCACCTTAACAAGATTTGCCATTCAAGCCAAAGGCCCTGATGGCAAGTGGACAAGCCATTGGCTTATCGAGAGTCCAACTTGCGATGGCAACTTGCTGATATTTACCTCATAAAAGCTCGCAACATCGTTCTAACTGTCTGAACTAGTATAATAGCATGATTCACTAATGCTGTCGTTCAATTTGCTGAAATATTGATGCAGAAACTTAATCTGGCCTAAAGTGAACTGACAGAACAAAGTGAGAAAACAAAATGGCGGATTAGTAAATAAACAAGCCCAGACAACACGTGTTTGTAATGACGATGCTCATTCACATGTATTTGAATAGGCCAGTCATAGAGCTTTCCATATTTAGATACTATGAATGGAAACATAAATTTATTCTGCGGAGTGTAGTAGAAGCAGCCAAATATGGGCACTAACTATGTGACATGTTTTGTAAGCTAGATCGTCATTAGCTATCATTGACTATGCTCATGAATAAATATGATACCATTTGTTCCCATGTGAGGTACTGGTGACAGAAATGAAAATTGTTCCTATAAAATGATACCAAAATCGGCCGGAACGCTTTTTGCATTGATCGTACGGGCCGAATTCAGTCCAGTGGTCACTCCCAGGGTTAAAAACAGCATTATTCTGGAAATAGAAAAAATGTTTTGTAGAATAAATTATAATGTAGGATAATACTAACCATGTAGGTTTACTATATTACAAAAACTTAATGCACAAAGATGTGTGTAGGCTTGTCTTTGGGCGCAGAGATCACAATTTGTTGAGCGTCCCCATAAAATTGTGTTAATGTGTTAGTAGTAGTAGTAAAAGCTTTAGTTCACGATGGTGACCATGTCACGTTTATCGCATGATTTTCAATGGGCCATCAATCACATCCACTCTTACATAAACAGTTATATAACGAAGATAAAATATACACGTCAAAACAATATATAAACAAAATAAAACATAAATAAATGCCTACATAAAACGTGTCATTACAATAACAAATTCAATAAATAAATATTTTATATTTATAAATATATTAATTCAATTAAAACCATATGAGTAAAAGCCATAAATTTAGAATAAAATGTATATTATATATATATATATATATATATATATATATATATATATATATACAGTTAAAACCATTGAATAAAAGCCACCAATTTACAATTTTTTTAAATTTAAGAAATTATAAATACATATATCAATAAATTATCAATAAATATATATCAATAAATAAATTAATTAAATTAAAACCATTGAGGAAAAGCCATCAATTTACAATTTCTAAAACATCAACTTTCATACATGCCTGTCAGGTACAAAATGTTCACAATTATGTAGATCTTTCTTGACATGTTTTAAAAACAGTGTTTTAAAACATTCTACAGATTTTTTATTTCTAATATATACTGGGATAGTATCCCACAGTTTCCCTCTATATGCAAATGTTCGCTGCCCTACAGACAGGTTGTGTATAGTGTTACTGTTAACTTCCGGCTACTTGGACTTGGTGCAGCGACTTGAATTTGGTGTAGATCATTTACAGAAATACGTGGAATATCAAATAGAATAAGTATTACTATTGCATATATATTATACACAAACGTATTGTAGACATATATTAGGAAACAGGTTTTGTTAATTATTAGTCAGAGGGAGTATTTTAGAGTAAGTTAGTTTCGGATTCTGTCAGGGAATTCAGCGAGCGTTAATAGGGGTGTTTACAATTCGAAAATTTAGATAACATAGTGAATAGTCAGTAACAGTGAATATTGGTTAGAATAAGTATTAGTATTATACATATATGTTCACCAACTTCTTGTAGACATATATTAAGAAACCGTTGTTGTTAACAGAGGTAGTATTTTTTTTTCCCGGATTCAAACTCAACGAGTGATAAAAGGGAGTTTGTTTACAGGTCATTCAACCCGTGCATCGAGCTATCGTTTACATTAGCTAATATATATATAAGATAAAGTGATTTATTTACTTAAATTACATACATAAGGTAATATCTGACATAGTGGTAGTCAACGTTTTCGGTAAAAAGGAATTAACAGCAGGATTTTAGCGTAAATTAGTACACACTGACTTCGTTGTTTTGTTACACAGTGTTCTCCGTATTCGCTAGGTGGCAGGATTTTTAGCCTAAAGTGTTCTTTTGATCACAAAAACAGCCTTATTCAAGGCTAACGTAGCAAACTAATTAAAACTAAATTGTATGATGGCGCCGTGCAAACGGCAGTTAAAGGCCACAAGGCACTTAATTTGTGGCAGTTGTAGTAACTGGGTAGATTTCGTCAAGTCTGGGTGTGAGAAGTCCTGGGCTGAGGTCCAGGCAGATAGTTTTAGTTTTGAGTGTAGGGGATGCGCAAGGATGAAGGAACTAGAGGTGGAGTTGGGAGAGCTGAGGCTGCTCGTTGTGGCAATGGTGGGAAGGGAACAGGGGAGTTGTGCCAGTAGTTCCGGTGAGGGAACAGTAGACGATAAAGTGGGGAAAGACACAAGAGATGCTAGGGAGAGCTCACCTCAGCCTGGGAGGAAGCTGAGAGGAGGGAAGGTGACAGGTCATAGGGAGACTGGACGTAAGGAGACGGGAAGGAAAGGAACGGGAGGGAAGACAACCGGGGTGAAGGAGAGGGGAGTAGGGGAGACAGGAGGGAAGGAGAAGGGAGTGGGGGAGACGGGAGGGAAGACAACCGGGGTGAAGGAGAGGGGAGTAGCGGAGACAGGAGGGAAGGAGAAGGGAGTGGGGGAGACGGGAGGGAAGACAACCGGAGTGAAGGAGAGGGGAGTAGCGGAGACAGGAGGGGAGGAGAAGGGAGTGGGGGAGACGGGAGGGAAAACAACCGGAGTGAAGGAGAGGGGAGTAGGGGAGACAGGAGGGAAGGAGAAGGGAGTGGGGGAGACGGAAGGGAAGGGGTCAGGACAGAATGTGATGGAGGGGATCGAAAGGAAGAGTTATTCTGCAGCAGTGATAGAGGGGGTGAGGAAGAGAGCGAGGGTGTTTGTGGGGGATTCGATAGTTAGGAAGACCGACAGAGTCTTAAACAAGGGAGATGATGTGGTGGTCTGCTTGCCTGGAGCCAAAATAGAGGCGATAACTGAGAGGGTAAAAAACATCGTAGGCTCGGGTAAGGGTGGATCTGTTTTAGTACATGTAGGGACAAATAACGTAGAGAGGGAGGGTACAACTGCCATAGTTAGGAAATATAGGCAGTTGGTCAGAACACTAAAACAGACGCGGGTTGAGCAGGTAATACTGTCAGGGATTTTACCTGTAATGGGCAGGAGGGGTCATAAATATCGAAATTGTCGGGGGATGGCAATTAACATGTTAGTCCAGAGGCTGTGTAGGGAAGAGGAAGTTGGATTTGTGGATTTATGGGGAAGTTTTGTTGGGAGGGCTGATATGTACATGAAGGATGGGCTTCATTTAAGTGGAAAGGGGGCGGCAGTATTCGCGGACAAACTTTCAGCAGCAGTAGATAGCGACTTGGGTACAATGACAAATATTTTTGGAAGTAAACATTCTTTAAACTAGAAGTGCAGGGGGGTTACCTAGAGGTGTCTCAAGCAGAACAAGAGGCCACTAGCACAGATAAACCAATATCAAATCATCCGAAAAACATCTCTGAAAAAGGTTATAGATGCGTATGTTTAAATGCAAGGAGCATAGTAAATAAGAAAAACGAATTAAACATTATGGTAGAAGATATTGACCCTCACATAATTGGTATAACTGAATCATGGGCCAACATAGATATAACAGATGCTGAATTAGGACTGACAGGATACGTAATGTTTAGGAAAGATCGAATAGGAAGAAGGGGCGGGGGAGTTATTTTATATGTTAAAGAATCTATTCAGGCTTATGAAATAAAACTAGAAAGGGAAGCAGATTGCGATGAAGCTGTTTGGTGCAAAATTGTTTCAGGAAATTCAAAATTAACTATTGGATTAGTTTACCGAAGTCCAAACATAAACGAAGAGGACAACACAAAAATAAAAAACGCTATAAAGGAAGTTAGTAAAGGGGAATGTATCATAATGGGAGATTTTAACCATGGACACATACAATGGAATTCTCTAGAGAGCACAGGGATTGAGGACCAACAATTTCTATGTTTAATCCAGGATAGCTTTCTTACTCAGCACGTACTAGAACCAACCAGGGGAGAAAATGTATTAGATATAGTTTTGTCATCACAAAAAGAATTAGTGGACAATGTAAAAATATTTGAACCATTGGGTAACAGTGACCATAATCAAACACATTTTGACATCAATGTAAAATCAGAAAGTAAAAATAAGAAAACGTACAAGAGAAACTTCCACAAAGGTAACTACAAAGATATGAGAAAATACGTAGCACAGCTAGATTGGAATAACATGCTGATGAATAAGACTGCAATTGAATGTTGGAATATTCTAAAATATGAAATTGAGAGTATCATTGATAAATTTGTTCCCTTCCGAAAACAAGGAAAACGGTGTAGAAAGAAACACTTGTCAAAAGAGGCAATTAGAAAAATAATGCTAAAACAAACTATGTGGAGGGTTTATAGGCGTACCAGAAAGGAAGAAGACTATGCAAAATACAAAGAGGCACTTAATGCAGCTACAACTGAAATCAGACAATCTAAAAGAAGCTATGAGCAAAAACTGGCATGTAACATAAAAACTGACAGCAAGAGTTTTTATGCATATGTCAGGAGTAAACAAAACGTACAAGACAAGGTTGGACCTCTAGAAGACAGTGCTGGAAATATAATATCACAGGGGTTTTTAATGGCGGAAGACCTAAATGGTTACTTCAGTTCAGTGTTTACAAAAGAAGATATTAGTTCATTACCAGTTGCTGATGCTAAATTTCAGGGGGCTAAATCTGACTATTTAGGACCGTTAGTTGTAACTCCAGAATTGGTAGCTAGGAAAATCAAGGCAATGAAGGATAACAAATCACCGGGAGTGGATGGGATTCCTCCAAAATTACTAATGGAAACAGTAGATCAAATCAGTATACCACTTGCAAGAGTATTCAACTTGTCATTAAAAGAGGGAGTTGTTCCGTTTGAATGGAAAGAAGCAAACATCATACCATTATTTAAAAAGGGTTCGAGAAATAAGTCAGAGAATTACAGACCAGTGAGTTTAACGTCAGTGATTTGTAAATTATTAGAAAGGTTAATTAAAGACCATATGGTGGACTTCCTCGTTAAGCATAAATTATTAAATTCATCTCAACATGGATTCCTTAAAGCGAGGTCATGCTTAACAAATATGTTATGTTTTTTGGAAGAAATCACTAAGTGGATAGACGTGGGATCGCCAGTAGATATTATCTACTTAGATTTTCAGAAAGCTTTTGACAAAGTGCCACATCAAAGATTACTACTTAAATTAAAAGCCCATGGTATCGGGGATAGCATAACTGACTGGATAGAACAATGGCTGACTGACAGAAGACAACGAGTTGTAGTAGATGGCGAAGTTTCAAATTGGAAATCGGTTTTGAGTGGGGTACCTCAAGGATCAGTATTAGGACCTATATTATTCTTAATTTATATCAATGACTTGGACGAAAGTATAACAAGTAACGTACTGAAATTTGCGGACGACACAAAACTGTTTAGAAAGGTTAATACTGATGGTGATAAACAACATTTACAAAACGATCTAGACAGATTAGTGAAATGGTCTGAGAAATGGCAGATGCTGTTCAATTTTGGGAAATGTAAATGCCTACATACAGGACATGGGAACTTGAATGTAAACTATAAAATGGGAGCTACTGTTCTTGGTACTACTGTAAAAGAAAAGGACTTAGGAGTTACAATAAGCGCTGATATGAAAGTTTCAGAGCAGTGTGGTATTGCAGCTTCAAAGGGTAATCAAATTCTTGGATTGATTAGAAGAAACATAACATACAAGGGAAAAAAGTTAATTATACCTCTTTATAAAGCAATAGTTAGACCTCATTTAGAATACTGTATACAAGCATGGAGACCATATCGTAAGAAGGATATAGATACGCTTGAACGCATACAAAGGAGAGCAACTAAAATGATTCCAGAACTTAGAGACCTTAGTTATGAAGAACGCCTGAAAGAATGTGGTTTAACAACTCTAGAGACAAGGAGGTTAAGAGGAGATCAGATTGAAGTTTTTAAGATATTGAATGGGTATGAAAATATTGATAGAAATATGTTTTTCTCACTCAAGAAGGATAGCAGAACTAGAGGACATGAAGTAAAATTAGTAAAGGATCAATGTAGATTGGACATCAGGAAGCACTCGTTCTCACAGAGGACAATAAATGAATGGAACAAACTGTCTACAGATTGTGTAACTGCTAGCAGCGTGAATATGTTTAAAAACAAGGTTGACACATATATCAGGAGGGCGGGTTATAAGTAGGTGAACATTGTTGGACTCTCGATAAGCCAATGGCTTCCTTGTCCACTTGCCATCTGGGCCTTTGGCTTGGATGGCAAATCTTGTTAAATCTTGTTAAATCTTGTTGAAACCTGTCGTTTGTCTTTTACATTTAGAATTATATATGCATATTGCTTCATAATTTTATGAACATTCGTAAGCAAAGATTGACCGCAGCTGCCCTATATCGCGCACCCGTAGTCAATTATCAGTTGTACCATCCCTGTAAAATTTTATTATTCTGTATTTTCAATAATATATTATTTACAGATTTGATACTTATCGTATTCGCCCTAATAAGCGTACATGCTCTACTAAGCGTACACCCCTATTTTTTTCGACATGTGAATCCAGGATGCCTGGTTGTGTGTCCCAACTTTGTGCCTCGCTCAATTCCGTGGCAACAGTATTTTATCATTCTGCAACTGTGGTTATAGCATCATACAAAAATGAGGAATTAATTCACTAAAATAATAATTGGATAGCGATGGAAAAACATTATTTACATGATTTTTTTGCATGGATATTATTTTCAATCAACCAGTGTGTTATAAATACTAATAAATACACTGTCATAATGCCACATGCCTCTCGAACTGAACGATTACTTCGATCAGTGAATGGGAAGGCCAATCGAGTCCTAGACTCGGCGGTGATGCAGCATTTTCAAATTACCATTTTATACAATTTCTGATGGTAAATATACTACACAAATAAATGTACTACACAAATAAATATAATACAAAAATAAAGATTACAGCATATTAATAATACTGTTACATTGTCAATGTCAATGTACTTTAAAATAGAAAGTTCTGAGGATTGAAGCAATTTTATATATACGGAAACGCCAACTAACCACGTATAAGTTAACCACTGAAATTCATTGTACTCTTCATTTAAAATAAGTACCGGTCCCCAGGAAATTGTGTTACACACTCCATCATATGACGCTGTACAAATGTGAATGAAGATCGCCGACTTCCAATGTAGATCTATGCAGTAACAATACAATAAAAAATTCTGTTGCACTAAAAATAATTCCAGTCGTAAACAGTGGGATCGGTACTGAGGAGCTATAGACTATAAGCGAGTTTAAACAGGTTTTTAGTTGACAGCGAAATGTTACTATATTTCCTGCCGACTTGACGTTAATGGGAAGTGTGTTCCACAGATTTAGTCTATGGCATTCAGATTTTAACCCTGAAATTAACATGTAGTTGCGAGGTATTGGCATGTCGTTGCTTTGGACGGTTGTTTCGACAAGCATACATGAATTATGTTGCTGACTTAGGACCAATGTCAATGACAATAAAAGTCAATGTGGTTTCTTCAGTCATCTGTTCTACGTCGTCGTTGTCGAGTGGCATTAGCCAGCTGTGCGCCCAGGGCATTCGCTTGTTAGAACATATTTCATGAAATGTTTTCATTCTTAAATTTTTTAAAGCATACTTTATGCTCATTAGGACGAATACGGTATTCTGAACATTCTTTTTATATTAAAAACTACATTGTAATTAATAATATTATTGTTTATAGTAAAGCGTTGAAACTCTGTGATCATGTCCTGTATCAGAATGTTGTATTTGTTTGCAGCAGAGAAAGTGAAGATTTCTGATCAGCTGAACACTCTTTATAAGACAGTACACGTGGTCAGCTTCAACGTCAGTGTACAAACCCTAATGCTACTCTACCAGGTGATGGGTACCAGGTATGTATACTTCAACGTCAGTGTACAAATCCTAATGCTACTCTACCAGGTGATGGGTACCAGGTATGTATACTGCTCTCTGAATGGTTATCACTCTACATTGAACCCAATTATAGCTCCTGGGTGGCTCTGCTATGTGTGTGCTTTTGAGGCATATACGAACTTTGGATCCTCAGAAATTCTACTGCCAATTACAGACCCTGCCTAGACAGTTTTCTTTTGATAAATATTTTTGGTTTTTAAACCATACTTTATTGGAATATATAGAAATTAACTACCAGTATAGGAACTATTTTGTGTTGATATTCACTTTTGGATTGAGTAAAATGGCCTCGCTAAAATGCGTTTTAATAAACCTCACAAATATACTGTGACTGTTACCTGTTTAATTTGGTTGTTTTGGGGCGAGCATCATGTATACATTGCATGCATAGGTAAACATCATGGATACATTGCATGCGTAGGTGAACATCTTGTATACATTGCATGCGTAGGTGAACATCATGTATACATTGCATGCGTAGGTGAACATCATGTATACATTGCATGCGTAGGTGAATGTTGTTACGGCTGTTAATGTTACACCCATCACTTGATCCTGTGAGCGCCTGACCATGATAAACTTTGTCCACAAGTATTGAAAAGTCTTGTTTCTGAATGTAATGAATGGAAAGGTCGATATTCAGAAATTGATAAAGGTCAAGTTACATTAAAAAACTGTGGTTCATTAAAAAAAATTCAGCGGTCAATACGTTAAATATATGCAACATGCAACATGATTTTATGAAAATGATTTTATGATGATGATTTTATGAAAAACATCAGACTTTGTATCTTTAAATGAAATAACCCAGCAGAGTATGGTCAAGTAGTGCTCTAACACAAAGGGCACAAAATTAAAAGTACAAGATGCCAGATTTGCTATTGCTTGGCCATGGAGGTTCCAAGATACATTGTGTTCTCTGCCACTACAGTGACAATATCTCTGACCGCTACTATGTGGCACTGTACCGCAAGCTCGGTGATCCCGAACTGAAGCATTCAGCACGCCAGTCGATGTTTCTGAACCTGCTGTTCAAAAGCATGAAGAAGGACGTGTGTGAGCGGCGTGTGTCTGCATTCATTAAACGTCTGCTGCAAGTGTGCAGCTACCAACCACCACCGTTCATATGTGCTGCTCTTATTCTCCTTTCTGAGGTCAGTGTCCTAATCATGGGGGACGTAGGAACCCAGGAAATGCTTAAATAAACATGTTTATTTTATTCTACTGTCTACAAGTAGCAGGTCACTGCATTGTTTGGATGTTTTTGTAACTGGTATATGGAAAACTTATTTAGGTTTTACATAATGAAGTGATTTCTGGTTTGTTTGAAATAGTTTTGATATCTGGAATTAGACAACTGTAAAATGAATTGCAATATAGTGCTGACAGAATAAACTTAAAGAAGGATTATTTAGTTATTCAGCGTACTTGCACAGCTTGATAGACCTACTTATTTCAGTCTTCCCTGCATAAGACTTTTAAGTTGCATAAATCATTTCAAGATGCATAAATATGTCAGTGTGTAGTCTAGTTTCTGAAGGTGCCTGCCTCTGCTTTGATTACAGCTGCTGAAGACGCGCAGAAACATGTTGAAGGTGTATCACCAGGCAGAGGTGAATCTACCTTAATATCTATCAACACACGATGTTGCGAGTAAATGCCTGGTTAGCTGCACTACTGTTGTACAGCTCTTCGTTTAACACTTTCATTGGTGCGTGTATCTTTGATATTCGTTAAAGGCAGGTTCTTTGAAAAACGTTCAATTTACTCCAGGGTTCTCATAGGTTGCCGAAAGTATTGAGTGTTCTTGAATTTGATTTTTCCATTCGAGTACCCTTGAATGTTCTTGAAACCGATTTTTATGAACATTCATGCACATTACTGACGAATTGTTCAACGCAATCGTTTTTACTCATTTTTTTCTCACAAATTTTAATAGTAAAAATCGGCGAATTGCAATTTCATAAACCACCACGTCAGCAGTTGCAAATTTGCGGTAAATCGAGTCAGTAGATGGCGCCACATGAAATAGCAACATGGTATGCGACAATGTTTGTTATTGGTTAAGTAGCCATTGATCAATAATCTCCGAGTACACTACTGATTTCCATATCGTTTTTTAATTTCATTTCTGATTCTGATTCGCGATAGTTACAACGTTTGATTATGCCTCGCCAGCACGGAAACAAATAGTTACTAGACGCTAAGTTTAAAGATTGCATTGCCAGAGACAAGATGGCAATATGCAATCTTTGCATGAAACGACAACTGTTGGTGGCGTCATGGGGGTCAACTTTTCGAAGGAGTTGCTGGCTTCGTGTTTAACATCATGTGGACGGTACACTGCCTACCTAGCGGAGAAACAGCAAGTGCATTTGACATCTGCGGAATCTCGCAAGCATAAGGACATCGTTGATGAGATTGACGACCTCAAAGCAAGTGGTGGCAGGTGAAAGAAGATGTGGATGAGCTTGTCAAATGTGCTAATGACTTCTCTTTGCGAGCAGAACAGACACGTGACTTTGGTTTCGTCACTAGGAGTAATGCTCTGCGCAAGTCTACCCACCAGATAGTCGATCTTTTAATTACATGGAAGTCTTGGACTGTAAAGTCACAGTGTTAAAGGGACTGTAAATAGATGTTTTAACAGAGAGGGACAGTGATGAACTTGCCTTTGTCTGTGTTACATCATTGTCTGTGTTACATCACAGTTATTCACATGCATGTGAATAACTGTGTGAACACTGAACTGTGTTATTTGATGCATTGATTGATTCATGGGACTTGGGTGAACTTCTTTATAAAAATTGAATTTTGGTTTTCAGAATGTACATCTTGAAAATGTCCCTGAAAATTTGCCCCAAAAACCATTGAATGTTCTTGAATTTGATGTCCAACTTCTTGTATGAACCCTGATTTACAATCATCTGTGTTATTCTCCACATTTCGGCTCCACATAAATTTGTTGGGAAGATCAGAGAGACGTGTTACCATGGCACTGAGAGACAGTGTCAAACAAAGAGACACCCTGTACCAGTAGCGTATGTCACAGGCCAAGAGGCTCAGTCACATGACCACCCATAAAACAAACTGCTTTCAACATCTTTTATTCTTATTTGGTGCTTGCAGGATATTGATGATGACGAAGAAGAGCATTTTGTGGACGTGAAAGATGAAGATGCAGAAGAGGCTGTATCAGAGGTTGAGACATCGGTAGATAAGGCATCCAGCGCACAAGGACATATGACAGCGCCCTCTTGGGTGCATCGGAGAAACCTTGGGGGTAACACATAAATGCTTCAAACATTATTATAGAATTGAGGAAAAGGGAATCCTGCCATAAGTAGGTTGGGCAATGTCTTCATTCGTGTATACATTTATTTTGTTATTAAAAGGAACAACTAGGAATTGTACAAATGATTCCTATTCATTATAACATTTTGTTTTATAATTTCCATTAAAATGATTTATCAATTCTTCTTAGGATTTGATGCCAAGCTTAATATGTCTTAAGGTTTGATGTCAAGCTTAATATGTCTTCAGGTTTGATGTCAAGCTTAATATGTCTTCAGGTTTGATGTCAAACTTAATATGTCTTCAGGTTTGATGTCAAGCTTAATATGTCTTCAGGTTTGATGTCATGCTTAATATGTCTTAGGGTTTGATGTTAAGCTTAATCTGTCTTCAGGTTTGATGTTAAGCTTAATATGTCTTAGGGTTTGATGTCAAGCTTAGTAATATGTCTTAAGGTTTGATGTCAAGCTTAATATGTCTTAAGGTTTGATGTCAAGCTTAATATGTCTTAACGTTTGATGTCAAGCTTAATAATATGTTTTAAGGTTTGATGTCATGCCTAATAAGTCTTCAGGTTTGAGGTCAAGCTTAATATGTCTTCAGGTTTGATGTTAAGCTTAATATGTCTTAGCGTTTGATGTCAAGCTTAATAATAAGTCTTAAGGTTTGATGGCAGTTTGTGAAGATGTTGTGTGTTTTCTGGCAGATAAGTCATTGACCGGGGCATATGACCCATTGCACCGTAACCCACTCTACTGCAACGCAGACCACGAGTGTGTGTTGGAACTACGCAAACTCACACAACATTATCATCCGTCAGTCGCCCTGTTTGCACAGTCACTACTGAAGGTAGCTCCTAGATGTTTAGAAATTGTTTAGTTCCTAATGCAAATTGTTTTATTAAAAATCGGCACCTAATTATATTGTTATTTTTATTACTGTTATCATTAAAAAATGATATGCCGTACACCTTCAGAATGTGAGGAATGTTAGATTCTGCATTCCTAACAATAATTAGTGAAGCCATATTGCTAAGGTTAACACCAACAGTAATTCCTGATTTATAATACCCGTATACATTAATACATTGTGACTAGAAATGCAATTTGTATCAATTATGATTATTATTACAACAGCATAAATGTAACTAACCTAAATATGTTTCTGTTTCATGTTTATTACCCTTCCACAGGGAGAGAGGGTGACGTACAGTGGAGACCCTCTCCAAGATTTCACCCTCATCCATTTCCTTAATCGGTTTGTGTACCGCAATCCAAAGAAGTCAGTAAAAGGTCAGTAGAATTAGTAGATGACCGATTGACACTGGTCAGTACTGCTGATGTCATGCACACTCACACGCACGCACGCACACACGCACGCACGCACGCACGCACGCACCACATACACACAAGTCACAGTTGACATATAGACTGAGTCTGTGCAAGAGTGAGTGAGGGTAATATGTATTTAATATGTTATTAGAAGAAATGGAAAGTATTATGAAAATAGGCAAAAATAATTGTATCATTTTGATTGTTTAGAATAAGTAATTACTCTATGCAAGGTGTGATGATTTTTTCATGTTAAATTGCACATAAATGGAAAATAATGTAATACTGTTTTGGATGAATATAGTGCTTGTCTAGTATGTCCGACATGGTGTCTTTTGATATGTCAGCTTGAATTAATTAATTTATTTATTTATTTCACAATTGTACATAATATGTGACATATTACACATTTCAACTGAATCTGAACAAAAGTTAAATAGGGGAGAAACTAGAAGTCTTTCGACTTATATAAAGTGTTTCTTCCCCCTACAAAAACACATTTTGATAATTTTATGATTTTGATTGATAACATCATAACTTAATTTACACAAAATATATATATTTATTTATTTGACACATTGTTTCAAATCGGTTGGCAAGTTATTCCAATATTTTGGTCCTTTAATGATGACGTTGAAAGACCTCTTAGTTTTGCAAGGCTTTATCATAAAGTTCTTTTCGCCCCTCGTACCATATTTGTGAATGATGAAGAAATAAAAGAAATTTACTTTGAATTGTTTGGGGTAATTATTTGTAAAATGCATAAATGCTGCAATGTTAACACTATCATCAAAGTGAAGAATTTCAGATTGTAGAAGATAGGGATCGTCTAGAGGTCTTGAGCACAATCTGCATTGCTCGTTTTTGTAGCGTAGTTAGGGCTTTCAGTTTAGATTTGTATGTTATACCCCATGGAATAACACAATACTGCAAATATGACAGTACAAGTGTACAGTATATGGTATATAACTTCCTGATACCTAGCTTAGATGCAGTTCTGTATAGTATATCAACACTTTTTGAAACCTTGCATTGTAGTGCCTGGATGGGGTGTTCCTACAATATGGTGTCATCTATGAATATCCCAAGAAATTTTGCATTTCTCACTTTCACAACTTCTGTTTTGTCAATAAATATCTTAATATCTGCATAATTTTTTTCTGGCTTAAAGAGCATGTAATCTTGCCAAAATGAAGAGAGAGTTTATTAATTCTAAACCACAATGCAAGGACTTTAAGTCTGAATTTATAACATTTTGAGCATTCAATAAGTCTTTGTCATGATAGAAAACATTGGTATCACCAGCAAACAGTATAAACTGTAGTCTTTCAGACACATTGGCTATGTCATCAACATACAGAAAAACGGTAAAGGTCCCAAAATCTATCCCACGTTATTTAACAAGATTTGCCGTCCAAGCCAAAGGCCCAGATGGCAAGTGGACAAGGAAGCCATTGTCTTATTGAGAGTCAAACAAGGTTCATCTACGTGTAACTTGCCCTCCCAAGATATGTGTCAACCTTGTTTTTAAACATATTCACGCTGCAAGCAGTTACACAATCTGTAGACAATTTGTTCCATTGATTTATTGTCCTCTATGAGAACGAGTACTTCCTGATATCCAATCTACACTGATCCTTTACTAATTTTACCTCGTCCTCTAGTTCTACTATCTTTCTTGAGTAAGAAAAACATATTTCTATCAATATTTTTATACCCATTCAATATCTTAAAAACTTCAATCTGATCTCCTCTAACCTCCTTGTCTCTAGAGTTGTTAAACCACATTCTTTCAGGTGTTCTTCATAACTAAGATCTCTCGGTTCCGGAATAATTTTAGTTGCTCTCCTCTGTATGCGTTCAAGCGTATCTATATCTTTCTTACGATATGGTTTCCACGCTTGTATACAGTATTCTAAATGAGGTCTAACTATTGCTTTATACAGAGGTATAATTAGCTTTGTTCCTTGTATGTTCTGTTTCTCCTAATTAACCCAAGAATTTGATTACCCTCTGAAGCTGCAATGCAACACTGTTCTGAAACTTTCATATAAGCACTTCTTGTTATTCCTAAGTCTTTTTCTTTTACAGTAGTACCTAGAACAGTATCTCCCATATTATAGGTTACATCCAAGTTCCCGTGTCCTGTGTGTAGGCATTTGCATTTCCCAAAATTGAATAACATCTGCCATTTTTCAGACCATTTAACTAATTTGTCTAGATCGTTTTGTAAATGTTTGGTTGTGGAGCCCACATTTCTTTGTTTTAAATTTCTTTAAAAGTGGACTTATACTTAATCCCCACAATAAACGTCATTCATTTGGCCTTTTCATATCTCTATATCTGTGTTGTGTTGCTGATTGCATAAATGAGGATATGCGAAGTTGGTACAGTCAGGGTTACATATGGGTTTTTATGCAGGCAACACCACATACAATTAATGGTTGGTCCATTGCTAATTTATATTATGCTAATTCCCGCAGAGCTGGATGACTTGCTCTATGACCCAGTTTGCCTGCCTCCATGCAATGAACCAATCAGCGTGCACTAGCTGTGCGACGCTACAGATTTCAAACTCGGACTAGCCACTTCGTTTTGTGAAAGCATATGGAGTGGACGCGCTTTTAAAATTTGTCCCACCCTCCTCCCCACCTTTCTCCCTGTTGGATGTTCACGTGTTAGCAGTAATTGTACACCGTTGGTGGAAGTGGGGTGTTCATGTCTCAATGCTTTCACATTTTGGATATTTGACAGTGGACATGGGAATTTTGGCTTTCCCAGAAGTGTTCATGGGTTTTAATACAGGGGTACGGCTCAGTTCCCTTTGATTTTAGAACTGTTTTGAATTGTGGGGCGAATTGGCCCCACATTTGTAGTTATTCGAGTTAGAGCTAGTGTATTTTTAAGCAGTTTGTTTTGTATTCATAGACTGCGTGATAGCATGTAAGGCTATTTGGTTTAAGGGTGTTTGAGGTTAGTACGGTACAGTACTTAACAGTTATAATATCGACGGCTCTCATGACAATAGTAATGCCATTGCTTCTTTTGTTTGTTCTAGGAATACTGCTACTGCTTTATGTGTTGAAATGTGGGCTCTATGAACCTGACGTCCAGGAGGCTCGCATTGGGCGTAGTCAGCCTGGCGTTGGGTTATAGAGCCCACATTTCTTTGTTTTAAATTTCTCTAAAAGTGGGCTTACACTTAATCCCCACAATAAACATAATTCATTTGGCTTTTTCATATCTCTATATCTGTGTTGTGTTGTTGATTGCATAAATGCTGTTTATCACCATCAGTGTTAACCTTTCTAGACACTTTTGTGTCATCTGCAAATTTCAGTACATTGCTTGTTATATTGTCATCCCAGTCATTGATATATATTAAGAATAATAAAGGTCCTAATACTGATCCTTGTGGTACCCCACTCAAAACTGATTTACAGTTTGAAACCTCTCCATCTATTACAACACGCTGTCTTCTGTCAGTCAGCCATTCTATCCAGTCAGTTATGCCATCCCCGATACCATGGGCTTTTAATTTGAGTAGTAATCTTTGATGTGGCACTTTGCAAAAGCTTTCTGAAAGCCTAAGTAGATAATATCTACTGGCGATCTCTCATCTCTCCACTTAGTGATTTCTTCTGAAAAATAACATATTTGTTAAGCATGACCTCGCTTTTAGGAATCCATGTTGAGATGAATTTAATAGTTATGCCTAACAAGGAAGTCCACCATATGGTCTTTAATTAACCTTTCTAATAATTTTCAAATCACTGACGTTAAACTCATTGGTCTGTAATTCTCTGACTTATTTCTCGAACCCTTTTTAAATAATGGTATGAAGTCTGCTTCTTTCCATTCAAAAGGTATAACTCCCTCTTTTAATGACAAGTTGAACACTCTTGCAAGTGGTATACTGATGTGTTCTACTGTTTCCATTAGTAGTTGGAGGAATTCCATCCACTCCAGGTGATTTATTATCCTTTATTTATTACCCTTTATTTTCTTAGCTACCTGTTATAGGTAATTTTAACTTTTACCATTATAATGTACATATTGGTAGGTACTGTTTCTATAAATTCCTCTGCTCGTTTCCTTCTGCTTGTTATACAGTGGAACACGCTTACAGCAAACACAGATACAATGAATTGACGGATATAACGAAACAATTTCTGACGTACAGATTTTCCCCCTATCTTTTCCATTATAAGGGTTCACGCATATTACGAACATGGTTATAACGAATTCACGGTTATTACGAACACCTTTACCCCGAACAAATTTCGCCGTATAACGAATTTCTGTCCAATTGAAAATCCCCCGGTTGTTCGCAAATACCCGTGACCTGGAAGCCATGCCGTGGCCGCGCAGAACGCCAGTGACAAAGTAATTAGGTCAATGAGGGAAATCATCAAAGTTGATTGTTCGCTGCGCTAGTGTTGACACCAATCTGCCGACAACATCAGCCTTGACTGAAAACTAGCTCTTCACACACGACATGACATGACACACGACATGACATGACATGACACACGACATGACGCCGACAGAAGATGCCACATCAGCAGACGAAAATGACGAATCCGACCCATCTCCTGCTGAGCAGACAAAGAACATCGCCGAATGTTTCGACAGGCTGCGCCATATACGACAGTTCATCCATAACAGGGCTACGCATTCAGACGACGCTGCAGTGCACTGCAACTGGCTTGAGGATTTACTTTTGTCTGGTGCCCTAGCCAACAGCAAACAAACGTCAATGGAAGACTTCTTCAAAGCAGATTAACTGGTGTCATTCTGTGTGTGTTGTACAAGAAGAAGTACTGTAGTTACCGTGGCTCCATCCCGCCACAGTCTGTGATTTAGTGTGTTTGGACGCGGTGTGCTAGCCATGTGTTTACGTCATATTTCGGTACTTTTTCACAGACGGACTACGATGTTACACTACAACTACACTTAATAACAACATTTGTAACTATTTTATGTGTCATCTAAATAAATGTTAAACAACAAAATATCTTTGCGTTTGATAGACACGTGACGAATAGTTTAAAAACTGTCATATACAACACTGCCACCTAGTGGGAAAATGCGTAAATTCATATAACGAATTCACGGATATAACACGGATATAGCTACCCACAAAGTAGTTCGTTATAAGTGTGTTGCACTGTGTTGGAAGTTTTTAAAATTATTTTGCAGTAAGAGATGTATTTTACTGATTTTGTTGACAGAACCCAGCAGCTCTGATGTGTTGAGTCACAAGAAGTTGATCCCCAAAGGAGTACGTGGTATTCCTGTCAACGACGAGAAGTATCTCGAAATGGGAGAGAAAAGTATTCCTGTTGATGAGAAATTCTTCTACAGGTATGCTGCACGTTTCATTTTAAGTTTTGTCATTGTTATTAGTTTGATGATTATCCTCTATATCTTTTCTATTACAAGGTGTAATACTTGCCAACTGTTTTCTTTCCTTTTTTAAATTTCCCACAGCACTTAGGCAAAAACCGCTAGATGCATTCGTTCAAACTTGGGGTGGGAATTTCTGCTGGGAAATAATTTTAATTAAGTTAAGTTCATAAAGCATTTTGTTCCTGCTGCATATAGCAATGTTGTGTTGACCACTGATAGAATGCAAAATCAGAAAATTATTTAAAAAAATAAATGGTCCTAGAAAAAATGATTTACCTGAACGTTTCACTGTAGGTACTTTGTACAGAAAGCAACTAAGACGAAAAAGAAAGAAGATACTGATGATGGTGACATCGACAGTGATACAGAGAGCATCAGCGATGCAGAGTTTGACGGTTTTCTTGGTGTGTTCTTCATTCATATCAATTCATATTTTTGTACCATAAAAGGAAATGCTGCAGAAACAATAATGGACAGTTTCAATAAACACATATTAAGCTATTTTTATTCCATGTGAAGAACTGGAAAATTACAGCTCTCACTTGAAAATGTATGAAATTAAAAATCAAATATTGTTATGGATGTGTGTGTTACCTTAGTTAATTTATTTATTGATCTGGATTTTATGTTGCAGTTGTGCTTTGTTCAACTATTAAGTAACTGGAACTGTAAAGGATGACAAGACAGTTGTGTTTTCTCCCTTTTGTTGCTACTTGTTATGACATGATAACTGTATGTCTTCCCGTGCAGATGATTACGAGAGGCAGATTGATGGAACCGAGGTTGTGAAATTTGACTTTGCTGGGTAGGTAACATATTATTAAAAATAAAAAAGATAATATGATTATTATGAAAATAGCGATGAAACATTGTGAAACACAGTGACTCCAATATTGGCTATGTTTACGTCTAAGGTAGCCGGGGTGGCTAACTTGCCGGTTAATTTTTTTTCCTCAACATGCTAGGAAATATTGAACTGAACGTCGACACCACAAATAATCACCCAGCACTAACGTCATATTTCACCAATCCAGCCTTTAAAAAAATAGTTCATTCGGATATCCCCCTGATGAAACGCTGACGATGTTTCCATAGTAACGACCATGTGTGCTTCAATCTTCAAACCAGCCATATTCATTCACGGTGAATGTGGAACATATCGTCTGGTTACTGTGATTCCAGTATACATCAGTACTATATCTACCTAACTAAATCACGTCCTTAAACCAGCAGATATCAGCGCTAACGTAGTTTATTGTGCCTTTGAAGCTATAACGAAAACGCCAAGTAGATGTGACCTGGTGACTCCTTGGATAACGGGCCAATCAAAATGACAAACATGCACTGCCACGTGTTTGTCAGATGGCTGGCGTAACCTGATATCATAAACGACAGATTCAAGAGCCATCGTGGCAGCAATATGTCAATATTAGAAATGGCCATTATGTATTGTCAACAATACGTAAAACGCCAGTGAGAAACGTCACATTTCAAGCATGATACGCGTATCTGTTGACATTTCTGTTATCACTAACGACCAGGAAATGATGCTTAATTTACTATTTCAGAACAACACTTATAATGCTGCAATTTGGTGTATGATTGCGTCTTACATGTAGGCAACATTACATGTGTACACGAATTGGAATTATAATTGGTGAAGGGTTTGTGTCAAAAATACACTGCCACTTTAGGCTGTCATTCAAGTTTTCCTTAACTTATTCATGGTGGTGTAGCAGATGTAATTTGTTTATGTTAACCAAAATTGTCCTCAAAGTTATCAATGACACACAGTGATACTTATATGTTTGTCATTTATTTCTTTGGGCATTTTTTCAAAATGATATAATTTGGCATTTTGTGGCTATTTTTAACATTTACAGAAATGTTTTTTTTAATCTTGTAAGTACCAAATAAATTGAGACTAAAAATTGTTTTAATCTGGAATATTTTATAGGTTTTCAATTACAATCTGTGAAGAAATGGTTAATTTATTTTAATAACTGGATACCGCGCTATATAAGAACTTACCTTTATCTTTTTATGAACAAAATACTGTTGATGTCTTTTATCTCTGTGTTTGCCGCTGCACAGGGAATTCACAAAGCAGAAAGCAGCCAAGTCAAAGAAAGGCGCTGTGGAGGAGGAGGAAGATGAACTGATTGAGGGACTGTCAGACGAGGAAATGGGATTCAGCGATGACGAAGATTTCAAGGATGCCTTTGTTGATGAGGATGATGACGATGATGATGAAGAGGTGGACTTTGATGAGGATGACGATGATGATGATGAGGTGGACTTTGATGAAGAGGGTGTGGTCTTCTCTGATGACAGTGGTTGGTGAAATTTATTGTTGATCTGTAACAACATATAAACAATATAATACATACAATACAACAACAAATGTATTATATTTCAAGTAAATGTACTTGTGTACATTACATATTTGTTTAGATGATGTCCTGTGAACTGTTCGCATGATCTAATAAAAAGCCCCAAACTTAGACAACCTGTATGAAAAGAAAGACATTTTGGTAAAGTCAATGTGAACTTACAGAAGACTTGGGTGAGGCAGATATTACAACAATGAGAAAGAAAGGCAAGAGAAGTCATGACTTTGATGATGACATCTTCCTGGGGCCAGCTTCAAGTGACAAAAAACAGAAGACGAGACGGTACGTTGTTTTTTGTAGTCCTGTTCGTATGCAATTTCAAAACATAACTCAGGTTTTTTTTTTCTTTTACACAAGAACAACAAATATTTTTCATCATCTTTGGTCATCTTGATTTTGGGTGACATTCATCATATGATATTTATACATTGGTTATTAGCGGTACAGTATAAAAAGTTCATATAAGTTCAAAATGATCATAGCAGCTGATTAGTATGTCCAGAAATGTTCAGAATTACACTGTCAATTTCTACAGGCACGTTCATACGAAATGAGGCTGATACACTGCCTATTTTGTACAGATAGTGTTCATTTTAGAATATTGGATTAAGCTAATCACAGCTTGTTTCCTGAAAATAATCTACTAGATGCAACTGATCAATTTTATTACTCGTACACATAACTCAATGAAATACAGTTGAATGTTGGTAGACAGTGTGGCGTGAGAGATGGGGAACACATTGCTCTGATGGCGTCCACCATGGTTTCTAGAAAAACAGTAATAACACTCAATTTAGTGGCTCACAATAAGTAACTGATTTAAGAGTATGTAATGCAGATATTTATTAAATGTTAATTTCATCATAATAGTAGAAGGGATGTTTCTGAAGGTCATAAATAACTGATTTACGAGTATGTAATGCAGATATTTATTAAATGTTAATTTCATCATAATAGTAAAAGGGATGTTTCTGAAGGTCATGAAACTGTTAAAAGACAAATCTATTAACTATGTCCACAAGTCTCATGCCCATCAATGTACTAAATATATCTGTCCAATTTTCAGTGATGGCGGCTCAGACCTGTTTGCAGCTGCTGAAGAGGTGGGTCCATTGGGCAGGGCTGTAATAATTTCTTAATAACCCGAATGGAATTTGTTTCACCTTTTCAACTGGTACAAGACAACTCAAGAGGCATCCGTCTAATAATGTTAAACTTTCCAAGTATGACATCTGGCAGTATTGAAGTTGCTGTTAATCTGCCTTTTCTGATTTAATAAATAAACTGTTTAAGGTTAAAAAACAATGCACATCATTGTAAGGTGATGAACAATTGATAAGGGTCTGTCTAGAAACAATAACAGGTTATTTGTAATTATTGTCCACATAATTCAGGTTATATATATATATTATGACCACATGATTTAAGTTTCAATGAAATGCAGTAGAATATTGTTTGACAGTGCAGGATCAGAGATGGGATACTAGCACGTATTGTTGTGATATTTCAGTTTTCACACCTGATTGACGAGAACACGGGTTCTAAATTTGATATGATCGGAAGTGGGGCCGTGTCAAACAAGGACAACGCGCGTGAGTCTCCTCTTTCTTACATTGTAGCACACAGCATTATTGAGAACATTTTAGTGCCTTTTCTCAGCAGTGGTGCTCCAGGTACGGTGCTTGCCTGACCAGGAGGTCTGGCACTGGGTACCTGGTGTATAGGAAGGAAATTGAGAACATGCGACTAGGTTTAATATTACTAAAGCCCTTCCACACGGTGGAATTAAAGATAAATGTGTAAGCTGGACGATTGAAATTAAACACGCTTTGAACGTGCATGCACGTGTGTACTCACTGCACAGGCCATGCATTTCTATCTTTAATATACATTTATTTTACTGTTTTATTCTCAAATAGACTCCCATGAAAAAACTGTAGGTGGCTCCTGTAGCATAGACTTCCTGTGTAGCTGATGTTTATTCTCATTCCTTGCAGACGTGAAGCAACTGATGTGGGAAGAACAGCGGGACAAGTGGCTGCATGACAAGGACTGGCGGTCCATGAAGAAGGCAAAGACAGGATACAAGGGACACAAAAAGCCAAACAAACCTAGTGGGAAATTTAAATCAAACAAACCCAAACAGAAGAAACGCCACAAGTAGAATTCACAGGAAGTTGGGCAGAGTTGTGTTCAAGCCGCTTTTTAAATGACACCAATGTTGTACAATCAATTTGGGGAACAGTCAGATTAGGATTGGTGGAATACGTGGATGAAGAATGCGAATGATAACGTTTCTGCTAATGTACTATGTATAATGCTGCTATACAGAATATACTGATATTTTAAGAATTTTTTTTTCTGTAGTCCAACACATCTCACATGTGTTTATACAACACATCACATGTGTGTCGTACATTATACAGTGTAAATGAATAGAATAAGATTGATTTTGCATAAACTACAATTTAATTGCTATAAACTGTACAGATCTGTCTCTCTAAAAACAGTGGTATTTTACACAGATATGCCTGGCAACCTCACAGAGAGGTTAGAGGTTATCATGTTAACATGGACTCTCAAGGTGTGTTTGTATATGATTCACATAACACAAGCGTGTAATGTGGGCCAACTGAAGAACTGTAAACTGTAGGTGATTTCGAGAGAATACAACTAATTCCAGGTGTTATATATACATACATCTTATACAAACTACGTCTTTAACAAAAACACAATGAAACGATTGATATCTTCTGAATACGCCCTTCCAATGGCTCTTGACTGGTTCCAACATAATAGAATTACTCAAAAGTGAAGGCTGAAAAACAATGCCTAACTCCCATGGATTTCTTGGTAAAATGAAATGTATAGGGCTTTAGGATTGATCTGAAAACATTGAAGCGTGACACTACACAGAATTGGTTTCATGGGGGGTTTAACAAATGTTTCATTTAGTGTTTCTGTCACTTCCCACATTGACATAAACCTAGTTAGTCGGCATACTGTTGCACAGTACACATGCCAGCGACTTCCAATGTTGATTCCACAGATGCACAATTACCAAGCTATGACAATATATAATGGATGCCAGACTGCCAAACATCCAGCACATACCCAACTGTGCAAAAACTGCATATAAAACTACCATCCATCCATCCACAAACTGAAATGAACAAGTATAATCAGTGTCAATAATGAGTTTTTAACAACAATATCGTTAAGTGGTACCACAGTGCAAAACAAACAGTGATTTCCCGATAACAGGACTGCATTTAAAGTATGTGTCAACTTCCTAACATTATTTACTGTACAGTACATAACAAAAAGGATGCCATAATAGAACTGATACACTTATTTAAAATAGATGCGTTTTCCAACATGAGCAGAAATGTAATTTCAATGCCGGGAAGCATAACATCCGTCGTATCAAATCTTTAAAGCTGCAATCGACCCTTCGTGTCCATAGCACGATAAACATGCATCACAGCTGGTGCTCTAAGAGTGACGTACTACAAGGAATGCGCATAGATCTACATGAAACAGCCAGTGAGATGAGTAGTGACTACAGATGAAGACAGACCTGCCACGCCACATGGACTCGCCATATTCAAAACGGATTTTTGGGAGAAATATTGCTGTATCTAGTTGTAATACAGATTTTATATTAAATGGAAAAATTATAAAGCACATATTTTCGATTGTTCATCACAAAAATTTTATGAAAAATTATACGTAAAATGAAACTCAATTATTTCTGGTGAAACGTAGCTGATTTTTTATGTATAACCTGATACCTGGCAGCATTTGATCGGAATAGAAATGTTCTAGGCACATTATGTAATACGGATTTCAACCAAGCAAATGTGGCAGGTCTGAAGATGACACAGACAACGATGACATCAAGTGTCGTAGTCATCATCGTCGTCTGTTGATGGCCGTCCCACGGTCGCGCTTGGTCTTCGGAGTGCCGGAGGGGCTGTGGACGGAAAGTTTGTTGGTCGTGGCTGCAGCGAGGAGCTGCCTTCAGTCTTCGTCAAATCACTGCAACACACAGCAACATTTAGGAACCTTATTATTGATACCAACTTGCTGTAACCATTGGATGGCTGGTCAAAAAAAACAATAGCTTGTAACGAATACATGTATACATGTTTGGTTAATCAGTTTGTAATATCCACCACCTTGGCAGTGTGGACATGAGACGAAATACCTGTAGAAAGACAACTTAGGAATTGCTTTAAAAATTCCAGGGAAACCCAAGCTGCTTTACTAAGTAAAAAAAATTAAAGCACCAGATCATATTTCACATTTAAATAAGTAAACATCTTAAAACTATTACTGCATACTCACAAGAGTGAAGCATTTAAAATACTGTTTTGAATACTTTTCTCAACTGAGTGTCATGAAACCTGAAAATCTGGCTGATGCATTTATTTACATTAAATTAACAAACTAAACATGATTTTCATAAGTAAGTTTTGTAACAAAAAAAGAACACTCACGTTGGATGAACTCCAGACACATGCGGCATTGCATGCCGACTCGGTACCACTGGACATGGATACATTGGCAGGGCACCCGGCATCATGCTGGCACCGGAAGACGGCATGGCAGCATATGGTGAATAATTACAAAATGGCACCATCTTTGGTATCGACCCTACAGAAGCATATGGCATGTTGGCATAACCTGGTATCGTAGCTTCAGTGCTGCCGCATGCTAACGATGTGCCAGGGTACTGTGTCGGTCTGGCAGCTAACTTGTCACTGCCGGCAAACGGTACATGAGGGTAGCTGGATGGCAGTGTGCCCTTGTTTATAGACAAGTCAATCGGACACGACGGGTCGGTATAGTCCTCCTTTCTCTCACTAGATGGCACACTGGCAGGATTGACCTCGTCGTCTGTTTCCGTCGCTTCGCACGTATCGCTGCCCCCACAGTCGGTGTCAGCATCCTACACAAACAAGTTGAAACATGACTCGGTTCAAACACTGAAATGTGTGGCAGGCTGTGAGAAATAAACTTTTTTGCATGATAATAGTAACTACTTTTCTATAGTTGTTTTTAATATGCCACCTCAAAAACGACAGATTACTACCAACTATTATTCAATTTCTTTAAAATAAAGTAGTTTGTGACTCTATATGTATCTCAGTTTTGTATGTTAAAATTCTTTAGCCATGCTCGGGGCCAGGGTGGTGGTTTGTACATTAAAAAATATTCGAGATTCACCCATATTAATGTATTACGTCAAAGGAACCAATGTGGACGTTTGACGTAACTAAGAACAATAGTTGTGTACAATTGCTCTACGTCAAACAAACACTGAACAGTTCGTGAAACCTGGATTTTTGGAGCGTAAAGTTATATCCATCACTGCCATTGAATTACCAAAACTTGACTGGGTCGTGCAAGGAGCCGTAAGTTCCTGCAGTGGTTGCCTCTTTGTCCCGTGCCTGCTTTTTATCCTAGTTTGTAATAACAATTTTAGCAATATCAATGTTTAACAAACATGCTTACCTTCAGTAAGTAAGTAGTAAGTAAAGTAAATGTTAAGGACTTATCTGCCAAATTAGTACTGAAAAACATTAATGTTGTGAGTATATATGGTTTATCCTTTCAACTAAATAAGGCAGCAGTATAATACTGAGTAATGTCTACCTTGAAGTAAATCTGGCATAACAATGGACATTTTATCAACAAATCTTCATACTGTGATATGAAATTTTTACTTGAACTTGACAAAAATGTCTACTATAAGAATATGTCAGCAGGATCTCCTGTTTAGCTTCAACTTACTTCTGTCATTGAATCAGATTCAGTTGACGAAGTTTGCTGCTCCACCTTCTTTTTCCTTCCTCTTCGTTTCTTTGGGATCTCTGACTCATCATCAATTGTTGTTTTTCGTTGCCTAAAAAACAAAATTCCTTATTCGCTGTTCGATGCGTTTATACTGTACTAAGCTAAATGCTTATAAAATAAAAGAACATACAAGCAACATAAATGTGTTTTTGTGAAGAAAGCTTAGAGTATCATTGACAGAAAAGAAATGAATACATTCTAAGAACAAGAGAATTTGTAGGCCACATAATGAATGAGAATGAGAAAACTAAAACATCTTGTGACAACAGGAAAGATTTAAGGAAAGAAGCAGAGATCGACAAAGAATTTAAATCCTTGATGGCTTAGCAGCATGGTTAGGAAAATGCACAACAGATATGTTAATAAAACATCTGTGATCGTGGGAAATGGAGTCATGATCACCTATGCCTGCAACAGACATGGCCCCTGGTGATGAAACTGACTGTTATAGGTTTATTTTGAGTGTATCCTTAATGTGTTATACCGAAGAATGACACAAACAGATGAGAATAAATTTAACGTTTTTTAAAGAACATGCCTACTGTGAATATTAAAGATACACTGGCCAATGAAAGTGTCAAACGAAAAGCTAGTCAACATCACTTGACACAAATATCAGAAGACATCAAGATGAGACAGTAGAGATGGCCGCACACTTAGGAGAGATGGTTATAACAACACAAAAATAGCACCAACCTGGCCCCTGATGGTAAAAGGAAAAGAGGAGGCCAAACTCAAAACATGGAGCACTGTAGAGAAAAACCAAAGTTCTTGGAAGATGGTGGAGAACTCAACTAGAGATTGTATAGAACGGTATAAGATGCTAGGTGGCCTTATGCACCAACAATTATGAATGTAAAAAAGAACTATTTACCTTCTTTGCTTTGGCTGGGATGTATCGCTAGAGTTGGTTGCTGCCGCTGATATTGCCTCGCCATTCTGTTCTGCCTGCTGAATATCTGGTACATCAGCAACGAGGTCTTTCAAGAAATCAAAGGTTTGCTCTGACAATATTATACTCTTTCTGAAAACAGAAAACAGCAATCACCAAACTGGACAGTGTTGCTTTGCACAAGACAAGTTGTTTTGTGAAAGAATTACTTCATAATGAAAAATGTGCCATTAACCTAGCTGGGAAATTCAAAGTGTTTTACGAAAGAATTAATTCGCAACAAAAATGTTGCTGTTTCATGAAAATTCTTATACTGGATTATTTGTCAGGTTCTGTGCAAAGCCACTTGTATTTTATTGGGAGTGTGAGGGTAAATCAGACATTGTTCCTTGCACAAACAAGCACTCTTTATCTAGTCATCATTATGATCATAGATTCTAACATTCGGTACAATCATAAGCTCCAAAAGGAACATGTAGGCTCTGGAAAATGGTTGTTCTTTCAAAATACCAAATTTGTCACGTATACTTTTTTAATGTATAAATTAAGAGTGGTTATCTTTTTCGGGTGAGCATGCGCATGTCCTCATAATGGAAATCTTACATGTGGGATGTGGTCAATGTCTTTGCCTTCCTTGCAGTAGTGACTTCATTTGTTTTGGACAGCAGCGATTCGATGAACAATTCCAATGCCCTTGCTAGAATTTGATTAAGTCAAATATCTGCAAGATTTCTGAGACGTCTGTAGCAGTTGCACACATATTTGAGAAAAGGACAAAATGGTCAATGGAACTATGTAATCGTTGCCGAGTATGACCATTTCATGGATTTGTACACTGATTATTGTTTCCGTTATCAATGATAATGTAGATGTTATCAAAGATAACATTTGACAATGTCAATGAGGGGTTGGAGACCACATTGGAAATAAGTATACTTTTTATGTTATCCTCAATGACAGCGTAATATAATACCGTTTTACTGTTATTCATGTATAAATGAATAAATTCAATCAATCAATGACAATGCAGAAGAACAATTAGGCAAAAGTCAATCGCCATACAATTTTTTCTATCTGGCTGTTGCTGTTGTATAGGCGAAGATCTCGCTCATGATAATCGTACGCATTTTCATGAAACGTGAAACCTTACAAAAATGCCACAAACAGAGCAATAAACACGTATTTCATGTCTGTATGCATTCTTATATGTATATCACCAAAAGTTACCTGACAATAACCATGTACAAGTGTGAAATTATTACCTTTTTGTCAGAACCCATGTGCTTGTCAAAATTTCTATATAACCGGATGTTGTTGTGAACGAGATTACCAAACGGGATTCTCGTAGATCAATATAAGGTCACGCTAAGAATTGCCGTCTACTGGCCATAGAGTTATATCATTAATCATCCCCCTATAAACTACTAACTTACTAACGGGTGTTTTATTTATGTCTGTGCTGCTGGCCCACTCTGGCCTCATTCTATATGAAATCGTGTTTGACCAAGTGACCCAAAGGCAACATCACAGTACGGCGGCTAATTGTGAAATGTTTTCTATGTCACCGATAAAAGTACTCATAAGTAATTATTTGGAGCACATTTCTTCAATTTCCTGATGCCCAAGTGTTGGTTGTATGTCACAGAATACACATGTGAAACGGTTAGTGCGTATTGGTTTTAAAACTTAAGTTATTAGTTCCGTAGCTATTTGGCTACGGAAAGCCCAAATCGGCGATTACGATAATGATGGCCTGGAGCTCCGCCCCTAGGCTAGCTGAAGAGTGGGGCGGACGACTCTGCCTAAAGAACAATAGTCAATACTGGTACTGGTTCTTACGGCTTTTACGTATTTCTGCTTCTTGCGCCAACTCTTACGTATATCAAGATTTAACAAGATTTGCCATCCAAGCCAAAGGCACAGATGGCAAGTGGACAAGGAAGCCATTGGCTTATCGACAGTCCAACAATGTTCATCTACTTATAACCCGCCCTCCTCAGATATGTGTCAACCTTGTTTTTAAACATATTCACGCTGCTAGCAGTTACACAATCTGTACACAATTTGTTCCATATCGTCTGTAAACATACTATATGTTTTTGTTACGTGCAAGCCTTTGAACAAGATATGTGTTGGTCAAATGATAACTGTGAAAAGATACATATAATAATGGGAACGGGTGCAGCAACTTTTCCAACGTCTTCATCCTTCTGCATTATCTTCTTGATCCTGGCCTACAAACACGGAAACGACAACAAACGGTCAAGTGTGGCTAGAAAAAGCTGCTTCAAAAAAACCTCGGGTAAAACGTTCGAAAAAACAGTCAAATAACTGATGTGTCCATAACATATACATACTGGTGGAAATCTGGCGTTGCATCGCTTCTTTTTACTGGGCATTTCGTTTAAGTTTCCTCTTTTGGCACGAGTTCCGGAAGTGAATGGTAAAAAGATATATTATTTTCCTATGATACGAAAAATAACTGTACAATACATTGTACCTTATGAAGATGAGAATGCGTGGAACCTTCCGTCAATTAAAATTAATTATAACTAAATGAGTACAACGAAGTCGGCCCTGGTGAGAAAACACCACGGAAACCCGAATTCATTCATAAATGGACTGCACTACACACACAAAGTGCACTACACGTCGTGCGTGCGCTCGTGCGCTCGCTCGCGTGCGTGCGTGCGTGCGTGCGTGCGTGCGTTGTGTCCATTGGCGTTCTCAGTGAGCATGCTGCTCTCCCACATCCTCTTGGTTAGCCTTCACGTGACAGCTGCTGCCTTTCAGATGCGTTTGTTGATCACTACGTCGAAGGAAAGGTCGCTGGTAGTTGATCCTAGGTAGATGAATTCGTCCACCAAATGTGTGGTCACCGATACTTATGGTTGGGGTTTTGTTGACTTCTTGACCCATGATTGCGGTCTTTTTCGGGCTTACGACCAAGCCAAGTTATGTTGGTTTATAGGTCTCTGGAGGCCCTCTTCGGCGTTGCATAAGATGCACCCAGACGGACTAGGTTGAACAGCTTGCCCCCAGTTCTCTACACCTGGCCAAATTAACTGCTTTCTTCATTCCACGATACATCAAACGCTTCTGGACTCCGTCAAGAGCTGAATGCTCTGACAAAATGTTAGCAAATAAATGTTGGCGCAAGGTCTGACAGTTCACTGTACTGTGCAGCACTGATCTAAGAGCGGACAAGGTTTTTTTGATATGATATTTCGTGCAGTTGGTCAGAGCTGTGCGTTTGGCTTGAATGACAGGTTCCAAGTTGGCGTCAGGCGAGTATGTGTTTTATTTTCCCCGCTTGCCATATGTGACCATAGCAGTGTCTTATATTAGGTGTCTGACGTAGTTCCACATCTCCACAGCATTCAGAACACGCGGCAGTCCTTAAGAATCTGCTCAATGGAGTCGACATTTCTTTGACTGGAGCTTGACTTTGCTGCACATCAGAGAGTGGTCAATGTCACAATCTGCGCTGTAATGACTGCGTGTGACGAGAACATTGTTAAGATTTGCTCGCCTGGCACAGTTGACCTTCCTGTTTATTGTTTATCACGAATGTAGGGCGTGTTAAATTGCGATATGTGAATTTAAAGAATTCATATGATGTGACATAAGTGCAATTGAGCAGGCATATTCAGAGGTTTGTTTGTAGAAGCTACTGGCTGTGAAACAGTGCATTTTTTAAAGAGTTTAACTGGCGGAGGGATTTATGGGACTTTTTCTGCTATGGGCCACGTGGGCGCATGAATACATGGCTATTTTTGTCAAAATTGATAGGCATCGCACGTCAGGGCGTTTTAAAAGAGCTGGAGGTATGTGAATTTGATAAAATTTGGTCAGTATATCAATGAGACGATGGCAGTTGCTGTGGGAAATTTTCAGAATTTTTTGTGGTCACGTTTTCTTATAATCAGACAAAACGTTAACATGGCCACCTATGCAATTCTCAACTGTGGTCTGACTCCTATATTATAGCTGGTGCCAGTGGTGTACGTGATCTTGGATGCTTCCAGGACACTTTGTGGCATGGCTTCGTAAGGAAGAACAGTTGGTGATGCAGATATTTTGCAAAGAAAAAAATTCCAACTGTCTTTGATCGTGTTAATTCATTTTCCCAATCACATATACCCGATGCAATTAATTTAAGTTGGTCATGATCATTGGTCCAATCCCGCTCTGGCATTGAAGTCTCCTAACATGCAGAGATGTTCAGAAGTGGGAATATTTCTGAGGGCGTGCGTGCGTGCGTGCGTGCGTGCGTGTGTGCGTGCGTGCGTGCGCGTGCGTGTGTGCGTGCGTATTCAATGTGCTTCCACGCATAGCCTGTCCAATCAAGTTAGAATTACACATACAGTTTTATTTTACGTATCAGACCTTAGAGTGCGTTGTCTGCTCGGAATTATTACATGGTTTAAAAACTGTATTCACTACAATTATATTAAAAAACTTAAATATGACAAATGCAGACGATAGTAATATAATGGAAGCGGTGTTTTCACGCAGAAAGTACAATGATGGCGTTCGCAATAAACTGCGGACGGTAAATACACGTTTACGTTTCCTGTTATCGCCCAATATATTTATTTCAATTCTTCAATCCCCTGAAATCTGTTGATACATAGTCTTAGATAAATAACACATCTGATCAGGTGAAAAAAAATTATAAGGAAAGAGCGCCTCTAATCATGCTTGGTAAATAACGTAAAATGTATACAAAATAGAAGTTATTTAAAAGTGGTTTGTCGATTTTAAATATGAGAATTTGTTTTCACAAACAGTATTACAATGAATTTTGCATGCATAACCTATGTATGCATAATTAGCTTATCACCTCTCTAGTTCAGCAATCCACACCTGTGTAAACGTGTCGCCAACAATGTAATACACATCATCATCTTATGTATCATTTGTAGATGGTGACTGCAGAAGAAGAACTTCAGAAAAAGAAAGAATTGTTGTTGCTGAAGAAGAAGTCACTTTCCAAAGAGAGACATGTTGAGCTTCAAAGTACCCGGTCAAAGTTAAGCACAATCCAACAGAAAATGTGAGTTAGTTAACAAGATTTAATCACGGTCTGCAATAGATCTTAGGTATAGTTCTGTACAACATAATTTTTGGTGGTGTGAATAAAAGCAAATACAATTATCAGATGAATTAGACATTATTAGATTTCATATAAAGTATTATAAAAATTATATAGGCCTCTATATAAAATGGGAGGATGTGACACTAAGATCAGGAAATAGAGGACACTCCCTTAAAATATATACCCAAAGAGCAAAAATAAATTTAAGAAAAAATGTATTCCCTTTTAGAGTGGCTGAACCATGGAATAGTCTCCCAAACTCTGTAATACAAGCTAGATCAATTAACTCATTTAAAAACAAACTAGACAAATTGTGGTCTACCCAGGCAATAATATACGACTATGAATCTCCTTTAACAATAACTAATGGAACCGGAAATTATGATATAAAAATATTTGATTCTGAAGATCTGATCATGGAGGAATCAACTGGATCCTGCGATCAATATCGTCATAAGGTATCATAAGGTAAGGTATAGATATATAATAGCCTGGCTACTGACTTCATAGTGCCTTTCCCTGCCTGGGCACCACCATGCAGCTCAAAAGGTGCCCCAATCTGCTGGCGTCGGCCATTTTAAAATGTGCACTAAAAGCTTGTTTGAAAACTTGAAGAATATGCATTGAAATTTCATTAAAATGGCAACAAACTATTCATGGCTGCTGCCATTACAGGAGGCTAGCAATGCTTCGTGCGAATCGTGCCTATCATGTGGTACATCATGCATTAAACGGAAAATCACAACAGATGAATATGACAGTGAACTATGCACTGGTGCATATTCCGGATAAAAAGGGTTAAAGTATTTATTCTGTGTGAAATCTAGGACTATTAACAGTGATTCTCACGAAATGATGCAAAATTGGGGGAAACAAAGGTGTTGCCAGTGTTTCTTGGTCGGGTTTATTTTGAGAGTTTATAATACTTGTTTCACCTAAGTTTATGTATAGCTGACATAGGCTATTCATAGAAGAAAAAACCCATTACGCCAGTAGTATATTATTCCTACAAAACTATGCCATGAAAAAATAAGTTACATTATGCTAAATTTTAATATGATTTAAGTTGCCTTCCTGCAGCAGCCAGAACTTGGTTGCACGAAAAGGACAAAAATAAAATGCGTTTTACTGGAAAGTAATGTTTTTCTATCTGTTCAATTACAATTTTTTCATGTATGTCATGTGATAGGTTAATCAACAATTCTGCCCCTTTGCCCTCAAAATATTTTCACATGCTCGAATTTGCCCTTTTTTCAGACACGGTACCTTGCCCTTTTGAAAACCTAGACAAATCACTGATATATATATATGTATGTGTGTATGTATGTGTGTGCATACGTACGTACATACGGACGGTGGATGGACGGATGGATGGATGCATACACATACATATGTGTATTGTGGTATTTCCTACTGATTTAATTTCATGGATACAGTTGTTTCCATAATGTTGTTTTACACTCATTAAAAGCAACACAATACAGCACCATCTCACAGATGCTTCTCCCTTTGTTTCTGCTGCATCGGGTTTTGCATGGGTCGGTTGCATGAGTTGACTGCCTCATGTGCTGTATAAGATCATCATCATCACTCGTTGGCAGCTGTGCAGTCAACCACGAGTCTATGCTGTTCATGTTGGCTACCAACAAATCCTTTGATATTCCTCAGTTCGAGCAACCAGTCCTTGTCTCACAGAATGGTACTGATTGAAAGAATGGGGTCTGCTTGCAAGAAACATCTGCTCTTGCCAGAGAGAGATGTCTGTAGGGCACAGAGGTTGACATGAGGTCAGCCAATTCACTCCAAGCATTTTACTGTGATGTTCAGGAAATTGCAAATGAATTATCTTATTTGCCACTAGGGACTAGCCAGGATTCACATCCATATAGAGCCGGGTTTACATTAGGTTATATCATTGCTTTCGATGGGCTGATGCCATCACATATAACCAGATTGCAATGTCATTATCTCGTGTAAATGGTACATCAACGTGACACATCTTAGCTATATTGTATGAAGTAAGACTGATCCTATTTTGAAGTGACATGAAGCAGCCTAATGACGATGCCATGGCCTTGTTGTGGCAACAATGTTGCCTCGTGGAAACCCAACTTAAGAAATCGTCCATGCACAAGCCTTGCCTTAGTTATGGATGTATCACTGATCAGTTTATTTAAATATTATATCTTCTCTACTATTATTGTACTTTCAGGTTTAACCAGATCTTTCCACTGATGACCATCATTCACCATCTGCAACTACAAGTCACAGAGCTAGGGGAGAAGGTGAAACAATCGGAAATAAGAAAAGAGAAGAATTCAATCATGCATGCTTTGTCAACAGGTAATGTATATAATATTAATTATCATTTTTAAAATTATAAGAAATGTTTATAGAAGTTCTAATTTGTTCTATATAACACTATTGGCATGACATACTAATGTGTATACTGATGTGTTAAATTTTCAACTAGGTTAGTCTCTGGTTCACTGCCACTTCGGATGAGTCAACCTTTGAACAACATGAATACAGAAATCATGGTCCATCTGATTTACTTCACTGCAGAGTTGTCTGAAATATATTTCTTTTATATGCTTGTTTTATGCAGCTCAAGGTATTTTCAGTATAAAATTGTACAGATCTGTTGACAATTGCAGCATAATTATAAAATCTATAAATGAATTTGAATCAAGCCACCCTGATTCTGAGAACTGTGTTTCTGAAATAATCAACAGGGGTTTATTTTGAAACATAACATGTCTGTGTGCTCTAAAATAAATTAATGTGTAGCATATATATGTAGTTGAAAAAACATGATTGAGAAAACCCAGATTAAAGAAAAACTGCCGTGCAATATATCAGAATAGATAGTATGGACAATTCATGTTTAATTTAATTTGCTAGGCATCAATTATTAAATCCATCTCAACATGGATTCCTAAAAATAAGGTCATGCTTAACAAATATGAAACATTAATTAGAGACCAGATTAATATATATCAATGACTTGGAAGATAATATAATAAGCAACGTACTGAAATTTGGTGACGATACATAAGTGTTTAGAAAGGTTAACAGTGATGGTGATAAACAACTTTTACGAAACGATCTAGACAAATTAGTTAAATGGTTTGAAAAATGGCAGATGTTATTCAACTTTGGGAAATGTAAATGCCTACATACAGGACACAGGAACTTGGATATAAACTATAAAATGGAAAATACTGTTCTAGGTACTACTGTAAAAGAAAAGGACTTAGGAGTAACAATAAGTGCTGATATGAAAGTTTCAGAACAGTGTGGTATTGGATCTTCAAAGGGTAATCAAATTCTTGGGTTGATTAGACGAAATATAACATATAAGGAAACAAAGCTAATTATACTTTTTAGTTTAGTTTTAGTTAAAAGAAAGCAACTTATACTTGGATACCATATTGTAAGGACACAGATACGCTTGAACGAATACAGAGGAGAGCAACTACGATGATTCCAGAACTGAGAGACCTTAGTTATGAAGAACGCCTAAAGAAATGTGGTATAACAACAAGGAGGTTAATTTAAGTTTTTAAGATGTTAAATGGGTATGAAAATATTGATAGAAATATGTTTTCTCATACAAGAAAAATAGTAGAACAACTAATTAACATTAGGAAAGGATCAGTGTAGATTGGATATCAGGAAGTACTCATTCTCACAGAATACAATAAATGGGACAACTTATCTACAGATTGTGTAACTGCTAGCAGCGTGAATATGTTTAAAAACAAGGTTGACACATATCTCAGGAGGGCGGGTTATAAGTAGATGAACATTGTTGGAATCTCGATAAGCCAATTGCTTCCTTGTCCACTTGCCATCTGGGCCTTTGGCTTGGATGGCAAATCTTGTTAAATCTTGTTGAATTAAGCTAATTTTCAATGGTATACTAATATTATGTATTATATACGCAGTACGTGTGTGCCATGTTTTGTGTGTGAATAAATACGCTGTATATAAGATAAGTGCAGTTTTTTATGACAATCGTGTAATGTTTTGTAGTGTGTGACCAGAGTAACGGAGGCACTGTGGACATGCTTCGTGAGTGGTACAAACAGATGATGTATCACTCTGCATCACACGCAAACACAAATGGTAAGGTGCACTGATGCAGCCTATCAAATAATTTACATTTAATTTACAACGGATATATTTACTGCAGTTTGTTACTCAATAAAGATGCATAGAAAGTGTATGCTACTAAATAAAGAGGTAATTGCTGTAGTGTGCGTGTGTGTGTGTGTGTGTGTGTGTGTGTGTGTGTGTGTGTGCTTGCTTGCTTGCTTGCGTGCGTGCGTGCGTGCGTGCGTGCGTGCGTGCGTGCGTGCGTGCGTGAATGTAGCTGGTAGTGACAGGTAAAATCTGAATTTAATAATGACTGATTTTCAGCAAGAACAGTTGCTTGCATCACTGACATGCACTAACTATCAGCAGCCACTGCCTTCTGCTGTTTTTGGTATATAGACGAGTGAAATATTGTGAAGTTAACATTTGATAAACGAAGAGTATGCTGTTGAATATTCACATAGATTATGTGCTGAATTGTATGGGGTGTTGAAAATTAAATTGGGCGGCGGCGTCTCTGAGGTAGAGTAAACCTTTTCTTCATGTGTTGTGGAACAGTTAACTAAAGTTAGTGTCTTCGTTGTATTGCAGCTCCGATCGAACTAGATGTACGGGATCTCGATATACTACATTTCAACGTATCAAACTCGCCAGAAACACGGATCGAGTCGTCACAACGATCATTGTCTGCGCGTAGAACGCTATCTTTCTGCACCGCCCACAAGGGAGTGTCATTGAAGGTGGATATCACGGCAACGTCTTTGTTGTCATCACTGCCAGCGGAACTGGAAACACGAAGCAGTCTGTATCTGGACGGTTTGTCGGAAGAGGTCCAGATCTGTGCAGCGGAGCAACGCGACAGTTCATACCTCGTTTCGTCCGTCATCTGGAGACTTCTTGACCAGCAGATTGTGAAAAATGTGTCGCCGGATGCTCTGTAGCACAATATACGAGTGGACAACATTTCAGTATACCAAGGTTGGCATTCATTGTCTGGTTGTAGACATCTGTGTAACTGACTTAAGAATCTACCCTGTCTGTTTAGATGACTGAGGTTATTTCAATGTCTGAATCTGGTCCTTGCAAACACTTTTTTAAGAATCGCAAATGCAAAATCCATATACGCCAGTTTCTGAATATAACATGTATCATTTTAATTTAAATAAACGATGCTATCGAGAAACGATTTAAAATGTGTGTTTACATGTTGCTAGTGTTTTATTGGCATATTATGTAACACATATTATGTAACACATTATGTAACACATATTATGCAACACATATTATGCAACACATATTATGTAACACATAAAATATTATTATGTAACACATATTATGTAACACATATTATGCAACAAATATTATGTAACACATATTATGCAACACATATTATGTAACACATATTATGCAACGCATTATGCAACACATATTATGCAACACATATTATGCAACACATTATGCAACACATATTATGCAACACATATTATGCAACACATAATAAAGCAGGCAACAATACCGCGCGACGTGATGTTGAAGCTGAATAAAAATCAATATCTACGAACAGCACCGCAGGCAACTGGTTCAGTCATCGCGAAGCGTTAAATGCTCCCAGATGATTCGCTAGCGCAACAGGTCATTGACAATGGCATAGCGTTATAAATAGTTGATGACGTTGTCTTCTGTGGTGTTGTAACTGGATGCTGTTACGGTATACGTGTAGGTTCGTGCGTTACTCGTTCGCCATAAGTCTTTAAGATATATAACACGTCGGGGCTTTTTGCACAAGCGATTCGTCGTAGAGTTCGTCGGGCGTAAACGTGCCGGTCGTCTGACGTTTTGTCGTGTCGAAATATCCGTTCTCCTTTACATTTCCGTTTTGTTCTTTCTGGTCGTCTCCTCGTCCACCGTCCACGTTATCAACCCCGTTCGCCACCGTCAACGGTCCGTTTCGATCTGCCCAGTTGCACGGCTCGGAGGCGGGCTCGTCTGGCGGTAGCGGAACGTGAACAACGACGCTGGCGAACAAAGGGTCCCAATAGAAGACGTCGCATGTTTTCACCGATATGTCTTCCTCCACGCACAGCTTAGATGGACACGACGCTACGGCGGCATTGAACCGCAGCTGGTCGGAGCAGACGAACAGGCTCGACTCCCTGCTCGCCTTCGCCTCGACGGCTCGTCCGTGGACGCCGAACGACTTCGGAGCGACGCTTCGGGCGTACTCGGCGGCCAGGCGGAACGTCCCGCCCACGACCACTGGTACCTGCTCGTCGCGTGCCAATGACGTTATGAATGACGTCATCTGCTTGAAAGTCGTATGGTTCTTCATGGCGTTGCCGGACTCGTCCGTGAGCCACGACACGAGGACTAGCTCCGTGGACGGCGACTCGACCAGGTGCAAACGGCAGATCGTGTAGTTGGTGTCGCGGAAGTATCGACGCGGGATCTGGCCGCGCAGTTCCTTCTCGCGTAGTTGACGCTTGTAGACCTGATCGGTCGTGCTCACGCTGAACTTGGTGCTGTCGTACGCGATGAAGGTCTTCGTGTCGCCCGCGTAGCCGTAGTTGTCCGGGAGGTCCATCTGCGAGAACAGATCACAGATGACAGAGTCACAGAGAAAGTCCACACATTGAGTGTTATTTAAGACCTCATTCGGACGTGAAGCAATGGCCGATGTATATGTGGCATTGTTAACTACGGTTGAAAAGTGGCACATAGGCTACGAATCACCTAAATAACTTCCTATTTTATTTAGCGAATGTACTGGCTATTGTGGTCTGGTCGTCATAATGGACGGTGCTGGAACTAGCCCTCGGGGGGAGGGGGGTTGGTTGACGCTAGTCGAGTAGTTAGGAGCTGCTGGAAGTTCCACCAGATACCGTTCGGCTGCAATGATTTAACTACACAGTTATATTTGGCGAGATTAAATCAATTAACATCCTCACACTCGTGTACTTGGGGCTTTGATGTAATTGTGGTTTTAAACATATTATTGTCTGACGCCACACAATATTATCTCGTAGCGACACCATAATGGGCTTATCTCAGTGTTTCACCAGGAGCCACGTAGTTTTGTATGGCATCTATTGATATTGATAATTCCGATCGTTAGTTGTGCGAGTGGGTGTATATCAACACGGGAACTGAAGTTACATAATTACCGTCATTTTATAAACATGTCTGTGTGAATGGCATAATAAACGAATCCGGTTTACAAAATGACGGTAATTTTGCAATGTATATGTTGTCCACTATATAATGTTGTGACGAATCGCAATATTTATGCACTCACGCACTCCACACGTGCATATGCAAACGCACGCACGCACGCACGCACACACGCACGTACGCACAGCTGGCTTGCAATACTGCTAACGAAAACACAATCGACACAAACCATATGGTTCATACAGCTGCAGTTAAAATCTAAACTACGTAGGTACTCCGATAACGTATGTTTTTTAAAATATCGATTTGTCGTAGAGGAAGTAGGGGCATAATGGGGTAGTGGGGTAATGTGGGATTTTAAATTTTCTCATGAACAAGTGCTGCCACCTTTGGATAACATTAACTATGTAAACTTTCCATGGGAGCATATTCACCGTGACACGTGGCGTTTCTGCCGGAGGAATCGTTCTCCGGGCGCAGTAATTTTTTTTTCTCCTGGTTTTATGATCTACTGTGGTCAATTGCTTTTGCAGAGAGTTCGTAGAGTAATTCGTAACCTTTAAGAATACAGTGCGTATGAAAGGAAAGTGTTGCATCTCAATAATATATACATGTTGCCTTTCAGTGTGTATTCATACAGTATTCAATTGGCCAAATATCCTTAACTATCCCGTTATGCCCCTACTTCCCATATTGGGTTTTGTAGAGGTATCACGCACGATATGCTTAGCTAAAACAGGCTACATAGCCTTTGTCTGTTGCTATCCAGAGGAATGATCTAGACCCAAAGTGCAGAAGTACCCTACCTTGGTTGCCGCCTGTTGGCCGAAGAACAAGTCGAGCTGTTGGTGTGTCAGCAAGCCGGCGATGAGCTCCTCGCCGTAGGACTTGGCGGCGTTCGCATTGAACCGGCCGCTCAGATTCACCGCTGCCATCACGACTGCGACAGCGCGCCGTCTGCCGAGAGCGTCGCCGATGGCAGAGACGCTGCTGGAAGACATTCCACGGACAATCGATGAGTTACCTGTCATTTCCACTTAGTCGTAATGTTATTAGTGTAGTTTCCACCCGCCTAATCCGTATAGTGCGTAAAATATCAATAGTTGTGCAATAGCGCATTATTAGACCGTTTACTGCACTGAAGTGGCGAACGACATAGATTGAGACCGGTAATGTGACGACAGACGACAACAGTTGTCATACTGTGCCTGTGGAGTCTACGCCATTTTAAATCCACCCGACGCCAGAAAAACGTCTACACTATTGAGTAGTTTGTTCCTGTGTCTGAATGTTCCCTCCTATCTCCGCCAGTCTTGCATGTGTGGACTGAAATGGGGACGATTCGTTCATAGACTACATAGTATTTGGGAAAAAAGAAGAGCAACAACAATCATATTTCGTAGTTACGTATAGCAACGTTATATGCGTGTTTGCGTTACGTGATCTACGTCAAATGTGCATGCAAGTTCCTTCGTACTGTACGACAGTTGTACATGGCTTAGAGGGCCTGAAGTTGTCACTGCCATTTGCATTGCCCGACCAAAACGTGACTAGGTAGTTTTAATGCTAGCCAACGCATTTAAATATAAATGGTGTTGTTTGGAAGTACATGTGTATAATTTTATTGAAAATAATAATTGATAGTTGCCTACATTTAGTCTGTTTAAAACAATTCCTACCAGCCACTCCCACCCGGGAAAACAATTCCTATCAGCTACTCCCACCCGGGAAAACAATTCCTACCAGCCACTCCCACCCGGGAAAACAATTCCTATAAGCCACTCCCACCCGGGAAAACAATTCCTACCAGCCACTCCCACCCGGGAAAACAATTCCTATCAGCCACTCCCACCCGGGAAAACAATTCCTACCAGCCACTCCCACCCGGGAAAACAATTCCTACCAGCCACTCCCACCCGGGAAAACAATTCCTACCAGCCACTCTCATCCGGGAAAACAATTCCTACCAGCCACTCCCACACGGGAAAACAGTTCCTACCAGCCACTCCCACACGGGAAAACAATTCCTAACAGCCACTCCCACCTGGGAAAACAATTCCTGCCAGCCACTCCCACCTGGGAAAACAATTCCTGCCAGCCGCTCCCACCTGGGAAAACAATTCCTGCCAGCCACTCCCACCTGGGAAAACAATTCCTGCCAGCCGCTCCCACCTGGGAAAACAATTCCTGCCAGCCACTCCCACCTGGGAAAACAATTCCTGCCAGCCACTCCCACATGGGAAAACAATTCCTGCCAGCCACTCCCACCTGGGAAAACAATTCCTCCCAGCCGCTCCCACCTGGGAAAACAATTCCTGCCAGCCACTCCCACCTGGGAAAACAATTCCTGCCAGCCACTCCCACCTGGGAAAACAATTCCTGCCAGCCGCTCCCACCTGGGAAAACAATTCCTGCCAGCCACTCCCACCTGAGAAAACAATTCCTGCCAGCCGCTCCCACCTGGGAAAACAATTCCTGCCAGCCGCTCCCACCTGGGAAAACAATTCCTGCCAGCCACTCCCACCTGGGAAAACAATTCCTGCCAGCCACTCTCACCTGGGAAAACAATTCCTGCCAGCCACTCCCACCTGGGAAAACAATTCCTGCCAGCCGCTCCCAACTGGGTTGGTTACTGGTGCTATTAAGCTAACTGTTGTTGCACTGAGTTATTTCGCCCAAAGGAGCCCAACGACACTCGTTGGCCGTGTGAGCATGGCTGACCCTCCGTCCTCCTCTATTGCTTACGGCTCACCGACTATGTTTGGCACAAGCTTGTTGATGGCAGTGCAATTAGTGGAAAGCCTGTTGTGAACAGGCATGTGAGTAACCTGTACTTCGGCTGTGTTCAGTAAGCTTACTGTGCCCATTTAATTCTGACAAATCAAGTATGCACATATGCATGAAATTAACAGGGTAAACTCCATGCGGAGGTGTAGTCAGACTGAATGGAACTCAAATTTTAATTGAGTTTGTAAGTACATAAATAGTTAATAGAATGTAATGTTCACATTTGAATAGCATTTGAAATGTGCATTTGAGAAATCATATTAATTTCAAACTAATGCAGATACTTTTGATACAAATGGGGACCAGATAATGTTACGGAGACTCAATGTTACTGCAGTTAAATGAAATGCGAACCATAGTCTGATAAATCATCAATTGACTTCAGTATATGTAAACACATCAACACAACACTATATGTCTGTAACCAACAAATTTACTCTATGTCAACTGTTCCAAATAAAACAGGATGCTTATAATGACATTAATTTCCCAGGCAAACAAATTACAAGCAAAATAACGTTTATCAAAACCTTACAAACTTGTATTTCGTGGCAACAAAGTGTACATTCCTCGCAAATGTGTAATGTCTTATTTTGTTGTGAAGCGTAAAGTTGCGTTGAAACAAGATGTGAATACTAGTCTTGTGTTGGTGCGTGCGTGCGTGCGTGCGTGCGTGCGTGCGTGCGTGCGTGCGTGCGTGCGTGCGTGCGTGTGTTGTATGTTACTCTCTCACGAAAGGATACTATACACACGTTTATGCTAGTGACAACGCATCATGTAATCTCCGTCGTTCGCGTGTTTATTGCAGATTATTGCTTTTATATTAATAATAATAATACTAAAATTACTTCTTTGGCAAAACATCTTTAATAAAATAACATCAACTGTTAAGATACAGTTCCATGACTAGTAAACACATATGTCACCGTATGTCAGCCTGTCATTTTATGAAAAGCCGGAGGTTGTGGTAAGCAGTTGCCAATGGCAGGCTATTCGTGCCTTAGACGCGACGGTTTAACCGTGACACTTTTATAGCCAATCACAACCTTTATTTTTGTCATGACACTTTTAGAGTCAATCACATACTTTCTTTTGGTCGTGACACTTTTAGAGCCAATGACAGGCTTTCGTCTGGCCGTGATACTTTAACAACTAACGGTTATTTTTCTATCCTGTATCGCAGGTTTTCTTTTGCATAATACAAGCGCGCAATATTGGCTCTAAAAGTGTTAAGATCAAAATAAAGGTTGTGATTGGCTATAAAAGTGTGGCGGTTAAACTGTCGCGTTTATGGCACGAATACCCTGCCATACCGCGGCTCTCTTGTCCTCGCCAGAACACAGCAAATGGCCAGGCGTTAATTACATCGATTTTAGATGATTGCTCTATAATCGTCCTAATCGGTCACTCTATAAGCGACAACTTGGCGCTATTATCTCGATGATCGTATGCTTGTCTAGTACCTCCACATCCGAACCCGTACCTGGCTATCCGGTTGAAATGAACACCACACAGGTCAAACGATCTATTTGTTTATACAAACCAATTGTATTCGTTGAGTATGCTATAATGAGGTCTCATGTACGGGAATTTACGAAAATATTTTCTACAAGTAGGACATCAGTGAACCATGTGGCCAATCTTTCTTGAACGCTTTACCCGATTATTCTTACATATAAATATGGAAAGCAGCGATGTTGAATAAAGTCCACAATTTCCAGAGGGTATACGACTATATGTAAAATCACCTCCAATTTTATGCTCAAAAAGACATTTAGGGTCTATACATCTGTTGAAACTAAATTATTGATACATAATGTTTTCTCCATTTATGAGAATTGTGCCCATAATGGAAATGTTTTTTATAGTTTTAAACATTATGCAAGAGCTGTATCGGTAATGGCCGAACGCTCACTTTTCGTTCTAACTATACCATTGGGGCTTGCGTCAAACTATAGCTACACACCTGTGTTACATTTGGTGATAAATATGAGTAACTTATTGTAACATTTAATCAGTTACTCGTGGATAGTTTTACCACAATCGGTTGGATTGTCTTCCCACCCATGTGGCTATTTCAAACACAAACACCACATTTTGGCTTGCTAAATGCGCTTACGTTGTGGATGTCCTTTTGTTTTGACTTAGCTTAACCGTAGCCATTTCTTTATTCATATCAGCATATATATATATGTATGTATGTATGACGTATGTATGTATGTATGTATATATATATATATGTATATATATGTGTATATATATATATATATATATATATATATATATATATATATATATATTAATCGCAAGTTAAGTTAAAGTTTTATATGCGCTCGCCTACAAATACAGAGAATATCAAACATACTGACGTAATCCAGCGCAGTGAAAACACGCTTTAATGGCTGCTGCCATCTGCAAAATTCAATTTACAGATGACGTAGAAAAAACTTCCGCCGGAAATCCCTGTGAGAAATCGCGCAGGTTTCTGTTGTCAACGAATTGTTGGACTCGTCGACTGAAGCGGAAATGGACCGTTTGTGTAAGTCACTCGGGAAATAGAAAACGGTCAATGATTGACGCTCAGTTTTACTAATTAGTTGACAGTTGTGTACGTGGCGTTCGTACGATTATCGATTTTAACAAAGATGTCGTTGGCTGCTGCTGCTTCTATCGCGGCAGCCAGTTACACTGTTAATTATTAGTAGCATGTATTGCATACGTGTCGGTCTACAGATGTCTAGGACCTATGTGTAGACAATCAATGTTAATTGAGCTAATTAATATACAATTTCCGACCTACCAATACAGGCGCTAGGTTTTACTTGCAGTAAATTACTACGATTTATACGAATTGGTCGGCGGAAACAGTACGCTAACTTCTATTTAACCACGTTCGATTTTTGTAGGCCCTACGTACGTTACCGCCACACAAGTTTTTTTACTCTCGCTGTATAGGGTGTACGACTCTACATCAAACAACGTAAGTTAAGAAATTAAAACAAGACTTAATACAGTAACCCCTTAGACTGTTACCACCAAAGCAACACATTCCACATCGCATGTGAAAAAATGAAGGCACTATTGTCCATCCATATTTAAGCAAGATTCAACACAATTGGAAGCTCCAGATAGCATGTGGACAATGAAACCACTTTCTCATCGAGATTCCACTATTTTACAATCTTCAATTTATGTGACAACACAGTCATTCGTGCATACTTCGATGACAAATACATACTTTTTGTGTGACAATATTTAGTGACATGGAACCTATGCGACTGTGCCTGTATATTGCACTCACCCAGGAGACGCCACGTGTTCGCCCGCTGCCGCCATCATCATCCGTAGACAGACGTCATCGAACCGGGATGCCGAACTCTCGACTGAACATCCGATCCTACATAACCAGCATTGATTGCAACACGTACACACGCACACACGCACACACACGTTATTATCTGCATTACTCCCCAAACTGTTGGTGCGGTGCAATATGATATGTGTATAACAATATCAGTTGCGTTGTCACAACTAGCAATTCTCCATGCGTCTGTCTGCGGAAGCCGGATCAATACGACGGACGGCGGACCACGCAACCTGACCAGACGCGGTTTAATTCGATCGCACGGGCCAATGACGTACCATTAGGTGGCGATCGACGAATAGACGACTGATCAGTCGACGTTTACCAAACGAGATTCCATGTAATAGATTCGCAGACGACGCTGTTCAATGTTCAACGTTGAATAGACGCCGACAGGCGATGTAGCGGCGGTAGACACGCGTCTACATTGCCGCGCAGTGTGGCCTCGAAGGTAATCTCTTGGCGAAGGATATTGAAAGTTAACAATAGTTACTAGTAATAATAATAAACCAGTTAATAATAGCGCCAGACACAAAGTTAATACTAAGCGATCTAGGGCTTAGACTGTTTAAATAAAATGTGTGGATAAAGAAGAATGGATCGCTGTATTGGACTGAAGTGCAAATTGCTTCCTTGGTTTATGCTAGACTAGAAAAATGCCGCCTATTTCCTATTAGACTATAGGCAATCTAAAATCAAACCTCAAAACAGAGTTCTTATTGAAGAGTCAACTCGACCTGGCTTATAACGTACGGAACCAAGCATTTGACACTATATAATCTTCCAATTAGATAGATGTTCAATGTCCGTTTACGAATGGCATAGTGTTTAATTAGATGATGGACTGAAGGCACACTACCGAGGGTCTGTGTATGGTAACACGTCCCACCCCGCGGTAAGACGCACCCATCACGCATACAAAATTAAAATTCGGAACGTCCCCAAATATGGTGTAAAATTAAGCTAACATCTGTCAGATACAAGTCACCGAGACCTGCCACCTTAATTGGAACTGGAATAGTTCTTCTGAATGAGCATTAAGACGCCAGTGACAAACGCAAAGCAATCAACGCGTGGTATTGCTTTTACTAGATCTGAACGTAGCATTTGACTAGATCGACATAAACATGTTGCAAACATGGGCAAAATGTATGCCTATATCTATCAGAGGTTTCAGTTGCTCGTGAACATTCAAAACATCACCCAATTATCAACCTGCGACGTCCAACAAGGGTGTATTCATGCCAACACGGAGTTTTTTGTCTGAATTATTTGCATATTATTTGTATATAGTTCACGATCCTTGTTAACTCGTAATTACCAGTCGAGAATTTGGAAGTTAAAAAGGAGCCCCAATTGGCGACTCGTAATTATGAGATGACGGGATCGTGAAAGCTATTTACATGTCGTGAACTCGTAAATAGATAAAATGTGGTTGCATAAAAATTTGAACCTATCCTTCTTCCAGAGACCATCAAGTATTTTTTGAAGGCAAGCGTGTTTGGTGTTTCCACAGCTGACTGTGGAAGGTCATTCCATTCCTTGAAGACATGTTACGAGAACATATATTTTCTTATGTCGAAACAGCTGGATGTCTTGTATAATTTCTCACTGTGGCCGCGTGTGCTTTGAGTGCTAATTGTGAAGAAATATTTTCTTGTTTATGCCATCAATGCCATGTAGCATTTTTGTTTGAGTCGATTCGTCCTCTATCTCGTCTAGCTCAGAAAGGAGGAAAGTAGTACAGATCATTTACAAGGTACGGTGGTGGTTGCCGACGCCACCCGCAACCACCACCATCACCTAGCGGATAGTGATCACACCACTGATCGTCCCCTGGTGACCAGTTTTGGCATCGGTGGCATCCTGGCGACTAGTCTATGAACTATTGTTTTTGATAAATCAACGCCCCTAATGCTTAGTTACCGAACTAATTTGCATGTTAAAAACGTCAATTGTGTTCACTTCCACATTTCCGGTTGCGCATGCGCATGCGCAACCACCGGTTTCCTAAAGCGGCGACATCTAGGGGAAAACGACGTATGTGGTCCGGCGCCACTTCCAGTTGTACATGCGCAACGTGGCCACTGCATGACTTCCGAGGACGGCGTCTTGTAAGGCATGCTAGCGTGTGAAGTAATTTTCTTAAAATAGCGCCGCTGCTATATTCGTCGTAGTAGTATTGTAGTAGTAGTAGTAGTAGTAGTAGTAGTAGTAGTAGTAGTAGTAGTAGTAGTAGTAGTAGTAGTACTAGTAGTAGTAGTAGTAGTAGTAGTAGTAGTAGTAGTAGTAGTAGTAGTAGTAGTAGTAGTAGTAGTAGTAGTAGTAGTAACGCCAGTTCTAGAATGTAGAATGTCATTGCACCGAACCAGTGAATTGAAAGTTTTGGAGAATGTTCTAGAATGTCATCACAAGATCATTGGACTGATCGACGTCGTGTTTTTAGGGAATATGGCATGTGGCCTATTTCAGTGAAAGCATGGAAAAGGAGCCCAGGGGGTCCCGAAGGGGCATGGAGAATCCCGAAAGGGCCTGGGGAATCAATTGAGCCAATAAAGTAATTCCATGTGGTCGGTGGTGCCCGGCGCTACTTTCGGTTACGCATGCGCAAACATGACTTCTGTCTTTGGATAATGTCCTAGAATCCACTAGAATGTCATTGCACTGGCAGAGCCCGGAATCACTTCCGACTGTGCAAGCGCAACGTGACTTCTGTTTTTTTATAATGTTCTAGAATCTTTTAGAATAGCATTGCACTGACCGACCTGGTGGTTTATATGCATGCGCAACCCACAGAAATGTCACAAAATTAAAGAAAAAAAATGTCACGCAGTTAGAGACAATATCACATAAATGTCATAATGTTAAAGAAAATGTCACAACAATGTCACAAAGTAAAAAAAACCGGGCCGCTCATATTTGTAGTTAATGCGTCACATGCCTCATTGCAGTATTTTTGGTCAATAGAGGAGCATAACACATACATTAATTCATACGCTATATCCAAGAGATAGCTGCACTTTCTTTGAAATATGTCAAATACGTTTCCCATAGATGTCACCGCTTTAGGAAGTGGGTGGTTGCGCATGTACAACAGGAAACACGCGATGGCGGCGTTTCAGGAAACAGGTAGTTGCGCGTGCGCAACCGGAAACGCGATGGGCGGTAATGGACGGTTTTTGGTAAGCAAAGTAGTTCGGTAACTAGGAACTATGGGAGCTGTTTTGCGAAAATTGGTTCATATACTATCCGGTAGGGGTGTCACTAGTGTCAAAAGTATCCACAAAGGGGCGATCATGTAGTGCGGTCAATATGCAGCAGGAAGTGGCTCCGGGCTCCTCATGTCACATAGAATGACGTCATTGGCTCCAGGCTCCTGATTCCTGAAGGGTCCATTTGTGGGTTCTCTGGGACACTTCGGGACCCTCCGGACCCTTTTTGGGGTTTCTCCTTTGGAATCCAACTACCTGTTTCCTGAAACGCCGCCATCGCGTGTTTCCTGTTGTACATGCGCAACCACCCACTTCCTAAAGCGGTGACATCTATGGGAAACGTATTTGGCATATTTCAAAGAAAGTGCAGCTATCTCTTGGATATAGCGTATGAATTAATGTATGTGTTATGCTCCTCTATTGACCAAAAATACTGCAATGAGGCATGTGACGCATTAACTACAAATATGAGCGGCCCGGTTTTTTTTACTTTGTGACATTGTTGTGACATTTTCTTTAACATTATGACATTTATGTGATATTGTCTCTAACTGCGTGACATTTTTTTTCTTTAATTTTGTGACATTTCTGTGGGTTGCGCATGCATATAAACCACCAGGTCGGTCAGTGTCATGCTGGTTCATTTAGACACGATTGCAGCATTCGACATGATTAACATCGAAACATTGCTGAACACTCTGGTTTCACGATTCAACATTGGCGGTACAGCACTTGATTGGTTTATAGCATACTTGATTGGCAGATCCCAGGGTGTTCGTCTTCTTCGAACGCAATTCCCATCTAACACGGTGTATGTAACACCGTTAATGTTAAGTGAAATAAGAAGCCGCTCCCGGCGTTGTTGAGTTTCCGCTTATTAAACTAATGGCACGTTTGTCTGTAGCCTCTCGAGACTGCGTCGAACTGGTAGTGTCGGTGCTACTGCTCGATCTAAGCGCGCCATGTGCCGTGGGCCTCGGACAGCACACTGTTTTGACTATTTCTACTGCGGACTAGATGCCGGGTAGTGTTATTCCTGTGTGTGCTGCTATGAACCGTGGTGTGGCTCATGTTCGTGAACACGCTACGCACCGACGCTATATATATATATATATATATATATATATATATATATATATATATATATATATATATATATATATATATATATAAATGGCACACCAAAACGTTCAAAATCCTGCTTTACCTGCCAGGGTTATCCCCCCAGCACCACTTAACACCAGATGCGGTGCTGATGATTGGAAACTGTTCAAACAGATGTGGCAGAATTACACTATTGTTGCAAAGTTAAGCACTCAAACTGAAGAATATCAGCGTGCATTATTCCTGCACACCATTGGTCCAGAAGCGCTGACACTGTATAATGGCATGTGCTTTCCTGATCCGCATACACTGAATGATGCCATTGCTGGTTTCGATGCTCATTTTGTGGGAACGACTAATGAGACATATGAGCGTTACTTCAACAACCGCAACCACAGTGCTACTGAATCTGTTGAAGATTACGTTGCTGCACTACGCACCCTATCAAAGACTTGCAACTTTTGTGACTGCATGCGAGACAGTCTACTGAGAAACCGCATCGTGCTTGGCATTACTGACAATGCCACGAGGAAACGTTTGCTTCAAGAGTCGGCTCTGACTTCATGCATCGACCTCTGTCGATGTGTTCAGGCCGCGTCATCTCAACTTCGTTCTATTGGAGATGACGAAGCCACTGCACAAGCTGTTACCAGTCACTCACCTGGGGGAAAGTCAGAACCGAAAACCCACACAAAGGCTACACGGGGACGCACACCACGGAGGATCGCGGAAAGCAACAATCACGAAAAGCCCTTGGGTCAGTGAGGCTGTGCAAGAAAATGTAAATTCTGCGATAAAACACATGTCATGAAAAAGGAATTCGCGATGCATGCAAACTTGCGATGCATGCAAGGGCCGATTATCATTTTCAAGGCTCCACACAATGCTCCAAGACATGGTGTACAAAATGACTGTGACTCCGACAGCTCATCTATTAGTTATGGTGACATTAATTCAGTAACTGCTGATGTCCACACACTCAGGTCGGATGATCATGGCCCCATCTTCTGTCACATGCTGATCAGAAAACAATATGTGGGAATGCAAATTGACTGTGGGTCCACTGTCAATATACTACCCAAGAAATATGTGGAGGATAAGGATATCCGTCCAGAATCCGTCACTCTAAAGATGTGGAACAATATGAAGACCGAAGCTCTTGGCAAGTGCCGTGCTAAAAGTGTGAATCCTGCTACTGGAGACTTAGTGTTAAAAACTATCCTCACGTGTTTTATGGTAAACTTGGATCCCTTCCTGGTAGCAAAATCCATCTCACTTTGGAAACAAATGCTGAACCGGTTGTAAGACCACCTCATACCCTACCAGAATCACTGAACTGTTCCGTGAAAGATGAGCTAGACCGACTAGAACACACTGGTGTTATAGTCAAGGTTGATCAACCCACTGACTGGGTGAACCAAATGTATGTGGCTAAGAAGCGCTCAGGGGCTGTAAGGATCTGCATTGATCCCAGACCTCTCAACCTGGCTATAAAACGTGAATACTACAGGCTGCCTGTGTTAGATGAGATTCTACCAAAGCTTGTGAACTCCAAGACGTTTGCTGTAAGTGACCTGCAGCAAGGCTATATACACTGCGAACTGGATGACGAATCAAGCCTGCTAACCACATTCGCAACACCGTTTGGACGTTATCGTTGGCGTCGACTACCTTTCCGCTTGAAAGTCAGCAGTGAAATTTGTTTAGAAGCGTCTGCAACAAGCACTGGAAGGGCTGGATAACATGCACTGTGTTGATGATGATATGATCATCCATGGAAGATGGAGAGACCTAGTGACAAGGAAGCTGTAGAGAGACTTAGAGGCACAGTAACCTACCTGGCGAGATATGTACCTAAGCTGACTGATGTCTTCCGTCCCATTGCTGCTCTTGTTCAGCATGATATTGACTGGGTGTGGAGTGATGCGCAGGAGCAAGCCTTTACAAGACTCAAACAACTCCTGGCTGAGGCACCCACTCTGGTTTATTTTGACCAGAGTAAGCAACTGGTCATTCAGTGTGATGCTAGCAACTATGGTCTTGGAAGTGCTCTGCTCCAAGATGGCAGACCAATCGCCTATGCCAGTCGTGCTTTGACTGACGCGGAAACCAGGTATGCCATTATAGAGAAAAAGATGCTGGCAGTCGTCTTTGCTCTTGACAAGTGGCATCAGTTTACTTATGGTCGTCCCATCCTCGTCTACAGTGATCACAAGCCACTTGAGGCTATAACCAAGAAACCTCTAGATAGAGCACCAAAGCGTCTAAAAGGCATGCTGCTACGTGCTCTAGCATACGGCATTAATGTCAAGCACTTGGAAGGCAAGAAGATGTCTCTTGCTGACACCATGTCACTTGCCTTGCTACCTGCTGGAAAGAAACAACCTACCACTGAATTCGAAGCTATCCACGCTGTGAACCACCTACCCATGAGAGAGGATGCTATTCAAAACATTCGTAATGCAACTGAGCAAGACTCCACGCTGCAAGTGCTGAAAGCTGTCATATAGCATGGCTGGCCCGATAAGTCAAATGTGCCGCCACCTGCTGTACCCTACTACAACTTCAGAGATGAGTTGGCTGTCGCAGATGGCTTGGTATTCCGGGGTGAAAGGCTCGTGATTCCGCGCACCATGAGGTCACAGATCAAGATGGACATTCACCTAGGCCATGTTGGTATCGAAGGATGTTTAAGAAGAGCAAGAGAGTCAGTGTACTGGCCTGGCATGAACGGAGAAATCAAAGAATACATCCAAACATGTGAAACCTGTCGTGAGTTCGAATGTTCTCAGACAAAGGAAACTTTAATGAGCCATGAGGTGCCTGATCGACCATGGCAGAAGGTCTCCTATCACGAAAAGGATTACCTAGTCACCACTGACTATAGATCAAACTTTTGGGAGATTGATTGCCTTGCAACCACCGGATCCAAGGCGGTAAATACCAAACTCAAAGCTCACTTTGCTAGTATGAGCATTCCCGACACTTAGTCGACGATTAGTGACAACGGTCCCCAGCTGATATCAGATGAATTTGCTAATTTCAGTAGAACATGGGGTTTTGAACATTTGACAACATCACCACACCACAGTCGCTCAAACGGTAAAGTGGAATCTTCAGTGAAAGCTGCAAAGAATATGATCAAGAAAGCACGAAAAGCTGGTGAGGACCAGTACTTGGCGTTGCTGAACATCCGCAATACCCCGACTCAAGGAATGGATAGCAGCCCTGCTCAGAGGCTACTTGGTAGGCGGACATAAACCATCATTCCAACAGCTCAGTCTCCTCGAGTCGCGATCGATTGTACTGCAACAGGAAACAGACATGCTGAAAAGGATGCAACACCGTCAAGCCAAGTACTATAACAGGTATGCCAAAGACCTCCCAAATCTACACCAAGGTGAAACCGTTCAAGATTGAAGTCAAGTCGTGGAAGAAAGCGAAAGTGCTAGGAACACTGGATGAGAGATCATATGAGGTTGAGGATAGTGATGGAACAGTGTACAGGCGGAACCGTGTACATCTAAGGAAGACGCATGAAGCACCATCTCATGTGTTAGCTGATCAGCCTATGGTTACACTATCTCATGATGGTTACACTATCTCATGATGGTTACACTATCTCATGATGGTCACACTATCTCATGATAGTTCTCCAGTCGCTCCAGTTGAGCTTATTCGGCCCACCACGCAGGTTGAATAACAACAACAACAACAACAACAACAACAACAACAACTACAACAACAACAACATCAAGGTAACCAGAAAGAGGTACCGATTCCGGTACCACAAACTACACCGAGAAGATCGCAGAGAATCAACAAATCTAAGTTACCCAGTAGATACACGGAATATGCTGTGTCTAAATGAACACTTGATGACATAGGAATTGTAATATCGTGACCGTCAGGTGCTGCCACCTATAGTAAGGTTTCAATAAATATTACCGGGACGACTATTAGAGCAGGACACTCGGGCATGGACGGAAGGCATGTGTTGACAGCGTAATACAGAATATTACATTGGCGACGAGTAAAACGAACAAAACACTGGTCAAACAATGGCAGTGTCACTAAACGTAAGTGCAGTACAACCGTTCGATGCACACGGTGACGCAAACAGTTTGTGTCAGCGTTGGGAGCGTTGGATTCGTTCATTCGAATTGTATGTAGGCGCGTCGGGTGTTCAAGATGACAACCAAAAACGGCAGCTATTGCTACACTGCGCTGGTGAAGGGGTTCAAGACATCTTCTATACGCTGTCAGAAACCGGCACAACGTACGAAACAGCTAAGGCTAAAGTAACAGATTATTTTACGCCTCGCAAAAACACGTCGTACAACCGTCATATGTTCCGCAAGGCCGTACAAAGCGACGGTGAAAGCGTAGGACAATTCGTAACGCGATTGCGTCAGCTGGCCAGTCTGTGCGAGTTCGGTGATCAGATTCACGACTTCATACGAGATCAAGTCATCGACAACTGCAAATCGAAGCGTCTACGGACGAAGTTGCTGGCAGAAAGAGACTTGAAACTAGAGCGCGTCCTTGACCTCGCAGCTGCAATGGAGGCCTCAGAGCGGCAAGCAGCACAGATGTCCGAAGGGGGTGAACGTTCCTACATGATTGTGGAGCCGAGAAGGGGCAACAGGCCCAAGCTACACATGCAGCAGAAGGAGACGAGACGTCCACCAGTGCACTCGGACAACAGATCTCAGCAACAGAACTGTACAAAGTGTGGTCGACGTGGGCACGCAGCTGAGTCCTGTCGATGTACTGCAAATGCAAAGTGTTTCAAGTGTGGAAGAATCGGGCATTTCAGCAAAGTCTGCCGAAACAATAACGCACAGTCACGTGCACCGCAACGTCACGAGAGTCGTACACAGAAGTATGCTGTCAGACACGTCAGTGAGTCGGCGAGTGGCTCTGAGGGGGAGTACGAAGATGAATACACGTTCTCAACTGCGCGTGGTGAGACAGTAGAGGTGACAATCGGTGGTGTGAAGACAACGATGATAATCGATTCTGGATCGACGTGCGACATCATAAACTCAACCTGCAAAGAACAGCTGGTGCAACAGGGTGTCAGACTAATCCAATGTCGTCGAAAGATTCATCCATACAGTTCACCACCAATTAACGTCCGACAGTCCGTCAAGGCTGACATCACTCTAGATGACGGGCGAACAGCTCGCAGCGAGTTCCTGATCGTCGAGGGAGAAGCAACTCCACTGCTAGGCAAAGCCACATCAGAGTCGCTGGGTCTTCTGCAAATCGGAGTCAATCGTGCCATCAGCTCCGATGACTATGGCCAGAAGGTAATCGATCAGTTTCCGAAACTGTGGACAGGCATTGGTCGTTTGAAGGGTGTGCAAGTGAAACTTCACATTGACAAGTCAGTGCCACCTGTCGCAGTGCGGCACAATCGTGTTCCGTTCCACCAACAGCAGAAAGTCGCGAAAGAAATCAACAAGCTTGAAGCCGCAGATATAATAGAGAAGGTGTCGGGTCCAACGGAGTGGGTGTCCAGAATCGTCACGCCACCAAAGCCGAAGAAGCCGGACGAAATCAGGCTGTGTGTCGACATGAGAGCGGCTAACAAGGCCATTCTGCGCACGCGACACGTCACGCCAACCCTCGATGAGCTGATCACACAATTCAACGGCGCAACGATCTTCAGTAAGATTGATCTGCGATCCGGCTATCATCAGCTGGTCCTACACCCATCCAGTCGTTACATCACGACATTCTCTACGCACGTTGGACTGTACCAGTACAAGAGGCTGTCGTTCGGAATAAACGCAGCTGCCGAGGTATTCCAACATGAAAGACAGACGGTCATCCAAGGAGTCTCAGGCGCCATAAACATCAGCGATGACATCGCAATCTTTGGAGTCGACAAGGCGTCTCACGACGAAGCATTGAAGAGCGTGCTCGAGAGACTTCAGAACGCTGGGCTGACGGCTAATCTCGAGAAGTGCGAGTTTGCAAAGAAGAAAATCGAATTCTTTGGACTCGTGTTCTCCAGTGAGGGAGTCTCGCCTGATCCGAAAAAGGTAGCTGACCTTCACGCAGCCAAAGAGCCACATAATCCATCTGAAGTTCGCTCATTCCTGGGCATGGCTCAATACAGTGCCAGATTCATCGAGAACTTCGCAACAATCACCGAACCATTGCGGTATCTCACGAAGCAAACATCTGAGTGGAGGTGGGGTGCGAAGGAGGCTGCATCCTTCCAAAAGGTGAAAGCCAGTCTCGAGGAGTCTGCAACAAACGCGTACTTCGACATGAAGAAGGACATAGAGATCGTGGTGGATGCAAGTCCAGTCGGCTTGGCGGCACTGCTGGTGCAAGAAGAACGTGTTGTCACATACGCCAGCAGAGCTCTGACAGGTGTCGAGGCACGCTACAGTCAGACTGAACGCGAGGCGCTAGCAGTGGTCTGGGCGTGTGAGCACTTCAATCGATTCATCAAGGGTGCACCTCGCTTCACGGTCATCAGCGATCACAAGCCATTGGAGTCCATCTGGCAGAAGGCAAGACCTCCTCTGCGGATCGAGCGATGGGGACTACGTCTGCAACCATACAACATGATCGTCAAGTATCGGCCAGGTACCAGTAATCCTGCCGACTACATGTCTCGTCACCCGGCCAGGTTGAACATCAAACGGAGCCGTGAACAGCAGATGGCGGAACACTACGTGAACGCCCTCGCATCGGTCGCGACACCGATGGCAATGTCTGTTGAAGAGGTGAAACGAGAAACAGCCAAAGACGAAACACTGCAGGCTGTAATCAAATTGATCCAGAAGAACAAGTGGCATGACGTGACGCAGTATGGTGGTCTAGGCGTCGACTACGACTCTCTCTGCAGCTTCAACAGAGTGAAAGATGTCTTAACCGTCAACGAGAGTTCCGATCTCGTCATGAAAGACTACCAGATCGTCATCCCCACTAATCTACAGAAACGCGTCGTCGAGCTTGCACACGACGGACATCAGGGGATGTCCAAGACGAAGGCACTTTTACGCTCGAAGGTGTGGTTCCCCGGTGTCGACGTGGCGGTAGAAGAGGCGGTGAGGAGCTGCATCCCATGTCAAGCAAACAGCACACGTCGAGACACGCAGCCACTGACGATGTCGGCGTTACCAAGAGGTCCGTGGTTGGAGATTAGCATCGACTTCTGCGGTCCACTTCCAACGGGAGAGTACCTACTCGTGATGGTCGATGAGTTCTCACGCTTCCCGGTGGTTGAGGTGGTGAGAAGCACGTCAGCAGAGACAGTGATCCCGGTGGTCGACGGCGTCTTTAGCCTGTTGGGCTACCCCGAAGTAGTGAAGTCCGACAACGGTCCGCCATTCAGCGGCCACGTATGGCAGTCGTACATGCAAGAGAACAACGTCAGACATCGCAAGATAACGCCACTTTGGCCACAGGCAAATGCTCAAGCAGAAGCATTCAACAAACCGCTAATGAAAGCTCTGAAATCAGCAAACATCAGTGGCAAAGCTTGGAGGAAGGAGATGCGACAGTTTCTAAGAGCCTATCGCTGTACACCTCATGTGACGACAGCGTTCACGCCACACCGTCTGCTCTTCGCACGAGATCCTCGAACCAAGCTGCCAGAAGTCAAGCGACATCACTCTGCCGAGGAGAAGATCGTGCGGCAGAACGACGCAGTCGCAAAGCTGCGCATGAAGGCACAGGCCGAGAAGAGAGTACGAGTCGAGTCAACGATCGGCAAAGGGGACATTGTCCTCGTGAGGCAGCGGAGAACCAACAAGCTCTCCACTCCGTTCGACCCACGTCCGCTAGTGGTGGTCGAGCGCAAGGCCTCTATGCTCACAGCGAGGCGTTCGTGCGGGTCGAAAGTGACGCGCAACGTGTCCATGTTTCGCCACCTGCCGTACGCATCAAAGAGAGATCTTCCGCCTGTCGAAGAAGACACCGACAGCGAGATGGAGACGGCGGCTCCCGACACGGCTCCAGTCGTACCACTCAACGACGAGCCGACTCAGCAGCGACCTGTCGAGACGGCCGGTCCGAGAAGATCGTCACGCGTCTCGAAGCCTCCTGGTCGCCTGGTCGAGCAGATGTAGCCGCGATGAAGTCAACGAACGCGACTATAAACTTGTTTAAGTTTGGACTCTTAGCTTAGAGTGCCATATTAGCTTAGAGCGTCATATTAGCTTAGAGCGCCATTATATTTTAGTTGAAGTTTAATTCTAATTAAGGGGTGGATGTAATATCGTGACCGTCAGGTGCTGCCACCTATAGTAAGGTTTCAATAAATATTACCGGGACGACTATTAGAGCAGGACACTCGGGCATGGACGGAAGGCATGTGTTGACAGCGTAATACAGAATATTACAGGAATTGATGAGTATACACTTGAGTGATGAAAATGTCAAGTGCTGTTTTCTTAATTGTAGTGCGATGCTAGTAGTTGTTCTGCTATTGTAAAGTAGAATGTGTTATTTAGTTATTTATTGTTATCATAAGTGTTGTGATGCAGTTATATTATGTTCACGGTTAAAGTAGTTATCTTAATATCATGAAGCTCTAGGGCTAGTAAACTTTGGTGTAGGACACTGCTTGTAGAACAAGGGGGTGTAACAATATCTAACATTGAGCGCTCCCTGTGAAGTAGAAATAAGAAGCGGCTCCCGGCGTTGTTGAGTTTCCGCTTATAAAACTAATGGCACGTTTGCCTGTTGCTAAATGTGTTTGACTGAGTTTGTACATTATGAGGCACGTAAACAACTTCACATCAGTACCAGTGATGTTCAACGCATACACGACACCCATTGCTGACATCTGCGAGAAACATTAAGTGCTTTATGATTTGCTGATGACATCCAGCTATATGTCATCTATAATCCTGCGGTGTCTGATGAACTGGAAAACTTAAAACAGCTACTGATCATGTGCATCGGCGAGATCAGAACCTGGATGCTGATACATCAACTTAAACTCGACAACGAGAAAACCGAGTTTGTAGTGCTGCAGTCACTACATAATCTACGTGTTCACGGCAGTCCCAGAGTGGAACTACCTGGACTTACTTTACAGTCAACTGATGCAGCCAGGAATCTGGGCTGCCACTTCGATCGACACATGTATGACACTTCGCCCGATCGGTAGAATTTGTCATCTGCTGACGCGAGACGCGTTCCATGCTGCGGTACGCAGTATTTTTCTGAACAGCCTTGATTTCTGCAACGCACTATTTTGTGGATTGAACAATGGACAATTCAACCACCCCGGACTACCTGTCAACTGTGTGGTAACGTGCTACGTGCCAACGCACGCTTTACGATCCACACTCATCAGAGTGACAATGTCAAAAAACAAAAACGACCGGACAGAGCAATGTTGTAGTGGCAGGTCCACGACTGTGGAATAACCTGCCGAAGTGTGTGTGATATGCAAGAACATTAATGGCTTTTCTGAAACAAATTAAAACACACCTATTTCATCTGCACTACCTGCCTCGATGCAAACACTTCTTTTCGCATGTAAGTGACATTACTTTCTATTTATTGCATTAATTTCATTGCTTGAAACTGCATCTTAACACTCTAAATATTTTATGTTTCCGCTTAATTTATCTTGAGCTTTTTCTCTTCAAATCTACATATAAGCGACATTACTTTCTATTGTACAGCACTGATATTAATTTTCATTCTTTGAATCTGTATTTTAACACTCTAAGACTAAGCCTTTTATGTTTTAGTTAAATATATTTTAATTTCATCTGTTGAATATTTTGACCATTTAGTCCACATGTAATTTTATTATGTGAAACACATTGATTGGTAATCATTTAGCTAAAAAGTGATACATGAAGAACGTCCTCGGAAGTCGTGCAGTGGCCACGTTGCGCATGCGCAACTGGAAGTGGCGCCAGGCTCCACCAAAAACCTCCAGAGTAGTTTTGGTCTAAGGGCAGCAATTTTGTGTGATGGCGTCTCGGCACTTTTTTTGCTATGGTTTCGTTGAAATAGGCCACATACGTCGTTTTCCCCTAGATGTCACCGCTATTGGAAGCGGGTGGTTGCGCATGCGCAACTGGAAATGTGCAAGGGGCGATAATTGAAGTTTTATCACGCAACTTAGTTCGGTTACTAAGCGTTAGGAGCGTTGTATTTTTTTATAGACTAGTTGCCAGGGCTGCCGCTAGTACTACAACTGGTAATCAAGTGACATAACTATCCGCCAGATGGCGTACATGAAATAGTTCGGTTACTAGGCACTGGATCGTTGTTTTACGAAAAGTAGTTCATAAACTATCCGATAAGAACGCCACCAATACCAAACCTTGTCGCCAGAGGGCGCTCAATAGTGCTGTCACTATCCGCTATGTTGGCGCCATCTGGTGGTGATAAAGGTGTGGCGGCGGCAACCACCACCGTACCTTGCTAAGGACCTGTATACTACTGAGGCCGTCTCCGTGGTCAAGGTGATGAGGAAACATTCCGGGATTATATATTCCACTTACCATGAAATAAGTTATATATGGGTACTTTTATCTCTGGGTACCGGTATATCGATCAGGTACGGTTATGTCTGGGTACAGTTATATCCAGAGGTCAGAAACTGCAGATGTCTCTAAGAATATAGATTTTGACCACAGGAAGTAAACATGTTTGCCTACAGCTGTTTGCATGTCTTTTTGTATGGAAATTTAACATTGGTGTGTAATTTCTCCATCCACGGCAATCATATATCGATATCCGAAACGAAGAAACGTTGCACTGGTCATGGCTTCTGCAGAGACTGACTACAGTTGCTTCCGTTTTAAATGCTACATTTACAGATTCAGTGTTGTCCCACACCAATTATGTGAAGTGTTCCACTAATTGCCCAACAAACATGACAGAATGGTACAGCGTTACTCACTTCACTTTGGTCTCTCCTTTTGTTTGTCTACTCTCAACATGGGATTTTTGCATACAAATATTTTGATTTACATATTAAATTTATAATCAACTGGTGACAAATAGTGAGTCCTCAATAATGTTGTAACATTGTAAACTTTTATTCAGGTATCTATCTCATGATACCAAAATGAACAACACACAACATAAACAGTACAAAAGCAATTTGTAGATGGCTCCCAATGTCAATTTACATGAGCGAAAATTAAACTGATTTCGAAATTAAAATGCATAACCCTGTTCTCAAATCCATTCTTTGATATTCAAACAGTGATATGTGATATGGCAGTGCATAGATAGTATCTAATAGCCACTAAATGCGAGATGCACATTTATGTTTATACTAAAGTGAAAACTGCTTGAATAATTCTTGTAATAGTTAGAATAACATTTTAACATTTCGAGCTAAAGCGTTTTAACTGTATGACAAAAATAATAAATAACAGTTATTTTTGCCTATCTAAAATCGTACGTTGCAAGAATGTACTGTTTTAGGAAAACAGGATGTATTTCTCTTAAGCCATGCTCTTCTATCAGTTGCTATGCGGTACACTGATGATACTTCATGATACAAATATAAATACATTTTAAAGAAACATTTAACAATCACATCCACACACTGTCAGCCGTGCTGATGTCAGTGTTTTGATCCCGACGCAGGCCGACCACTACTGGGTGGGTGGGGCGTGCTGAAGGTAGATGATTGGGTAGCCTCATGATCGTTTGACGACACCAATGTCAAACTGCTGCATGCTGACACATCACTGAATGAATTTCTGATGGTCACCATTGACGTTCGCCTTCGACTACTTGGCCTTAGTTCGGTGGGGCTCTCGTTGTTCAATCGCTGTGAACTCAGCGGTGTTCCTCTTGGGTCAAGATCAGGTAGGAATGGCAGATGACTGGTGGTCCTCCTATCCTGTTGGAGGTTGGGGCTGTGCATGGGAGCTGGAGTAAGATATTCCCAAGATAATTCGCTGGTCGGGGTGTAGGTAGCCTGGGATATGTCTTCCCGGGGGGACTCCCAGTGCAGCTGGCCTGTGCGGAAAAATATCATTATACTGAAACTTCTAACAGCAAAAAGATTGATTTAAAGTGATTGTATTAGCAAGTGCTGTGTAATAAAAGCTAGTCCAACTTCACTAGAATGAAGACATAGTTGATTCTGAACAATTCTAAAACAGCAACATTAAATATATTTTAAAGACACTGTGTTGGTGCCATATTTAGAAATGGAAAGGTCATGTCTTCGGTGTTATTTTTTATGTTTCATGGTAGACAATGATTAAGGATTGGAAAAGAGGCACATGTCAGTTGCAACATAAACAGCAATTCAAATATGGGATTCTTAACATTGTCCAAAGCCTAAATAATTAATGTTGATCTACAATAGTTGATCTAGAAAATAGCTAGTATTGTCGTGGTGCTAACATATTTAGATCACACATTTAGAAAGACAAATCTTATAAAGATGATGATAATGATAGTATGTTAATTGATATTAATTATTACATTTATGCTGCTAAAACAATGCCCTTAAAACCGGCCTCATTGTCTGGGTCAACATTTGTTCAAGATAGTGTATAACAATTATTTAGTAATATTTACTACAGTTATGCTTTTAAATTAAGGATATCTTAGACAGTAAGGTAGCTAGAGTCAACAAGCTTTTAAAATATTGTATAAAATTAAACTGAAACAAAAAAAAATTAATAAAATTTTAAACGAAACAAAGACCAATACAAAAACCAATACAATACATGTGCATGCATACGAACACTCTAGAAAATGTTGGTGGGAAATTAATTTGATAGTTACAATTTATATATACTTCATTGCATCAATGTGGTGGACTAGATATTTTATAAATTATATAATAAAATGATAGTTTAAATCCGTATAGCAAATACATGAACCTGAGCCATTGAAGATCCTATACTGGGGTTGTGAGGTGGTCGCAATGTCCATGAAAGGTCTTCGACTGCCACTTATCAGCTCATCAATTATGCTCCTTGGCAGAGGATTCTGGGACACGTCAGACATCTGTGATCCTGACCCACTGCATAGTTAGCGATACGAACCATTATGACCTGAGATGAGACGTCACCACATAACTGTCACCTACCAATATTTTAATAATATAAAATTAACTTAATATGCACATATTCAACACGATTAAAGAATTATTTTATGATTCATCATTTTTCCTTTGTATTTTAAAATCATTATTCTTTAAATATTTGTTTTAATAATCATATTCTTCACACATACTTACTTTCACAATATTTTCATACAATATCAATCATTGGATATGTAATGCAAAGCCCACACACATTATCTTCAACAGCTGCAAATACATGCAACCATTTTGAAATGTGTCAACAAAAACAGATATTTTAATCAATATATGAAGATGAACTCAACGAAGCCCCTTAACTGCAGTTTCCATCTCTCGCAGTTTCTATGAAACACCACCGGATGTTCTCCTGTTTGGCTTCTGTTTGCCAGCCTAGTTTCCCATTAGTAACAGTTCTTGTCCTACTGAGCTGTTCTGTGGAATTTTGCCTGCCAAAAATCCTGTTCGTCTTTGTTTGCTTTGCACCCCTTAGAGGCTGCTATATTGTTCGCTAATTTCGGTTCTGTCCTGTTCATACCACATCTTTCAGCAACATGTATATCTCAACTACCCGCTGTGCTAAAAAAATTCCCAACAAGACTGTCAGATAGTTTGTCATTACATTTCTAGGAGAGTGGGTTCATTGGAATGTTTAGTGTTGTGCGCTATTGAAACTCCAGTATGTGCTTGCCTATGCTTGATGTCAGTGGGGTAGGCTTCCACTCCATTAATTTCTCCTGATTTACAAATTAATCAATTTTGTTTTTCTCCCACACAACAGAGGCTGCATTTATTATCGACAGTCACTGTCGAGTGGTCACCAAATTATGTACATTTTATGGGTTGACTAATTAAATGAATAACAATATTAATTAATTATAACAAAACACCACGTTCCAAGTCTACAAAATATAACTAAAGATTTCAAATGTAAAAATTTTGTTTTACATAGTACATTACTAGTAAACATGAAATTGCTATTTTCTAAATTGTCCAACTATGTATGTTATGCAATATGAACTAAGCCTTTAATTTTAAAGAAATTAAACGCCTGGAGACAATGAGGCCGTACATGGTGCCACCATGACAGTATGATCACCTAGGAAGGTCACCGGCGATAGACTCAGTCTCTGCAGTTGCCCGGGACATCGTTCTAGAACACATGCTCAATAAGTCCTCCAACTGTTGGCTGGACATAGACGGTGACTCAATCTGGAATAGAAATATTATAATGCATAATTAGGAATCATAAATAATTAATAATAATAATATATAGTTGTTGTACAGCGCAATATCTGTAGAGCTCAGTGCTTTAAATAATTACTTAATGAAAAAATGTTACGTAATATGTAGATTTAAAAAATATCAGAACAAGAAAAATATGTATATCTAAACAATTAATAAATAAAATGTGATTAAAGTAATTAAAGTGCATGATAAGTAACTATATCAGTACTCATAACAATGCTCATGCTAACTGGTAAACATCCTTTTTCCAATAAAATGTTGTCGTTTTTAGCGTTTTTTCTGCATTTTTTAATATGCTGTTTTCATGGGTCGCCATTTTGATGTCACTCTCGTTTGTGGTGAATGTACATGCGAGAAAATGTGAAATTACTTCAGATTAAAGAAATAACATGTGCCTATAATGATGTCATATACAACAAATATATCAATTTGACTGTAAATTTTCTTAGAAAATGATAATCAGAACATTTCATCTAAAAAGCAGGACCAAGTAAATTTGCCTTTCCTACCTCAAACTCTACGACAGATGTCAACTTCTGCAACTCGTCCTCTATCTCTTTCAGTCGCTCATCCAAGTGCCGATACTCCTTGGGTTCCTTCAGGGCATCCTCTCCCAACCTGTCCACATCCATCAGCAACTGTTCTGTGCGGGATGCGGTCGCCGACAGCTGAGGACAGGTCAAATAGGGCATCACATGACATCAAAGATGCCACAAATTGGTTGAAAACAGTATTTTTGACTTGAAATTCTGTATAGACCCGTATAAATCCATATAAAATTTGTATTGGTTAATCAGCCTATAACATTCCTATTCCGATCAAGTCTCGCTATCTATATGGCTACAAAATAGACCCATATAAAAAAATTTGCTTTCAAAATCAGGTTTCACTGGAAATCTGAAGATGTTATATACAGACTGGCACCTCTGAACAATTGATGCATTTATGAAGCTGTGGAATATCTCCCATCATCTATAAATTATGTATAATTTTACTATATAATTTCTAAATGGAAAATACAAGTTGTTACTTCAGTCTTTTAGTAATGATGTACTTCTATTACATGCTACTGAAACAAATGAAATGATGAAAAATGTCAGTGCATAAAAAATATCACCTCAATTTTAGTTAAGCATAACATGTTCCACAGCCATAGATGAAACACAGGTGTGATAATTACATCCAACTGTGTAAACTAAAAACTAAACATTGTGTGATGAAAAAATACAAACGTCATGTGATGAAATAGTCACTGGGATGGATCGGGGAGAGGCAATAGCCCTGAAGTCTTCTGCAGGCATGAGGGCTTTCAGGCGGGAGTCTATGGCATCCAGCCTCTGCATTTCAAAGGGCGTTGGTTGGAACCCTTCACCAGATGTCAGCACAATCTGGTAAGGGTTTGTATGTCTCTGAAAAGAACCGAATTAAAAAAATAATAATTTTGCTTAGATAGTGTAAAGTGTAATTTGTACATGCACCCAGGTTTTTTTTTTAGATTTTTTTTCCAGAATTTGAGTGTGTGCGTGCGTGCGTGTGTGTCTGTTTGTGGGTGCATGCGTGCGCATGTGGGGGGGAACTTTGTTAACCCCACTAGGCTGTAATTGTGGCCTAGCTGGATGTTTTAATAGAAGTTGAAATGGTATTCGCATGAACAGGCTCTTTGAATAATGAATGTTTCCAAGATAAGTCGTACACCGAAGATAAGTCGTACACCGAAGCCATCACCGCAGCCAATCTACCAACGCTGTCAGACCGGAGGGAGAAGTTATGTAGAACACTATTCATAAGCATTCAACAATCTACACATTAATTACACCATCTTTTGCCTCCCCTCCCGGAAACTCCGTATACAACTCGAAACACGAGGACTGTGTGCCGCGTCGCAGAACTGCAAGATTTCAGAACTCTTATACCATATGCTTTAAGACAGTGGCAGTAATTATGAACTCATTTATAAATTAGTTACTTTTTACATAATAGTAGTAGGCCATATAATTTATTTTACTATAGTATTGCCTGTTTTAAGTTTTAATTTATGATTATGTCCTTCATATTTACCTTGTTTATTAACAAACATAACTTTAAACATGATGTACATGCAACTTTTAAATTTGTTATATTTTAAGTCATATTTTTGTCTTAATTAATTTATTATCATTGATTGTTTTACTGTGCCAATTGTATAATTCAACTGCTATAGTTGCCATTTTAATAAAATTATTATTATTATACGTTGGAAGGGCACAGTACAAATTAAACGCTTCACTGTGTTGTGGTGTGTGTGTATATGTGTGTGTATATATCCAACCGATTTTTTCTACTATGTCTATGTAATTATATGCAGGGATAGGCATGATTGACAGCATCTGGACTGACCTCAGTGGACACGCTGGCCATTGTCTCTTCAGGGAAGGCTTCAGGCACCCTGTCCAAGTCACACAACAAGTCCTCCAGTCGCTTCTTCTCATCGTCTGTCATCGCAATAGCATTGCTTGCATCAGCGGCCAACTGAAACAACACCAACTGCTTCGTCACATCCCTAGACCACGAAAAACTAATAAAACGTTCCTCATTCTAGGAAGTTGTGTACGGGTACTATGAAAAAAAATTGTGAAAATGGTAATGATTTTGCAACACAAATTATAGTCACGGCATTAGTACAAAGGTGCACCTTAGATCCCATTTATATATTTAATTATTTATTACTATATATTTGTACAAAATATTAATATTTTTTAAACATATATATATATTATGTACTTTTTTCGCTTATATTTTAAACTAATTTATTTTTAACACATATTTTTTTATCTGAAATAAAAGTATGTATACTGGATATTGTGATACTTCCCTTGAATAATTCATGGTTTGATTCTGAAATTGGATATAGTGCATGTGCTATTTCTACCAAGTCTGATAAGGCTGTCTTCAGATGTGTTTTAAATGTGATGCAAACCTCAATGTTTCGCTGAATGTAGTTCTTGTCAGCATTCTTACTCCTGCTTCCCTTCGACTTGCTCTTTCCAGTGCCTCGACTGTTGTCACTGCAGAAAAACCAACTATGAATCCACCACCAACAATTTATTCACAAAACAAAATATTTTATTTAGTTTGGTTGTTTCTACCTGCAATTTATATTGATGCAATTTTTGTTCCTCTTAAGATTTAACAAGATTTTCCATCCAAGCCAAAGGCTCATATGGCAAGTGGACAAGGAAGCCATTGGCTTATCAAGAGTCAAACAATGTTCATCTACGTGTAACCCGCCCTCCCAAGATATGTGTCAAACTTGTTTTTAAACATATTCACGCTGCTAGCAGTTATACAATCCGTAGACAATTTGTTCCATTCATTTACTGTCCTCTTGTGAGAATGAGTACTTCCTAATATCCAATCTACACTGATCGTTTACTAATTTTACCTCATGTCCTCTAGTTCTGCTATCTTTCTTGAGTGAGAAAAACATCTCTATCAATATTTTCATACCCATTCAATATCTTAAAAACTTAACTTTGAACTCCTCTTAACCTCCTTGTCTCTAGAGTTGTTAAACCACATTCTTTCAGTCGTTCTTCATAACTAAGGTCTCTCAGTTCTGGAATCATTTTAGTTGCTCTCCTCCTCCTCCTCACAATATGATCTCCAAGCTTATATACAATACTCTAAATGAGGCCTAACTATTGCTTTATACAGAGGTATAATTAGCTTTTTCTCGTTTGTTATATTTCTCCTAATCAACCCAAACATTTGATTACCCTTTGAAGCTGCAATACCACAATGCTCTGAAACTTTCATATCAGAGCGCTTATTGTAACCCCTAAGTCCTTTTCTTTTACAGTAGTACCCAGAACAGTATCTCCGATTTTATAGTTTACATCCATGTTCCTATATCCTGTATGCAGGCATTTACATTTCCCAAAATTGAACATCTGCCATTTCTCAGATCATTTCACTAATCTGTCTAGATCATTTCACTAATCTGTCTAGATAGTTTTGTAAATTGTTTATCACCATCAGTGTTAATGTTTCTAAAAATTTTCATGTGGCACTTTGTCAAAAGCTTTCTAAAAATCTAAGTAGATAATATCTACTGGCGATCCCTCATCTATCCACTTAGTGATTTCTTCCAAAAAACATAACATATTTGTTAAGCACGACCTCGCTTTTAGGAATCCATGTTGAGATGAATTTAATAATTTATGCCTAACAAGGAAGTCCACCATATGGTCTATAATTAACCTTTCTAATAATTTACAAATCACTGACGTTAAACTCACTGGTCTGGAATTCTCTGACTTATTTCTCGAACCCTTTTTAAATAATGGTATGATGTTTGCTTCTTTCCATTCAAAAGGAACAACTCTCTCTTTTAATGACAAGTTAAACACTCTTGCAAGTGGTATAATGATTTGTTCTACTGTTTCCACTAGTAGTTTTGGAGGAATTCCATCCACTCCTGGTGATTTATTATCCTTCATTGTATTTATTTTCTTAGCTACTATTTCCGGAGTTACAATTAACGGTCCTAAATAGTCAGATTTAGCCTCCTGAAATTTAGCAACTGGTAATGAACTAATATCCTCTCTGGTAAACATTGAACTGAAGTAACCATTTAGGTCTTCCGCCATTAAAAATCCTCATGATATTATATTTCCAGCACTGTCTTCTAGAGGTCCGCCTTGTCTTGTACGTTTTGTTTACTCCCGACATTTGCATAAAAATTCTTGCTGTCATTTTTATATTACATGCTAGTTTTTGCTCATAGCTTCTTTTAGATTAAGTGTTAAGTCTTCATCATTTCTGGTATGCCTATAAACCCTCCACAGTTTGCTTGAAAACTTTCCTAATAGCTTCTTTTGACAAGTGTTTCTTTCTAGACCGCTTTCCTTGTATTTTCAAGGGAACAAATTTATCGATGATATTCTCAATTTCATATTTTACAATATTCCAACATTCAATTGCAGTCTTATTCATCAGCATGTTATTCCAATCTAGCTTTGCTAAGTATTTTTTCTCATACCTTTATAGTTACCTTTTTGGAAGTTTGGACTTCAGTAAACTAATCCACCTCTAAATAAAACCCGTGCTTGTAGTTTAAACAATGTTTACTACCAAAAATATTTGTTATGCCACCCATGCCACTATCTACTGCTTAATGGGAGATATGGCAGCTGGATAGGATTTTTATTGATTAATTTGCATAGTCAGTGCAATTTGTTATGTCCAATTTGTTATGTCCAATCTGTAAAGTAGGTTTTTCTGAGTAAAACATTTATTGAACATGTTATGCCAGACCCCCATTTCCATGGCAACAAACAAAATGGCCACTGTATGAAGGAATTATAGCCCCTCTAAAAACTTACACCTAAAAAGTAATGGATATTTTATCATAATACTTTCACAATCATCATTGGCTTAGTCAATTGTAGAACTCTACAAAAAAATCCAACATTATGAATTTTTTTCTTCTGAATTTTCAAAGTTATGATATTCTAAATTTGCCAACACATTTTATTCACTACCCTCAAAATGTTGCAAAAAAAAAAAATTTAGACAATATTTTGAGAATATGCAGGTGAACACAACAATCCAAACCAAATGACCATATCATATTAAAATCCAGAGTGTTGTACTTTCTCGTTGCCAAAATGTAATTTCTTGTAAATGGCCATAAAAGATTGAATGAAAGCATTGATTACATGGTAAACGCAAGCTTTATACATGAATAAAACTAATTTAGACAGACGTCATTGTTATAAAAGTGAACTTTCTTGATAGTTAACATACAAAGCTACTGGAATACGGAGGAAACACACTACCACTGCCTATTTACGAGTTAAATAATACCTTATTGACAACACACAACTCTGGCTTTCATAGGGTGGCACCAACAACAAGGTTTGGTCTGAGAGGATGTATCCCATCCCCTAGACAGAGTTTTAATGTTGTACTATATATAAATTTTTATTTCAGACAAAAAGTTCGTATAAACATAAAACACAAGTAAATATATATATAATATATATATATACACACACATATTGGGCATTAAAAGTACATGTAGAAAGAATAACAAATATAAATATACAGTAAAAGTACATGTAAAAAGTTAAAATAAAAATATCTAAATATACATGTCATGCATTAAAACTGTAAAATTTACTAATCCAATAATTAATCATTGGACTTCTTTAATATATAAGTGTGAAAATAATTAACAAACAGTGGATTATCCAACATTTCTAAACAACATAAAAGGCTAACTATTGATGATCGAATGTTCAATGTATTGTTTAGACTTTACAGTTTTGTTTAGAGGTTGTTTTCGTATTACTATAGAAGAATAGTGTATAATGTCAACTTAGATTCTGCACAAATCATTTTATTATTGAGATTAATAAATGTTTCCTGTTTTTTTACTGAGTGTATTTTAAAGATGTACTGTATTGCATTTCAAAATGGCATTAAACTGTATAAATAACCATTCAGATTACTGTCTAATTTGTCACACCTGTAGATGGTGCTGCCATCTTCTGTGTGGGTCCCAGAGAGAGATGCTTCCGCATTCAGACAGCTCTCATCAACACCTTCAGAAACAGCAACTTTCTTAGAAAATGCATTCGAAATGAGATTAAAAATGAACCAAAATACAATGTTCACTAAATGTCCATTCTGTAAGAGTTGTTTTCACCATATATACAGAATATATGAACACTAAATGTTAAAAAGCAAAAATAAAGGACTTTGGAAAATTATTTGACTATCATGCACAATGAATGTGATAAATAAATTTAATTAGATTCCATACAATACGAAATACAAAAAAATTATAATATTAGTGAAACTTCAAGCCAGACAATTTTGTATTAAATATCACCGTATAAACTGACATTTCTGTCACATAATTTTATATTTAACAGTAGGGAGTGTGCTGCTTTCACATAGGCCTGTACTTGCCTCTACTTGTGCTGGTGCTTGGAATTGATCTGCAGTGTTTCCTTCTGATATCATCAGGAATCTGCGTCTGGTGAAATACAGGTGTTACTGGGGGAGAAGGCTCATCTATATGCACACCTGAAAGAACGCCAACCAATAAAACTATTACAATTTTATTACATTATGTAACTATTAAAATATTTTAAATATTAACATTTCAAATCAAATGTACACATACGTTGGTATTCCAGAAAAAAAATCTCACAAACTTACCTTGTTATCAAAACCAACTGAAGCAACAACTACAAAACATTCTCTAACTATTCCATCACTTCCTTGTAAACAAATATATGATAATTAAATTGTAACCTGTGTTAACAAAATACATTATTTGCAAAAAACACTGTAACATGGAAACAATTATATTTATGTTATAAACAGTTCGGCACCTATATGGCACATACATAATTTACATTATACAAACAAATGACTGACAGAGTGACACCATGCAGGTTGAACAGGACATGAATAGCTGTAGACAGTGGGTAGCTTGCATAAAAATTGGCATCCTGAAAAGGAAACCAATTTCAAAGGGTGGCCAATATCAAAAGTTACATTTGGAGTGGTTGGTTGTAAGTCACTGACAGTTAATGAGTAGCAACATGGTTAACAAATGTCAACATGATTAATATTTAGGCCAGTATTATGGTTAATGTGTAATTTATTTAAAATTAAAACAAATTTAGTATGTTTCTACTTTTGAGCATTTTGTTTATTTTTAATAATGTTTTGCTTTACTATTTTTATATTTACATAAAAAGTAAACTAACGTATGTGTAATGTGCAGGCAATTTTTTTTAGTTAGTGTCATAATAAGGAAAAGATAAATAATAGATATGCTTGACAACCAAGAAATGACTGGAGCATATGTGCTGAGATGGTCCTGTTGATAATTTCTTTCACGGCCAACCTGACAAAACGAAGTATCCATGCAAAAGCTGAACGAAGTGTTGCCTTTGCAACAGAAGCACACAATGACATGGGCGCACATGCAGCAGAGTTGACTGTGAGAAAGAAGCAAAGCATGACATGAAACTGCACAAAGACGTGTGCATTCCATGTGTGAGGTTGACTGGAACCTTTTAACATCTCACCATCGTCACCACTGCCTCCATACCACTCGATCATCAGTGGCACGTCCTTGTCATCTTTCAATTCGCCTTCATTGTCAGCAGCAGTTATTAAAGGTATTATTTAACAACACGGATTCACTCGTATTTTAACACAGAATATCTGTCTGTTGGATTTTTCAGCAGCAAAAAAACATGCTACATAAAAGCCACTATATTACTACAGTCATGTTTCATTTATCCATTCTTCAATAATATATATAACTGAAAAGGTCATTATGTTATTTGTTTACGTGCCGAGTTTATGTGCCATAACTTTATGAATTATTATTAATTTTACAGGCTTTTATAAAAGCCTATCTAACTTGCATTCAGTAAGTCTGAGCAACACGCTTGCTGCACGAATCGTCACACCTCACTTGGCCATGAAAAATTACTTGCAATGATTTTGGCTGCCATCTCTTCATTCAAAAGCTAGGCACCTTGCCAAATGTTGTCCTATCTAATCAGAGTAAATTTTATTTAAGATGGTAAATGCTATTTGACCAATCGGTGAAGGACTCCTTTCCGTATTTAGAAAAACATACACACAATTTGCATGTAAACATTACCTATTGCCAAGCAGTCATCTTTTTGTCTGTATCTTCAAAAGTTAAAGTCCAATTGCCAAACAACCCATAAATTAAAAGTTGCGTCAGGCTGAATATTTTTTTTTTAATCCTTGCCCGAGCCTATATTAATCTGATTTTTTATGTTTCCACACACCGTCTTGAGGAACCAACTGGCTAGATAATCCTGTAATATGTTTCACTTAAATGGTTTGATCACTCAAAACTTGTCAGATGCACTAAATCCAAAAAATTATAATAGTCTCAGTGATAGTTACTGGAGATCAATAAAATAATAAAGCATTAGAAATGTCATAATACATTATACGTTTATTAACATGGATGATAATAGGATGTTACACCGATCTGCATGCTTTGTTAATTCAGTCAAAGCACTTGGTAACCAAAATGTGTAGATAATTGAAGCATGACTGTATAATATTATGTTAGCATGCACACTGTCCTGATGTACTCTGACTATAAACCAGTCAATATTATGTTAGCATGCACACTGTCCTGATGTACTCTGACTATAAACCAGTCAATATTATGTTAGCATGCACACTGTCCTGATGTACTCTGACTATAAACCAGTCAACTTCCTGGAAGCAATAAAGAACATCTCAAAAATTCCTTTGTGAATGTTTTTATAAATTCCTGCATTTTGGAACTTTTCTACCTAGTTAGTTTACAAACAGGTTATAATAAATAATACAGTATCCACTACAAATAAAATTGTACAACCGATTATTTCACATTTGATGTACAACATGCAATTTCACTTTTTACAGTATTGATCTGCAACATTCTTTGTACCTGATTTTCCACATTTATTTTGACAGAAATATCTGACTTAAGCAAATAACTGAATGGACATAATGAATGCAAGAAATGCCTACCTTGATTATGACTTGGTGGTAGAGTCAATGCCATAAACTTCATGGTATTTGTTTGTTCTTCTCTTGGTTGTGTCCGTCCATCCTTTTTGATATCACGTAGTTCATCTCGCAATCTGGTGAAAACATTTCACTCATTGTCAAGGAAAACTGATCAATCTTTGTTAGGTGTTAAATTATTATGGTAGGATACATGGTTGGGTTTTTCCCAGGATATTAGAAATAGAGTAAAGTACAGATTTTTTTTTATAAATCTGAACAACTTTTGGACCAATAACATGATGTCAAAACATATAAACTTTAGCACAGTTCCAATGTATATATATGAGGCTGTTGTTAAATTCTGCTGTGGTCTAGAAAAAATACACATTGGTGGTCTTTCTATTTCCACATTATCACGTGGTATAATTTTTAACTACAACGGCTCACTTGATGCTTAATTAATGCCTGGTTGTTACGAACAACAATAGTTGTGGCAACAGCTGCAACTATAACAACATCATACACTTAAAACAAAATGACATCATACCTCCTCTGCAACAAAATGCGATCTTTTTTCACTTGTATTTCCTTCTTCGTCTTCCTTTCAAGGATTTTATCAAGTTTCCTCATCTTCAAGATGGCCTCCCTTAACGTTGGTTCAACGTTCCACAGATCGTCTGAGTGCTTCTTGGAATGGGTGCTAGGTGGCCGTGGTGCTGTATACACAGCCAATTCGTCCTTCATCTCTTCTTTCAGTTGTTGGGTGATCTCATTCTTGATGTCTCGGATGATGTCTCTCTCTTCATCACTGGTCACATCAACCTGGTCGTCCTCAATACCTTCAATCATACAACTGTATACATGAGGTCACAGACTGAAAGGCTTTGATCAAGGGTTATATACAACAATGACAATAATTTTAAGTTTATTAACTCACACATTCTATGCATTGACATTTTTGTAGACACAAATATATATTACAGAATAAACAACTTGTGTATTTACAAAATAATAACATCACGTTAGTTTGTTAAATGAGGTCATGAGACCTAGGTACAGTTGGGCCTCTTTACGAAGTTTGCGTTATAACGCAAATGGATACTTCAGTTCAGTGTTTACTAGGGAGGATATTAGTTCATTACCAGTTCCAAATGCTAAATTTCAATAGGTTAAATCGGACTATTTAGGGCAGTTAATTGTAATTCTAGAAATGGTGGCTAAAAAACTAAAGGCAATGAAGGACAATAAATCACCTGGAGTGGATGGAATTCCTCCAAAACTAATGGAAACAGTATAGCACTTGCAAGAGTGTTCAACTTGTCATTAAAAGAGGGAGTTGTTCCTTTTGAATGGAAAGAAGCAAACATTATACCATTATTTAAAAAGGGTTCGAGAAATACGTCAGAGAATTACAGACCAGTGAGTTTAACATCGGTGATTTGCAAATTATTAGAAAGGTTAATTAAAGACCATATGGTGGACTTCCTTGTTAGGCATAAATTATTAAATCCATCTCAACATGGATTCCTAAAAGCGAGGTCATGCTTAACAAATATGTTATGTTTTTTGGAAGAAATCACTAAGTGGCTAGATGAGGGATCACCAGTAGATATTATATACTTAGATTTTCAGAAAGCTTTTGACAAAGTGCCACATCAAAGATTACTACTTAAATTAAAAGCCCATGGTATCGGGATGGCATAATCGACTGGATAGAACAATGGCTGTTGTTAAATTTTGGGAAATGTAAATGCCTACATACAGGATATGGGAACTTCGATGTAAACTATAAAATGGGAGATACTCTTCTGGGTATTACTGTAAAAGAAAACGACTTAGGAATAACAATAAGTGCCGATATGAAAGTTTCAGAGCAGTGTGGTATTGCAGCTTCAAAGGGTAATCAAATGTTTGGGTTGATTAGGAGAAATATAACAAACAAGAGAAAAAGCTAATTATACCTCTGTATAAAGCAATAGTTAGGCCTCATTTAGAGTATTGTATATAAGCTTGGAGATCATATTGTGAGGAGGAGGAGGAGAGCAACTAAAATGATTCCAGAACTGAGAGACCTTAGTTATGAAGAACGACTGAAAGAATGTGGTTTAACAACTGTAGAGACTAGGCGGTTAAGAGGAGTTCAAAGTGAAGTTTTTAAGATATTGAATGGGTATGAAAATTTTGATAGAAATATTTTTTTCTCACTCAAGAAAGATAATAGAACTAGATGAGATGAGGTAACATTAGTAAAGGATCAGTGTAAATTGGATATCAGGGAGTACTCAGAGGACAATCAATGAATGGAACAAATTATCTACAGATTGTATACCTGCTAGCAGCATGAATAAAAAACCAAGGTTGACACATATCTCAGGAGGGCGGATTACACAGATTAAAAATGTTGCACTCTCGATAAGCCAATGGCTTCATTATCCACTTGCCATCTGGGCCTTTGTCTTGGATGGCAATCTTGTTAAATCTAGAATTCGGATATAACGCAGTCGGTCACATACCTCGATTTTCTGCTGTCAGGGGGAAAATGGGAATAGCTGTCTTTCGGAAGGCGTTTTGCCCGTGTTTGTTTGCCTATGCTACGATAACCACACCAGTATATTTCCTAACTAGTGCTATGTTTTGCATGATGTACTCTCATGCTTGTCAAACCTACTTAGAATTGCTTTGATGGTTATCAATGAACATTAGGCGAACAATGAACGAGTGGTAAAGTGTTGTTTCAATGTTGGGTCTGCGCTGACATCAATCGTATTACGGTGCTGCTGGCTTCTCCCTCGCCTTCACGGTTTGTAAATCGAGTAATGCAATTTGCAATCGAGATTCTAAAATACGCCTTAGTAAGAATCAGTCAAATAGTCTTAAATGCTATTTAGTAGCCAACACCAGTATAAAATGGGTGAAACGGCATGTTTCTGTTGCATTGCCAAAAAATTTTGCAATGCCAAATCAAACTCGAAGCAGTGTTACTGGTGCACAAAAATATGAATTAATCATCTGCATATGAAACAGTGAATCAGTGGTACGGGAGATGTGCAGTGATTTTATTCTTCATGATCGGTTGAAAGACGAAGTGAAATAATTATTGATTCAACCTATAGTCGTTTTTAATGTTTAATCACCTTTGACACTGCATGTGTCAACTAATATACATGTTCGGTTACTCAGATCCAGTTTATTATTTTTGAATCGCAAGAGTCGATCAATCTGTACCAGTACATCGTCATCGTAGCAAATCTATTCCATAACTGTATATACACGTATTTTATTCAGTTCAGTTCAGTATTTTATTCAGTTCAACATTCAAGAGTGTGATATTTAAAAAATAATACACACTGACGTTAGTTGACTCGTTTAATAAGCTGTATTAACTGTGCATAGATAGCGCGGCCAGCGCAAACAGTGGCAGTGGTTTCGACAGTGTTTTTGGTACCAGGGATAGAGATAGCTGTTGTTTAGTAGTTCCCTGGTGGCATATATGGGAACACCTAATGCGCCTCGCTTACAATGCATTCTGAAACTGTGGACCCAGACCACCACGTTATAATGAGGCTCGACTGTATCAAATTAGAATTATCTTGATTTGAGGCATTTTTTTAATTTTTTACATGCATGCTACCATACACAGTAGATTACACGCAGGGGTACATCATATTAGTTATCAGCAGACCTAGAGTATACCTAACTAACCTACTCTCATAGGTATATAACTTCAACATGTGAAAGTGTGAGATGCTGTGTGCTGTGTGAGATCTGTGTGACTATGCTCCATATAATTTTATCCAGACATTACATTTCTACAATCAGGTCCTATTTTTGTATTTCACATAGAAAACATTTCCACTGACACTCACCCAAGAAATCATAGGAGAGTTGTTGAGATGTCATTCCTCCATCATGTGAGTCTGCCACACTCGACTGCTCTGACCGCATCAGTTGCTGCTGTTTCTCTCGGTCAGTCAACGGCTCGGCTATTTTAAATATGGACGATGTCCTGCCTGTGATTCCGTCATCTTCATCTTCACCTGAAGAGCTCATCTCATATTCATGTGAGTTATACTCTTCCAGTTCAAGGTCAAACTGATCCTGTAGAATGAGAAGAAAATATTGTGTCAATTATGTATCTGAATTATGAATTAACTCATTTGGTTATCAAAGATTACCAGACAGAACAGCATGTCATTGGTTATCACAGATTACCAAACAGAAGAGCATATGATTGGTTAACATAGATTACCAGACAGAAAAGCATATGATTGGTTGTCATAGATTACCAGAGAAGAGCACATGATTGGTTATCATAGATTACCAAACAGAAAAGCATATGATTGGTTATCATAGATTACCAGACAGAAGAGCATATCATTGGTTATCATAGATTACCAGACAGAAGAGCATATGATTGGTTGTCATAGATTACCAGAGAAGAGCACATGATTGGTTATCACAGATTACCAAACAGAAGGGCATATGATTGGTTATCATAGATTACCAGACAGAAAAGCATATCATTGATTATCATAGACTAGATTTAACAAGATTTAAGATGATTGCCATCCCAAACAACAAGTTCCAGATGACAAGTGGACAAGGAAGCCATTGGCTTATTGAGTCCAACAATTTTCTCATCTTCGTGTAGACCGCCTTTATCAGATATCTGTCAATTCTATTTTTAAACATATTCACACTACTAGCATTAACACAATCATTTGTCAGTTTGTTCCATTCATTTATCGCCCTCTGTGAGAAAGAGTACTTTCTTGTGTCCAACATACACTGCTCCTTAACTAATGCTGCTTTGTGTCCTCTGGTTCTACTGCCTTAAAGAAAAGTTTAAAGAACATATTCCTATCAACATCCTCATAACCGTTCACGATTTTAAACACTTCTATTTGGTCTCCTCTTAGTCTCCTGGTCTCTAGTGTTGTCAAACCACATTGTAATAAGCGACTACCAGACAGAAGAGCATCACAATGGTTATCATAGATTACTAGACAGAAGAGCATATCACAACTTTCTTAAAATAAAAAATGTGATAGATATCTGAAACATTACTTGGTATTGTGTTAAATTGTAAAATTGTGGTGTTATTAAAAATTTAAACATTTTATTAGTTTTAATATTTTGTCCAGACTTGCTTGTCGATGTAAAAGTAATGTCGGTCATGTTTCCCTCCACAACCACTGCTGATTCATTCCATCATTAACATCAGGTTTCTAAATTTGGTTTGAAAATGTTTTTGCTCATTTCCTTGTAATCATTAATAATATATAATATATTAGCATAACATGTATGATCCCAATTTAAATTACAGCATGATACATGAAGATATTATGCAAGCAAAGGATAAGCATATGCCAATCAAAATCATGAAGTTCAATAAATACAAGCATAAACATTCTACTTGGATCACACAGGGTCTTCTAAAATCTTTCAAATATCGAGATTCGCTTTATAAGCAATTAAAAATGTCTAACTCTAACTCACCTAACTATGAGGTCATTTTAACCAACTTTAAAACATTTAACTCGATATTAAAGAAAAATATTTGTGCAGCCAAGAAACATTATTTCGAGTTATGTTTTAACTGTTCCAAAAATTATATTACAAACACTTGGAAAATCATGAATGAAATTCTTTCTAAAAATAAAGCAACAAATTATTTTAATTTAAAGATAATGGCATAAATATAACCGATATAACGGATATTGCAAATAAATTCAATAACTATTTTACAATATCAAACAAGTGTTCCAAAATGTTTGACATTCTAAACAGATTAAAGCATGAAATTAAAATACATTAATATTATCTCATATTGCACAAGGGATTCAATATGATGCCAAAAAGGATTATAGTTATTACTTAAAAAAACAAGTTGACTCTGTTTTCAGATTTAAGAATGTATATAAAGAAACTGTAAAGAAAACAACAGAAAGCCTTCCAACAAAAAACAGTTGTGGTTGTGATGGTATTTCTTCAAAACTGTAGAAAATAATAGAACCTGCCATCATTAAATTGTTAGCCCTATTAATAAACTAAGTAATAAATGCAGGCATATTCCCTCAAACTCAAAATTGCCAAAGTTATTCCTATTTTCAAGAAAGATGATCCATCACTATTTAAAAATTACAGACCCATTTCTCTCCATCCTACTATTTCAAAAGTGTTAGAGAAACAATATATAGTCAGTTATATGTACATTTCAACGATTCCAAACTTCTTGTGCCAAGTGTTCTGGCTGTTTCTCCTATATAGTGTTGGTCACATTCTTGTATGTCATATACTGATACTTGTTCTGATAGTTTATTAATGTAGGGTAGACCTATGGCATGTTGTCTTCTGCTGGTTTCTGTGGTGATGTTCTCCTTCCTTCTCATTGGTTGCGTGGTGTTAAACATCCAAGTTTTGTAACCGTTTGCTTTCAGCACTTTCTTGATGTTGTCCACCTCTGTGTTCTTGTCTTCTTCTTCTGTTATCAGTATATGACATACAATGCCCAGAATGTGACCAACACTATTATAGGAGAAACAGCCAAAACACTTGGCACAAGAATCAAAGAACATCTATCTTGTCGCCAACCCCTATCAGCTATAAGTGAACACAAACTGAACACAGGCCATCAGTGCTCTATGAAGGACGTTAATATTCTAGACCACGAGGAGAACTGGCACAGGAGAAAAATAAAGGAGGCGATTAACATCCACAGAAAGAAACCCACGCTGAACCGAGACGTCGGCCAGGAGCTCCCACCAGTCCTACTCCAGCTTGTGTCACATGACATTGGTCATGTGACACATCCGTAACTTGAGTCTGCTGAAGAAGACTGCGAGATGCAGTCGAAATATTCAGAACAAACTTCAAGTTTCTTGAGAGGTAATTATGCTTAATATTAATAACCAAGAAACCGGATCATCTATCCATTCAAGGAACTTGACACTTGTTCTTAATAATACCTCAAAAATAGAAGAAAAGAGAAGATAGGAACTCACAGTTTGCAAGATTTTGCAAATTCAATACTAAACTGCTATATTTGCTATCAAAATCAACTAAATCAGTAATACATAATTATAATACTATCTACTGCAAATTATTTGACATATTACCACACATATTTGAATATATACACTCGAATATTCATGCACTCTTTCTCCTTCTGCACACACACACACTGTCATAACCTTTTGTTTAAATGAGTTAGTTAATTACATTTAATTAGTGGCTCCTATGAGAGCGAATGTAAAGTCTTTATACAAGTCACTGACCCCTTATCCAGGGGTAGAAATTAACTTTTCTGGGCAGTGGACCACAGGACCACCAGTTCTGGAAATCTGGTGGTCCTGCCAAATGTCTGGTGGTCCATACCAGATTTAGTGAACTGAAGGTAACTTTGTTACATGAAACTTGGACAGCAGAATAATGCACAAACACGTAATTTTTTTATTTTATTTAGATTTGACATACTGTATAAGTCAAGAAAATGTTACTGATATAAAAATTATCACAAAATTAAAAAACTCGCATCACGCCGATTTAAATTTAAAATTGGTTGTGGCAATTTTTGCTATGCTCAACATATGCTACGTTGAAAAAATTTGAAGAAAACTTTGCATAGTAGATCACTATTCTAAATCAATAAGAATTATTTCATCAATTAATTGTAAAAGATGAAACGACATTTTGTGAAAAAAAGACTATCGCACAATTGCTATGGAGTTCAGAAGCCATGCTGAAACTCTGTGGTAAGACGCAATGGATTAATTAAATAAAGCATTTTTATGCAAAATGCTTTTATGCAAAATGCTTTATCGCCAAATTTGTGCATTTCTATATAAATCATGTGTTCTACTGCACATAGTTAATTGATAGATAGAAAAACTGGTATATACATGTATCGCATTTTGCAGCAAACACTTTTACCTCCACCACTATCAACTAGATGGCAGCACAAAACTAGTTTTAACTCAGTTGACGGGGTTTTGGCGTATACATGATTTAAATGGATAAACATGTCGGGGCTTTTTTTGTTGATATCTTTCCTGTGGTGATTATTACGAATAGCTGCGTACATGTTCATCCAATTTGATAACAGATTGGAAAAATTCATGGAACAAAATAAAATACTAAGTGACAGCCAGTATGCTTTTCGGAAAAAACAGATCTAAATCTTTGGCTTTATTAGAAATGACCGATGAAATAACTAATGCAACTGACAATAAAAAAGTTTCAATCGGGGTGTTCATAGACTTGAAAAAAGCTTTTAATGCTGTCAATCATAATTTATTTATAAAAAAGTTAGAAATGAATGGAATTCGCGGTATAGTACTTAAGTGGTTAGTCAATCTGTCTACATTGATGATACAAAGTCGCATCTCTTAGAAGTAGTATGTGGCGTGCCACAAGGTTCAAACTGTCTCTTAATATTAATAAAACTAATTACATGGTATTTGGAAAAGGAAGGATTACTTCAGATATTGCAATAACAATAAACCAAAACATTATAGAAAGAGTCTATGAAACTAAATTTCTTGGCATAATTATCGATGATAAGTTTTCTTGGAAAGCACATATACAATCGGTAAAATCCAAATTTGCTAAAACAATATCAATAATTTATAAAGCCAAATTTTTTATAAAGGCCTCAGCATTGATTACTTTACACTTCTCACTTTTCTTGCCCCATACAGACTACTGCTCAGAGATATGGGGAAATACTTATTGAACATATCTAATGCCCCTATTCACTCTACAAAAAGTTATGAGAATTATTTGTGGAGCAAAGGCTCGTGACCATACAAATATCTTATTTATTAATCTTACATTTATTAAATTTTTGAACCTAATTGAATACAAAACATCTATATTGATGTTCAAAGTGAAATATAAACTATTGCCCAATAACATTCAAAGATTCTTTTATTTTAATGAAGATAGTTTGCACAGAATAAGGCAAAGGAACAAAAGCACTAAGGGCTAAATGTTTTCCCATTGCTGGTGTTAAGCTTTGGAATGGCCTCCATATTGCACTAAGAAACTGTAAAAATATTTGAGTTAACATTTTTTTTTACAAAACATCTATACTTGATAGATACAAAAGGGATATTTTATTCTGAGACGTAATATGTTTACTGCATTAGCTTTTGGTGTATTTATGTTTTATCAGTATTATATGAGTAAAAATATATGTGTGTGTGTATATGTATGCAAACTATGCATAATTATTCTAACAAATTAACACAACAGGGGAGAGTACACATAAGTTTAGACTTAAATTCTCTCCGTTTCCAGCATAATATTATAGCACATTATGATTTTTACTATTCATCTTTTAAGTACGCATGATTTAACTGTGCATTGTCTAGAAATGTTCTGCATTAGCAATTTATGTATATACGCTGCATATATGTAATGTTGGAAATAAATGTATTATTATGCAGCGAAATGTGTTATATGTTTAAATTACATCAATAATAACCGAACTCTCTGGCGCATTTCCCATGTCATGTTACGTCATGACTGATGGTAGCAAGTCAGTGGAACAAGTACATTGGTCAGTGTCTCATCATATAAAGTATCTCCTGTGTGTTTTCAGCCAATATAAAGGCCATCGGGCGCTTTTGGCATTGGCTCACGGGTGAACATGGTCTAAAAAATGGCTCAAAATTTCCAGTGGCCCACCAGACCACCGCACATGAGTGGACTGGTGGTCTGACAGCATTTATGGTAGATTTGGGCCACCGGACCATTGTTAATTTCGAAAGCTGTAGCTGTTATTGTGTTCGTATTTTTCCATGTGAACATATTAATGCATATTTTGTTTTATTGCTTGATCTGTATTTTGTATTGTAAACAGGGTCAAAAATAAACTTTCTTGCTCTTGTTCTTTCTTCTTCATAAACAAACAGTCTGCACCACTGGGAACAATATTTTATACACTGTGTCTTCACAATTCATTATTACTTTATAATAAAAACGGGGTTTCTGTAGCAAATGATGTCTTATGAAACCATAACAATATCAGTGTAATAGGCTTCCAAGTTTATTGCCATGTTATGTGGGGACAGGTCACTAGTTTACTTCCATGTCCATTGTAGATAAATAAAGTATTGGTGATCTGGAGACAGTAGCTCCTTTGTTAGATTTGTCATACTCTGAAAAATGGTATCATAAACAGCAACATTGGCATATTTGAAACCTACACTGATCACAAAAATGAATTTCTCGAAAACAAAATTGGTAAATTTGACAAAAGCTCTACTGCAGGTCGATGACATGTTAAACATGCAAATTTTGTGAAATGCCTTTGCTGGATGATATACTTGTTTTACCTCTCCCATGACATCGTCGGGTTGGAGCATTTCCAGGGAGGCTGACGACGGGAGGCCTCTACTCATTGGGTTGTACATCCTACTGCCGTTGTTGGAAGCAGACGGAGCTTTAGATCCTGGTCGACCTCTCGTATTACCGTATCTAGTGATGTCTTCCAGCTCGCCCCTCGACACCACATGCAACTTATGTTCCATGTGTTCACTGTCCATTCTCGTGATTTTGTTTTATAAAGTTTCTGAAGAAAAACAATTTTTGTCAAATGAAATTACTTTAGAGAGAAATTGTGAAACTATAAAACTACACATCATCAATATACAACTTTTAGGCAGTCACCTGTTGATATTCTGGTCTAAATATTGATATTAACATGCCTTTTAGAAATATGAAACAATTACAAAATCATGACTGCCAATATTCTCCCAGAAAAATATTAGACCACATCTAGGATATTGTGTACAAGCCTGGTCACCTTATTATGCTATATAAGATATTTTAATGCTTGAGAAAGTGCATCTTAGGGCAACCAAACTGGTTATAGGAATTAAGGAATTTACATATAAGGAAATATTAACATGACTAAAACTATATAGACTAGAAGAATGGAGATTATGAAATTTAATTGAGACTTTTAAGTTGTTAACCGGGAAGGAGAACGTAAACACAGATAAGTTTTTAAACATTAATCTAAATAACCTGCAAAACCACCCTCTATAAACATAAAAAATAGAATCGATAAAGAATGTTTAAGATATGGGCGAAATATAAAGGGCTAATCAGTAGCCTTGCAAGTGCCCATTAGGTGTAGTAGAAACGAAACTAGTTTCTCGTCCCCGTCCACTTCCTTTTTTGTCACTGCCTCCTTTTTTATTATTTACTATTGAAACAAATATTATTTAAACAAGATTTTTGGTTCCGTGAAGAAACTGGCTGTCAGAAGTACTGTTCGACTCATTCAGTTCACTATTTATGCATCATACAGGTTATAGGGCTGTATGTGCATTCTACAGTCTAAAATAAGAACAATGGCCCTTTGTTTTAGACTCTAGCTTATGTCATCCACTTAATGTGGTAACATGATTTCCTCCCAGTGGTTTCAGTTCTTCACTGCAGTTAGTAAATTTGTCCCACTGAGGTTCGTGTCTTTCTCTATGATGTTTTGCAGAGTTGTTGTTGGTTGACCTCTTCTCCGAGGGCCATTGGGCTTCCAGAGCAGGACTTTGTTGACTACATCGTCATGACTAATCACATGACCTGCCAACAAAGACTCTGTTGTCTCACAATGATAATGATCTGTGGGAGGGGGCCATGCAGTTCTTGTGATGGCACCATGACGTTTTGAGTTTTCTGCAGCATTCTTGTGTAGGTGCCATCCAATGCATTTTCTACTGTTTGTGTTAGCAACCATGGATCGCATCCATATATCAGGATCGGTTCAAACGTCATCCTGAAAATTTCAGTTTGGTGAATCTGTAGATGGGCGCTCTCCAAAGTTTGTCAAGGGCATGAACTGCCATCCATGCCTGGGCTTTTTTTACACTGGATGTCATGTTGTGAGTTTGTGTAGGATCCAAGATATTTAAAATCCTCTACTTTCTCAATTTGACTCACATCTGAATAGTGCACACTATCATTAGCAGGTGGGTTGATGTGCATGTATTTTGTTTTGCTTGGATTGAGAAATATTCCAGTAGATTTGGAAGCACTTTCCACTTTATGAAATAAAAGTTCTGCTTCTTGTATCGTGTCACTGAACAGAGCAATGTCATCGGCATAATCCAGGTCAGAGAGATGGGAGGCTGGATGTCTGGTGCTTCGGCGTCTGGTTATGGTTAGTCCTTCTCTGTCATCAATCGCAGTTCTTAGGGTGTAGTCAAAGACTATGACGAACAGGTATGGGGCGAGAGGGTCTGCTTGGAGAACGTCTATGTTTACGTTGAAATTATATACTCTTGATGCAGATTCATTTACATAATGCCACTCTCAATCAGTAGAAATGCCATTCAGTTGTATACCTGTGATACAAACTAATGAAACCATGGCCAAACCTACACATGACATTCATAAATACATTCAACATTGTGTTTGCTTCTTCTTTTTTTCTGGTCAATTTAAGTATTTTTTCGGAATAACACGTACGTGCCATATTCTATTGACGTAAATGTTTCTATTCATCTGCCATTCCCGATTAATTGGCAAATGGAATGGCAGGCTTTATGGTAATATGCATCACTGGCATCTTCCATGTTGCATCAATAAAACTACAGCTTGTCTTCACCTTAAATCAACTACAGTGAACATCTGAGACATGGTGGCCATCTTCGAAACTAGTAATAGCAAAAAAATAATAAATAATAAGGACCACGATCCCTCTTCCTTTAAAAAAAAAAAAAAAAGTCCGGACGAGAAACTATTTTCTTTTTTACAAGGCCTACTTATAAGTGTAAGTGTCAGAGGCAGGGCATTGACACTGTCACTATCTAGAGACACGACCAATTTAATTGTCGGACCTAATTGTCAATTGACAAGTGTCAAGTCTAGACAGTGGCAGTGCCAGTGTTTGTTTGAAAGAGTATTTCAAAGAGTCTGTTCATTAACAAGATTTAACAAGATTTGCCATCCAAGCCAAAGGCCCAGATGGCAAGTGGACAAGGAAGCCATTGGCTTATCGAGAGTCCAACAATGTTCATCTACTTATAACCCGCCCTCCTGAGATATGTGTCAACCTTGTTTTTAAACATATTCACGCTGCTAGCAGTTACACAATCTGTAGACAATTTGTTCCATTCATTTATTGTCCTCTTTGAGAACGAGTGCTTCCTGATGTCCAATCTACATTGATCCTTTACTAATTTTACCTCATGTCCTCTAGTTCTGCTATCCTTCTTGAGTGAGAAAAACATATTTCTATCAATATTTTCATACCCATTCAATATCTTAAAAACTTTAATCTGATCTCCTCTTAACCTCCTTGTCTCTAGAGTTGTTAAACCACATTCTTTCAGACATTCTTCATAACTAAGGTCTCTAAGTTCTGGAATCATTTTAGTTGCTCTCCTTTGTATGCGTACAAGCGTATCTATATCCTTCTTACGATATGGTCTCCATGCTTGTATACAGTATTCTAAATGAGGTCTAACTATTGCTTTATAAAGAGGTATAATTAACTTTTTTCCCTTGTATGTTATGTTTCTTCTAATCAATCCAAGAATTTGATTACCCTTTGAAGCTGCAATACCACACTGCTCTGAAACTTTCATATCAGCGCTTATTGTAATTCCTAAGTCCTTTTCTTTTACAGTAGTACCCAGAACAGTATCTCCCATTTTATAGTTTACATTCAAGTTCCCATGTCCTGTATGTAGGCATTTACATTTCCCAAAATTGAACAGCATCTGCCATTTCTCAGACCATTTCACTAATCTGTCTAGATCGTTTTGTAAATGTTGTTTATCACCATCAGTATTAACCTTTCTAAACAGTTTTGTGTCATCCGCAAAATTCAGTACGTTACTTGTTATACTGTCGTCCAAGTCATTGATATATATTAAGAATAATATAGGTCCTAATACTGATCCTTGAGGTACCCCACTCAAAACCGATTTCCAATTTGAAACTTCTCCATCTACTACAACTCGTTGTCTTCTGTCAGTCAGCCATTGTTCTATCCAGTCAGTTATGCTATCCCCGATACCATGGGCTTTTAATTTAAGTAGTAATCTTTGATGTGGCACTTTGTCAAAAGCTTTCTGAAAATCTAAGTAGATAATATCTACTGGCGATCCCACGTCTATCCACTTAGTGATTTCTTCCAAAAAACATAACATATTTGTTAAGCATGACCTCGCTTTAAGGAATCCATGTTGAGATGAATTTAATAATTTATGCTTAATGAGGAAGTCCACCATATGGTCTTTAATTAACCTTTCTAATAATTTAAAAATCACTGACGTTAAACTCACTGGTCTGTAATTTTCTGACTTATTTCTCGAACCCTTTTTAAATAATGGTATGATGTTTGCTTCTTTCCATTCAAACGGAACAACTCCCTCTTTTAATGACAAGTCGAATACTCTTGCAAGTGGTATACTGATTTGTTCTACTGTTTCCATTAGTAATTTTGGAGGAATCCCATCCACTCCCGGTGATTTGTTATCCTTCATTGCCTTTATTTTCTTAGCTACCAATTCTGGAGTTACAACTAACGGACCTAAATAGTCAGATTTAGCCTCCTGAAATTTAGCATCAGCAACTGGTAATGAACTAATATCTTCTTTGGTAAACACTGAACTGAAGTAACCATTTAGGTCTTCCGCCATTAAAAACCCCTGTGATACTATATTTCCAGCACTGTCTTCTAGAGGTCCAACCTTGTCTTGTACGTTTTGTTTACTCCTGACATATGCATAAAAACTCTTGCTGTCATGTTTTATGTTACATGCTAGTTTTTGCTCATAGCTTCTTTTAGATTGTCTGATTTCAGTTGTAGCTGCATTAAGTGCCTCTTTGTAATTTGCAGTCTTCTTCCTTTCTGGTACGCCTATAAACCCTCCACATAGTTTGTTTTAACACTATTTTTCTAATAGCCTCTTTTGACAAGTGTTTCTTTCTACACAGTTTTCCTTTTTTTTTGGAAGGGAAAAAATTTATCGATGATACTCTCAATTTCTTTTTTTTAGAATATTCAAACATTCAATTGCGGTCTTATTCATCAGTATGTTATTCCAATCTAGCTTTGCTAAGTATTTTCTCATATCTTTGTAGTTACCTTTGTGGAAGTTTCTCTTGTACGCTTTCTTATTTTTACTTTCTGATTTTACATTGATGTCAAAATGTATTTGATTATGGTCACTGTTACCCAATGGTTCAAATATTTTTACATTGTCCACTAATTCTTTTTGTGATGACAAAACTATATCTAATACATTTTCTCCCCTGGTTGGTTCTAGCACGTGCTGAGTAAGAAAGCTATCCTGGATTAAAAATAGAAATTGTTGGTCCTCAATCCCTGTGCTCTCTAGAGAATTCCATTGTATGTGTCCATGGTTAAAATCTCCCATTATGATACAATCCCCTTTACTAACTTCCTTTATAGCGGTTTTTATTTTTGTGTTGTCCTCTTCGTTTAAGTTTGGACTTCGGTAAACTAATCCAACAGTTAATTTTGAATTTCCTGAAACAATTCTGCACCAAACAGCTTCATCGCAATCTGCTTCCCTTTCTAGTTTTATTTCATAAGCCTGAATAGATTCTTTAACATATAAAATAACTCCCCCGACCCTTCTTCCTATTCGATCTTTCCTAAACATTACGTATCCTGTCAGTCCCAATTCAGCATCTGATATATATATATGTGTTGTTGGCCCATGATTCAGTTATACCAATTATGTGAGGGTCAATATCTTCTACCATAATGTTTAACTCGTTTTTCTTATTTACTATGCTCCTTGCATTTAAACATACGCATCTATAACCTTTTTCAGAGATGTTTTTCGGATGATTTAATATTGGTTTATCTGTGCTAGTGGCCTCTTGTTCTGCCTGAGACACCTCTAGGTAACCCCCTTGCACTTCTAGTTTAAACAATTATCCTATATACACCCGCTAACTGCTAAAGATAGTGGGGCCGTTGCCAAACTGATGTGAATACACAAATAAGTATTATCCTGCTACTACTAACCCAACCAACTGTATCATTAGTGTATGCACGCGCCGGGTATGCGCGTGTACATAATCGCCAAGGAAACGGCATCGATTTGAACAAAAACAGATTCCGATGTCAATGTGCTGCTGCCGAAATATCTACCGCAACGTATATTGCTCGGTAACTATATTACATACTTACTGTGTGTATAATCTACGATGTCATATGATGAAACTGCACAAGTCATACACAAGTCATCACTTTTAATCTTTATTAATTTCGGCGTCGGACGCAATAAATATCGTGGAATGTAGTAGTTCCTACATAAACTGATTATTTAGTTGTAACTTGTAAGCAATGCAATGCAATAGTCGGCAAAGTCCTGCAAGGATGTTGCGCAGATATGACCACGTGACTGGTCAAATACTGTTATAATGTCAACACACCCAGTAAACGTCTCTATAAAAATCTTATTTTTTAAAAGAAATAATTCACATTAGCGCGTTTTAGTGGCGGCCGGCGTGATATATGTGGCGCCATCTACCGACCATATTTAAAAATTATGATAAAATTGTATATTAATTTTATATAATTGTAAATGCGGAAACACATGCTATGTTGTTGAAGCTTTCAGCAATAATATAACTGTTCTATTTGAATTGAAACTATTATGTTTTTGTATTTCCATTGGATTTATCAGTTGTAAATAAATAATTCAATCAAACATTGAGCCGTTTGCAGACTAGAAGTAAATTAACGGTATGGTATAAATGCATCGTTTAATAACAATACTTCCGTTTGAGCCACGCGGTTTTGATTTTCAAATCAAAATATACAATGATTTCTCATAATGCCGGTAGTACGTGACACGCTTGCTCCGTGACACTATCTGGTCGTTGAGTGCATTGACATAGTTGTGTTTATTACTGTGTTAAATAAGGGTGTTTGTAGTTTATCAAACTAAAAAAGCATTAAACTGAAAATGGCAACTCGCAGCACCAAACATCCAAAAAAGATGTCGGCGTTTTCTGTGTTCAAAGGCAAAAAAGTTAGTATACTGGTGATTTGTGCTATGATCTATGGCGTAGGCGTAGCTTAGCGTAGCGTACACTGTATTGACACAATGTCGTGATCCGTATATTTACAAACACACACACACACACACACACACACACACACACACACACTTAGTTTTCTTAGACTTAGATTTTTTTTAGGGTCTGGTATACACAATGTCATAAAATATTTGACTATCAGGCTATCTGGTGTCAATACAGCTACACAAGTGTGCGCACTTTGTGCTTTTGTGTTAAAAAACACAAAAAACTTTGTTGATCTCGATGCTTGTAAACAATTATTTGTGTTAAATTCATATAAATCAGCGATTAAAAAAACGGAAGTAAAAAAATCATAAATCAATGATTTTTTTTGGAGCGATTTAAATCATGATTTAAATCAATGATTTAAATCAAACAAACCTGCTTGCAATGCTCTACGACTTCCTGGCACCTACATTTAGTTAAACTAAATCACTGCGCACTGACACTAGGTATACTTCATTCAGTCTTCAGTTTTTTTTTCAGTTTTACTCCAAACAGCCCCTTCTGGGACTACCATAGGAGTGTGGTGCTTGGTGCGCATGAAAAAGGTGCATATAAGTGTGTGCAATTAAAAAGTGGATTAAAATCAGATATCCTCCTTATAGACGAATGAGATGAGCTGGAGGGGCAAGATAGACAGTGCTCACAGCTAGTTGGAAGGGGTGAATGTAGGGGAGTCTTATTATTTCAGCGGCCACTAGGTATACTCGAACGCCACTGACCTGGTCTGCCGGGCATTCCATATCAAGTCAATCAAGAATTTACATGACCGTCTTCAATTTTGATGAAACTTGTTATGTTCGTTTGTGTTCATGAGTCCATCTTATCAACCAAATTTCAGCTCAACCTGACCTTCCTTTCCAGAAATAGAGGTCATCAAAGTTTGACCCAACCATGACAACCTCACGACCTTCCAGGTGTTATAACTCATCTCCTAGGTAACCTACAGATGTGATGTTGGTGTCATTTTAAAACTCTGATAAATGTCTATCTGTGTAGACAATTAAACACAAAAGTTTGAAAGTTTGATCATGCGCATTTCAATACTTTAGGAGTTATAACATTTTTAATGCAACATCGTGTTTTATAGCATACTTGTGTCTATCCTTGTATGCTATAAAGCACTAAACAACATTAAAAACAAGTTTTACCTTTGACTTGACCTTGCAAAAGTCATGTAACGTCAGATTTTCGTGAAATTTGTATATATTGTAGCACACATACCTGGCAATAATTGTTGACAATTTGAACTGGCGCATTCCAGTACTTTGACAACAATTCCCTTTTCAGTGACAGTGTTCAAGACCACAAATTGATGATGTTTCTGAATTAACAATTTATCTCACCTTTTTACACACACATAATGAATGTGTGGTTTCTCTGTTCTACTGTTGAAACCATTCCTCTAGTGCATTAGACACTTGTGCCATTTGTTCTTTCTTCAAGGTATTATGTTCTTCCAGTTGCTGTGGTAGGGGGAGCAGTGGTTAGGATGTCCCCCATGCCTACCACCAGGTTATCAGGTCGTTCGGGGTAAGTAAATGATCTGGCTGGTCCACGAGGATTGAGAAAGCTAATAGCCACCTCTCTTTCTCTCTGATCTTGGGACGTGATCATTCCAAGCCACCACCATCCATCATACTGAACTGTGCCGTAACCATTCACCTCTTCAAACCTGATGACATGTTCTTCAGCTGTCACGGTTTCTTGTCGGATTTGTGTTCTTGTCGAGAATTGACTCACTTTTACTTTGAACAATGACACAGGATGGAAGCAGTGCAACTATCACGTCCCCGGCACTGTACGCACCTTTGCAAAGCGGCTCTCAAGCAGTTTCCCTCAGCTTCCCAATCTCCGACTGAAATATTCAACATTTAAGGAGGGAACATTTTGCTTTGCAAACTCGTACAGCTGGTGAGGTATCTGGATCTAATCTTAATAAGGCCTCTGTAGACTAGCCTTTGTTGCCATCCTCTTCAGTAATCCCCCAACACCATCGCACAGCCCCTTGCCATGTGAAGTGGCAAAAAATGCCATTCAGCTTTAAATCCAAAGTCCACAGAATGGTGGTACAAGTTCTTACCGTTCTTGTATTGACCTGCACAACCATCTGAGAAATAGAACACTTTCTTTGGCTTCTCTACGAACATCTCAAGGAACAGAAGATGTTGAAACAGATGGACTAATAGTGTCATATGTCAGGTAGAGACAGCAATACATGACACATGCTTTGACATTCCGTTCTCCAACCAGTAATAAACAAATGGGTGGATGGTAGCTTGAGCATTGTTCCAGTGATATGACTGGATTTCATCTTGCATTACAAAAGTGAAGTTTTCGACAAAATCACCCACAACAAGTACCTCCTTTTCACCCAGCATGTTGTCTCGCAGGTCTTGATAGTATGGTGTTTGTACTTCGTCAATGAAATCATGAAGGATGATATATTGGAGATGTTCAGTGAAACTTTGAATGAATTCATCAATTGTCTGATGGATGGTTTCTAACGTTGATCTGTCTGTTGTGGTCCACTTTCGGTTTTTCAATTTCGTCAAATGCATTGAGCATTGAGCAGCAGTTCTTGAAAGATCTGAACACATGGACACTGATTGCACTTCTGGAGGAGGCAGTCCAGTGAGGTATCATGTACATGTGATTTACAAAAAAAATCAGGTATATAAAATGTTATTTTGACATCTCGCTAGCTACAGATCATCATACTATTTATACAAATATTAAGTATACCAACATATACAGATAATTGCCTTATGGGCAGAGAATATGCAGAGAACAAAACAGCACATTCTAGGAAAGCAGCCCCCATTTGCATATTGACAGATCATGTGACTCATTTAATTCTTACCACATGACTAGAGTGACATGAGATGATGGTGCATTTAAAATGCCATAACTCTTAAAGTATTGCAATGCGCATGATAAAACTTTCAGTGATTATTGCCAAATATGTATGCTGCAAAAAAATCAACAAAATCTGAGGTTACATGATTTTTGGTAGGTTAGGTCAAAGACTAAAAAAACATGTTTTTAACATTCTTGTTTGTGTTTTATTGTCTACACAAATATACATTTATAAGAGCTTTAAAATGACAACAACATCACATCTGTAGGTTACCTAGGAGAGGAGTTATAACACCTGGAAGGTCGTTAGGTAGTCAAGGTCGGGTCAAACTTTGATGACCTCTATCTCTGGAAAGGAAGGTCACATTGACCTGAAATTTGGGTGGGAACATTGACTCATGAACATAAATTAACACACCAAATTTCATCAAAATTGAAGGTGGTCATGTAAATTTCACCCTGTTTTTGAATGATTTGGCATGAAATGCCCTCTACACGATGGGGCGTACTGCCTATTTAAAACTAATTTTGTTGTGGGCCTGTTGCCAGTTTACATATATGTATTTCGTGACATGCTCTATATAGACATGTCATCAGGAAGCAGAAAACAGTGCTCTTAATAATTATTATGAGTAAGTTTATTGGGCGATATTGTTTGAAATCGATGTGTGAACGATGTCACATGATGTTGGAAACAACAATCTTTTGCCTAACTGTGCACAAGCATGATGATTCCAAACCAAAGCAGTCAGTGGAGTTTCTGGAGATAAACAATATTTACAAAAAAGATATAGACAAATTAGTGAAATGGTGTGAAAAATGCAGATGTTATTAAGTTTTGGGAAATGTAAATGCCTACACACAATACACAGAAACTTGGATGTTATCTATAAAATGGGAGATACTGTTCTAGGTAGTGCTATAAAAGAAAAGGACTTAGGAGTGACTTATTTGACTCATACCCTTGTACTCCGTGTGGAGCATAGGTCGACCACAAGCTTCCTCCACTTGGCCCTGTCTCAGGACATAACTTCCAGCTGACCCCAGGAATGTCCCAATGTCTGCCCTTCAGTCTCCACAGAGCTTCTCCAGGTGGAGCGGGGTCTTCCTGTCTTCCGTTTCCCTTGTGGGTTCCATTTTAGAGCATGGCGTACCACACTGGATGTTGGTTTTCGCAGGGTGTGGCCCAGCCAATCCCACTTTCTTTTCTTGATCTGGGCTTATACTTGTGCTTGTCCTGTTCTTCTCCAGATTTCTTCATTTGTGGTTTTGTCCTGCCATTTGATGTGAAGGATGGCCCTCAAGCATGTGTTAATGAAAGTTTGCACTTTATGTGTTAAGGCCTTTGTTATGTGCCAGGTTTCACATGCGTAAAGAAGGACTGACTTTACGTTGGTGTTAAAAATCCCAAGCTTGGTCGTGACGGAGATGACCTGTGAAGTCCAAATGGGTCTCAGAGTCTTAAACGCTGCTGTGGCTTTCCCTATCCTGCTTTTGATGTCTCGTTTTGTGCCACCGTCTCTGCTCACAACACTTCCCAGGTATGTGAACTGTTCCAAGTCCTCTATATCCTCACCCCTCAACTGTGTGCTATTCTTGTTCACGTCATTTGCTCTCATAGTCCTGGTTTTCTTTTTGCTTATCTTCAAATCCAATTTTGCAGCAGACTCATACAGTGATGCCACCTTTTCCTGCATGTTGTCATGACGATGTGAAAGTAGTGTGACGATATCCTCTAGCTGTTTGGAGAGTGTCCACTGGATGCCCCGCTGGCAACCTATTGTTGATGCCATAATCCAATCAACTGCCAGCAGGAACAGGAATGGAGACATCAGACATCCTTGGCGAACCCCTGATAATATGGAGAAAGGTTCAGTCAAGGAGCTGTTGTGAACAACCTGGCGAGTGGATGGTTCGTAAGTTATACAGATCAGTCTGATGATCTTTTCCGGGATACTGTAATGTGCAAGTAACTTCCAAAGGGCAGTACGGTCAACATTATTGACAGCTTTTTCGAAGTCTACGAAAGTGATGTACAGAAGAGAATTCCATTCCAGGGTCTGTTCAATAATCACTCGTAGAGTAGCTATATGGTCCCTGCATGATCTCTCCTTCCGAAAGCCAGCCTGTTCTTCCCGCATTAGTCTGTCAACCTCAGTTTTCATTATTTCCAGAAGAATCCTGTTGAACACTTCTTGGTATTGACAGTAACGTGATGCCCCTCCAGTTTTTGCAGTCTTTCAAATTGCCTTTCTTGGGGAGCTTGAACAGGTGTCGATGTCTCCAGTCTTCTGGAATCTCTTCTTCAACCCATATCTTCCCAAAGAGCTGGTAAAGACAGTCCACTGATGTCTCTGTATTAGCCTTTATTGCTTCTGGTGGAATCCTGTCTGGACCATGTGCTTTCTCCTTCTTCAATTGCAGGATTGATTTCCTGTTTTGATGGCCTATCAGTGTTGATGCAAAGTGGTGTTTCAGCCGGAGGTATATCTGGAGGCTCATCAGGTGAAGGTCGGTTTAGAAGTTCTTCGAAATACTCTTTCCATCGGTTGAGTTGGTCTGCTTGGTTTGTCAACACCTGTCCAGTTTTGCCCATAATCTGTTGTTCATCTTTACGATGTGTACCCGCTAGCTTCCGTGTAATGTCATACAATTCTTTCAGATTTCTTTGTCCTGTGGCTTCTTTTGCTTGGCCGGCAAGTCTCTCTACAAAGTCTTTCTTGTCACGTTTTACACTTCTTTTTACCTCCTTGTCGGCTTTTGTATATAGTAGGTGTGCTTCTGTCTTGGCTGCTCTTGTTTTACTGTTGTTTATTTTTGCTTATCACTGCTTCCTTTCTGCTACCTTCTCCAAGGTTTCGGCTGAAATCCACTCTTTGTGCTGTCTTGTTCTCTTACCGAGTATCTTGTCAATGTTTCTTTCCATGCTGATTTGCTTGTTCCACTGTTGCATCGTCTTCAGTGAGGTTGGACAGGAGTTGATATCTGTTTGCTAGTTCCAACTGGAGCTGTACTTGGTTGTTATGTCTCTCAACAGTTCAGTGTTGTATCTGAATCCTGGTTTTGCTGCTGTTGGGTGATATCTCTTGAGCTTGATTTTTCCTGTGACCAGATGATGGTCTGTTCCTACATCAGCTCCCCTCTTGGATCGGACGTCTTGCAGGGATCTTCTAAAGGTACTGGAGATACAGATGTGATCAATCTGGTTCTCTGTCTGATGGTCTGGTGAAATCCATGTGATCTAGTGAATCCTCTTGTGTGGGAATACACTTCCCCCGATAACCAGACTGTTGAAGTGGCAGAGGTAGGTGAATAGTTCTCCGTTCTCATTTATCTCACCAAGGCCCACCTTCCCTATGACTAGCTCTTATCCTATGTTGTCCTTTCCAATCTTGGCATTGAAGTCACCCATCATGATTAGTGAATCTTTCTTTGCTTTTTGGTCCTCAACTGCCTGGAGTCTCCCATAGAACTTGGATTTTTGTCTCTGCATCTGAGTCGTATGTTGGGGCATAGCACTGTACAATCAGTACATTGCGTATTCTGGTGGTGAATCTTGCTGAAATTATGCGGGATGAAAATGCCTTCCAGTCCAGAAGGGCTCCAGACCAGACCAACTCCTTCTGTGTGCGGAGCGTCCTCTTCCTCGTGTCCTGAATAAATAAGGGTCTCGTCTGTGCTGACCGCGTCCATCTCGTCTCACAGAGACCGATTACTGCATGTTTGTACCGCCTCATCTCTGCTGCAATCTGGACGGTCTTCCCTGTTTGTTCTGGGAGAAAGAAGGTTCTGCAGGGCAGCTTCCTTGTGGCTTTCGCTGCAACGCTTCATACCCAATCCAGCCAGATTGTCTTCCCCTCCAGAGACTTGATTTTTGAAGAATTCCTGGGAGAAAGAAGGTTCTGTGGGGCAGCTTCCTTGTGGCTTTCGCTGCAATGCTTCATACTAAATCCAGCCGGATTGTCTTCCACTCCCGAGACTTGATCTTTTGAAGATTTCCTGGGAGAAAGAAGGTTCTGCGGGGCAGCTTCCTTGCGGCATTCGCTGCAACAGTTCATAAATCCAACCGTATTGTCTTCCCCTCCCGAGACTTGATCTTTTGAAGAAATGCTTGTAGTCGTTTCTGTAGCAAGCTTTGTTTTTACGGGGTGGGGCTGTTAACCCCATGCCCAACCCTCCTCCTTTTCTGGGCTTGGGACCGGCACGTACCTCCAAGAGAGTATGAGGCAGAGTTAGTAACAATAAGTGCTAATATGAAAATTTCAAAGCAGTGTGGTATTGCAGTTTCAAAGATATATTTAACATGCAGGGCTGTATAAGGAAACAGAGTTAATGATATATATATATATATATATATAAAACACATATATATATATGTATATATATATAATATATAAGGAAAAAGAGTTAATGATATATATATATGTAACATATATATGTATATATATATATATATAATATATATATATATATATAGAATACACTCTAGAACGAAAACAGAGTGGCCGTTATTTTGTTACATTAGTCAACCTCATGAAGAGATAGTTGCCAAAAACAGCAAATTTTTTTTAGATTTTTGCAGTATGGATTTCAAATCAGTTTGAATTGATTGTGGGAATATTAGATTAACACTATTGTGTACATTTTAATTGTGTTGATAAAATGCACCAGAGCTAAATCCCAAATGTTGCAGGATCCCATTTACACATCTGAGTAAACTTGAGCCCTACTGCAGTTCCAAGTACGGAGCAATAAACATATGATGGTTCTTGTCTTACAGGCTTGCAGTCTGACAGATGTTGATAGTGCAACTAGTAATGGTGTATCTAAAACACCGAAGCTGAGCAAATCGTCAAGTGCTGGCAACACACCAATTAACAGCCACGAGTCGAGTCTCAGCTCCATCGGTAGTCGACTGGGACTGCGAAACTCGGAGAAGAAGAAGGAGAAAGCAGATATAAAGAAGATGAAGGTGTGCCAGTGTTGTTGTGTAATGGTTTGTGAACATGTAGACAAACCATATTCTTGTTGTAAAGTCCATGAATTAATTTATAATATTGTTTTGAGAAAATGCAGCCAGTACAATATTTTGTATGATGAGCATATGAATGAAATTAATGGCTTTTATGATTATTATTTTAATACAATTCACAGTACTATTTATTTAATAAATGTTAAGATATCAGGTTGGTAATCCAGTTTGAAAAGCATTTTCCATGTTCTGACAACCAGGAGCTGACAAGTTTGTGAAATTTATTGGTCATGAACTTGTCAAAAGAGGTAAACAACATGTCATTTTTAGCTGAATCATTAACTCAGTGTAGTGACATGCTAATATTCCAACAAATCATGCAAAATATCACTTGATTTACTAGTTTTTGTTCATACATGTAGGAATTTGTATGTGTGCAGCACATTACCACACGACTTGTGGAACCTCATGAACAAGTCTGGTGTTTTGTTCTTTAATTTTTTTGCGTGTTGTCCTCGCAACCGTACTGTTTGTTGTTTGTAACAGAAGTTGCTAAAGAATGTCGGTAAGAACATGCGGCCATCATACCTGCCAGATTCAGCACTGGCAAGCCCTCTGTTGGGAAATCTGCCCAACGGTAATATTGACAGCGTTGAACTGAAGGCACTACGTCCCAAGGGCAGCATGGCTAACATGAGATATGAGCTCCCGCTGAAAGCAACTCCAGGTAAGACGTGTCTGTGTCAAAGATCTCAATAAAACAGAGTGGCAGTGGTGATTGGTATATAAAAGGTTGCAGTTGAAAGTTTGTAAATATGTGTAATTCCTTTAGCAATTTTTTTGCAAAAATGGTACTCTGAAAGGGTTAGTGTTTTATTATGTTTCTAACATCAGTTGGTTTAAACGTGTTACTAGTACTGTTATTATTTAATAAGAAAACAATATGTGACCCATCTTAACAAAATGAGTCACATGTCCCAATTTGAACATAGAAGTATTAGTATTGCTTTCATATTATGCATCAAGCAGCCAGATATCTCGATTCGAGCCGAAATTACGTTTCGTTAAACATGGGGTAGAAATCTTCAAACTGAGAAATCAGCCGTCAGAGTTTAATATGTTTATTACCAAAGCTACCTTAGTTACCATGCATAAATCTGGCATATACTAGGACCACTTGAAGATACAGGCATCCTCATGACATTCTACTAATATAATAAGATAGCACTATGCCACCAATGTCATAATGTGACACATTTTAGTTGAGATAATGGTTACTAGTGACGAACTTGGTTACTAGTAAGAACTTACTTGATTTTTGTGATTTAAAAATAATAAGCAATTTATTGAGCCTAGGGGAGACTCGGCATGTGGATTTAAAAAAAATGATTATTTTATTATTCAAAATGTGTCCACCCTATTTTGAGAGCATGTAGGTAGGTAAAGTCATCCCCCAGGCATTACGCCTTAGGAAGCCATGAAGGCTTATATGGCCAGTGCTTAAACCTGGTTTCTGTAGTGCGAAGCAACTTAGAGTGCAGTTATACTGACTCTCCTGGACGGGACACTAGTCCATCGCAGGTACCTTCCAAACAGTGTTTGTACTCATTTGCAGCTGAGTAGACTGAGGCAAAGTAGGGTAAACGAAATTGCCTAAGCTTCGAAAACGGCCACGGATGCCCACCATTTTCAGGGAAAATCTTAAAATCATTGTTTCATAAAAACAGCATTTGCGAAGTTGCATGTTTACTGACATCCAACTCATTTTGTTATGGTGGGTCAAATATATCTAATCCAGTTTGTTATTCAGATGCTTACACAAAAACAAAACTTTGCTAGCCTTGTCAATGCCCAAATTTGATTCATACTGTTGGCCTCCATGCAACTGAATGTAATTGCTTAAACATAATTTAATTACAGCATGGTTTTACTACTTGTACCTTCACAATCTCAATAAACACATTTAATTCTCGTTCCACTTTGACAGATGCAACGAGCATGTCAAAACTGCAAATGCCAATCAAGAAATCACTGGCCCCGGGCCCAATGAAGAGTGAGAGGGAGTCACGGAAACAGCACCCAGACACCCCGCCACCGCCCCTTCAACCCCGGGCCACCAGGCGACGCTCTGCCATCGCCATCAGCAGTGACAGCAATGCTCTGACACAGCAACAGCTGCACAAAAGAAGCAGCAGTGCGACAAACACAGCGGGTGCAGCCCTCCCCCCTCATCTACCCCCACGTGCTGCACGACGATCAACGTCAGCAGCGATCCCGCCCAGTGAAGTTGGTGATGTAGCGCCATCGCGGCCACTGAAGCGACGCAGGATCAGCCACAACAACAGTTCAGCCTCGGCCAGCAGTCCACAGAAATCCACAGTTAACTCATCCATCACTGCGGTGAGTAAGCTGCTAAAAATGTTGCATCTTTGGATAATAATAATAAATGTGACAAAATATTATTTTTCTTATGTTAGCAGGGCTTCACATTTGAAAATAACAGGCGAGCTATAAATCGATTTGTTAGTTGTTGTTTTTTTTACCGTGTGGTGGCGCCACCATTTCCCATTCAGATTCTGTCGTTGTCGCCATGAAATTTTAATTGGTGCTTGTTGGCGCTGACTTTTGTACAAAGAAATAAATGTTTACTTTAGTAAACCCCATACATTGCAATTGGTGAAACGGTTTTGAATTGCAACATGTCACCGATTACCATAGGCACAGCCTAGGCAAGGCCAGTGGCAGTGCTGTGGCAGTAACCAGTGTACTGTGCCCGGGCCGTGTCCACGACACGGCACTGGTTTCGTGTGCGACTTCACTTAGGTGGTTTGAAATTGAGATTCACATATACGCCACGTATAGGAATTAGATGTATAGTCATAACTCATAAATGCAGCTTAGTAGGCAACACCAATATAAACTGGGGTGAAATGGCATGCTTCCATTGCATCATAATGCCAAACGCACAAATCGAACTCGGAGCACAAAAATATGAATTTGTCATCCGCACATGAAACAGTGAATCAATGTGAAGTGGTACCGTAGATGTGCATCGTGAATTTATGTGTTCAGAGCGGTTGAAAGACGAAGTGGAACAATTACTAAAATTATTGTTTTCAATGTCTAATCAACTTTTACACTCTGTGTCAAATATACATTTCCGGTAGTTCAGATCCAGGTTATTATTTTCGATTCTCATTACAGTGTAGTCGGTCAATCAGATCGTAGCGAAATATTGTTGATTCCTTAACTGTTCCATAACTTTACATGTATACATGTATTTTATTCAGTTCAACATACAACATTATGTGACATTTAAACATAATCCGCATCGACATTAGTCCACTCATTTGATAACTTTTTATAAACCGCGCGGCCAGCATAGCTTCGATGGTGTTCTTGCAATCTTGGTGCAGCAGGCTGCGATCGCCATCGCTGGTGATGGATGATATGTGAACTCCGAATATTGGAGCCCGAACACTTCGTTATTAAGAGGTTAGACTTGCCTAGTGAATCTAATACTCAAGAAACTACTTGTCAAGACGAACTACTTGTCAAGACGATTTTAACAATTGACACGAGCGATAAATCGCTCCCTAGATTATTGATTTGCTCGAGCGATAGGGAGCGAGAGCGATCGCTCGCCTCAAACGTGATGCCCTGTGTTAGACATTTTAGTTACCTTACAATAAATTTGGTTGAATTCCGAGAAATTCAAGTTTTTTGTGAGGTAATTAAGATGTCACGCTGTATGATTACTCATTAGGATGTCTATCTCATTAACTTGTTTCATGTAGTAAACATTTTCCCTTTAGGTAGTTTTTTCTTTTTCCAAAAAAAGCATGTTTCATGTACTGTGTACCTACATAATATGTTACTTGTTTATTCGTGTAACAAATATCACGTTCAAAACTGTACAATTTAGAGATAGGTTTGTGATACATACAGAGGATAAGTTGACATTTTGCAGTGATACGCCATTATTACTGAACTTATGAGCCCTACAGTCCCAGTAGCTTCTTCAAGCTTGGCCTGCCTGCAATTCACTACGGTGATTTAGTCGCAATGATTCTAACATTTGCTGGTCGTGTTTCTGACTACTCTATTCCTTCATCAAACAGCTGAAGTCGTACAGTGTGTATATCAACGTAAGTAGTGCATGGCTTTGATCAGGGAGCTGGGTTTATTTTGCACAGATTGTCAACATGTCACATCATGGTTGACAGTTGAAATGTGGTCAATTGGTAAAACAATGTAGTTTCAGTTTGACAATTCTGTTAGATAACTAATCTTTGCACTTTCCCATATTTTTCCTATCATGCACATATAGCGCAACTATTAGGTGCCTTTATTGACCGCTGTTTAGTTGTTCTAGGTATTTAACAAAGGATAGTTGACATATTTTCAAGGTTTGTAATTGTGCATGGTACTGCAGAATCTCACATGACTCATATCTCTTGGTGCATGCTTTCATTACCTTTCAAAATGGTATTTATTAATCTTCTCATTCTACTGAATGGTAAAATTGCTAAAAAGAAGACCATATGTAAAGAACCTTGGTGTTTAAGTAATTCACATCAATCTTGTTGTGACGTGATCCTCAGACAGCGGTCCTTGGTGTCTAAGTCATTCACATCACTCTTGTTGTGACGTGATCCTCAGACAGCGGTCCTTGGTGTCTAAGTCATTCACATCACTCTTGTTGTGATGTGATCCTCGGACAGTGGTCCTTTGTGTTTAAGTCATTCACATCACTCTTGTTGTGACCTGATCCTCAGACAGCGGTCCTTGGTGTCTAAGTCATTCACATCACTCTTGTTGTGACATGATCCTCGGACGGTGGTCCTTGCTATTGTAACAACAGCTGACAGTTTATTTTCAGGCATGGCATAAATGTTCTTTTTAATGGATTTGGTCAAATTAATATTTGCTGTTTAGAAACATATATCAGGCCATAAATGTCGCATTTTCCCAAAGATGATGTCAAATGACTGATTAATTTTGGGAGATAACATAAAAACAGCAATATAATTTTAAAGCAAAGTTGGTCTAACAGCATTATATATATATATATATATATTTTTTTTTAAAGCAAAGTCATTCTAACCATGAAGTCACTGTATCCTCACTTTTCAAGTGCATTCTTGGAATATGTGATTGTCATGTGACTGTAGAACTCGAGCAGTAGCAGCGGTGTGTGTGGGGAGGAACGGACTGAGCCGATGCCAGCCCTCCCATGCGATACTGACACTGGCCTGCCCTACATGTTCGACAGTCAGGAGCAGGCGACCCGTCTCTTTGAGTGCCTCATCCACCCCGTCAAACCTGTCAAGTTCTTCAAGTGAGTCAACACACACAATGACACGGCTCACATGACTCCTGTTATCATCACACAGGTTCACGACTCCTATTGTCACTACACAGACTCACAATACTCCTGCTTTTACCGTGCAGTCATCTCTTGCATGACTTTTCCAGTCAAGACTTATATAGCTCCTGTTGTCACCAAGCTGTCTTTGCTCCCGTGCCTTTGATATCACCATGATGTCCAATGCAGCTGTATGTGGACACTTCCTGTTGCAGTGAATTATGGGAAAAGAAGCCTCTGTTGGTGAAGCGGCACATGCCCAACTACAATGACGGTTGGTTCAGCACAGCAGAGCTCGACAGAGTCATGCGAGAGGTAATGTGGACTGAGGTCATGTCTGCTTTGTCCCATTCACTGCATATGACTTATGTGGTTATATCCTCAAAACAGCCCTGTCTACGGATAAGTCAGGAGTGTTTCATGGTAGTGGGTTTATAGATAGAGACCACCAGCTCTGTGAGTCCATGACAGGGTACACATTTACCCCCTGTGTGGGCCCTTTTTCTTCCTCTTACATAGACACCTGGTAAATGGGACCTGTTGTTTTTAGTGCCTTATCTCAGGCCTGGAATTTGAACCCAGCACCTCATGATCGTGAGGTGAGCGCCAAGCCAATTGAGCTACTGTGCTAGTTAAAGATTAGGAGTTGAACGTCACTCTTAGAATTGGACTGAATTGGCGACGGGTATATATAAGGGGCATTTGTTAAAGGCGGATTTTTACGGAAAAGCAAGTATTGTATTGTGGGATTTTCAAATTGCAGGATTTTGTCCTCTGGGATTATGTCCAGATAACGTTAAAGATGCATCGTTGAATGTTAATGTGTTTTCAGGAGCGGTTGCATTTTTCCGAGAACATCGACGTTGTGACGTACACAGATGGGAAACGGGAGACACACAACCCTGGGGGAAGGGCATTTCCCTCTACTGTGTGGGATTATTATCAGGTGGGTGGAACATTTGATCCATTTGGATAGTATGAATCTGATCAACCAAAACAGGTCCATGTTTATAATTTATAATTTTTGTAGATGTGTGAATCTCTTTCTTTACAACAAAAATAAGTATGTATTTTTGTTTATTGTTATAATTTATTGTAATTTATACATTTTATATTTTTTCACATTCATGCAATAGACTTGTGAAGTGTATGTTTTAGTTTTTTAATGTACCCATTTTCTAATGTGACAAAACAAAAATTTCTTTTCATGGTTTTACATTTGTATGCACAATGTGGCCACTGGTGATAACAGGCATTGATTTTTATTGGAAATTGGTGGGAGTCCAGCTCATATTTGGGAGTCCAGTGGACTCTGTTCATATTTGGGAGTCCAGTGGACTCTGCTCATATTTGAGAGTCCAGCGGACTCTGCTCATATTTGGGAGTCCAGCGGACTGCTCATATTTGGGACTTCAGTGGACTCTGCTCATATTTGGGAGTCCAGCGGACTCTGCTCGTATTTGGGAGTCCAGCAGACTCTTCTCATTTTTGGGAGTCTGGAGAAAAATTTGGGAGTCCACATTTTTTCAACAAATCAAATAATAACTTAAACACATTCAATCCAAGTAATGTTTTATTTTATTGAATCGTCTCATTCATCTATGATGTAGACTACATATTACATATGGCGCTCAAATCTCCCGCATGCGTATGCCTCTCGTGCAAGCCCGAGATAGGATACCCAAGATGGCTGCGTCCATGTCGGATCCGAAAGCAGCGTGGTGCGCCATGCTCACGAGTATTCTTGAACTGACATAAGCGAGTATGACTGCGCGTTACATTGATAGATCATTAAAATTGGCTACTTTAACACTGGATTTATCATCTTTTAAAAATAGGGAGTCACACGGACTCCTACCAACAGACATATAAGGCGTCCATAGGTGAAACAAAGAGTCTCGGTATGGTATTTCTCACCCTGTTGTGTTCTGCCCGACAGAATGGCTGCTCGGTGCGACTTCTCAACCCACATACGTATTCTGTCAGTGTGTGGAAACTGCTGTCCATCCTACAGGAGTACTTTGGCTGCTGCGTCGGTGCAAATCTGTAAGTACCGTTCTCAGTCTGCCTTTGTCAACAGTTCATACAGATTTCAATGATGTTTCTCGTGGCCAAACTTATTTAAAAATTAGGCTGTTGTCATTGGCCTCGTTTTCCACTTTGGGGTGTGACAATAAACAAATTGGTGCCACATGTGCAGGGAAAATTGTGCTACTTTGTTTGTTCCATGGCTAGGTTGTAGCCTTAGAAAGCAGTGCTCCCAGCATGGGGAAGCTTGGTTCAAGATTTCTGTTTGTCATTGTGTAGAACTTGACGTAAAGTACAAAGAACAAATAGTGCATAGCAATTACGATAATATGATTGTCATATGTCTCTCGTGACGGTATGGTGGATATTTTTTCAAGAAAGTAAATCAATCCAAACACCAACTTGCTAGAACTCTGCCGACGTGCAGTGCATTGTGGGTTGCAGTGAACAACCATGTGACAATGTCTTGTATGCTACCAACGCTTCCAACAACAATTCTGCTTTCTGAATGTAGGTCTCCATCTGTCATTCGTTCCTTTTGGAAGTATACATGTTGAGAGCAGGCATGGGGCAATTAACTTGAAAAGTTAATTAAATTACAATTAACTCAGAAATGTTCCAATTAAATTAAATTAACCTCACATTTCTCAGGTCAATTAAATTAAAGTAACCTCCCAAATTCTTCAGTTAAATTAAATTAATAATTAACTTTAATTCAATTAACAATTAAATGAATGTTTTGGTAGAAATGCAGATTACATTCATATGTAACTGTTTTTTGTAAGTTTAAGCACTTGATATAAGTCATCATTGAAATAATAATATGCTAATTGTTATTTACACGTTTTTAACAGTTCTAAAATCACAAGTAGGTTCATAAACGTTGTTGTCACGATAATACGGTGTCCATATATATTGATGGAATTATTTATTACATCTGAGAAACATTATTATTATCATCAGACAAATCTGAACATTATTGTTTACTTATAAAATAAATGTGTTTTGCTTATACAATATTTATATACCAGGCATTTGTTCATGGGGTATTTGATCACATTTTAAAAGTTGTAGATGCTTGATAAAATTAATGTTTATTTTCTAAAAGGAATGTAAAGTTGTGGCTGAAGATTTGCAGGGTGTCGAGTTTCCACCTATAATCAACCACCAAATTAACAAAACCGGGTAACTACATACATAATTTCTATGCACCAAGTTGTTATTTATGCAGTGTTTTAATGCTAAATCATTAGGTTTCCCATTTATACAGTAGCATTTAAATATTTATGCACCATTTTTTATGCATCACTAGAACTGGTTTGCTTTTGATTCCAGTTGGTGCTGTAAAAAGATCCTAAACTGAAGCTATTTTACTTTTCTCTGCATATTAAATGTACACTTGCAGATGTACAGAAAAATATAGATACATAGGCTACTGCATAGGTCCACTTGGCTGTAAGTTGCAGCCAAACATGTTTACTTTAGACAGATTAGCCATTATTTGTCAACTTATCACACTACCAGAGGACATTCTATTGTCTAGGCCTTCCCTCCAACTCACAGGTGCCTGAATGACCAGCCCACTCTAGTTGGTACAGACAGTATTAGTGCTCTGTGATGTTCTCCCTCCCATTCACACATGTCTTAACCTGATCTCTGTCAGGCTAATGACTGGAATTGTGACTGCCTTTTGGAAATGCCTGTGCAACATGGATGTGAACTATCCAGTAATACCATCTGTTAAAAGAGCACTTAATTGAGAGTTAATTGGGAATTTGTCAATTAAATTAAATTAACCCATTGAGTTAATTAAATTAACAATTTAAAATAACCCATGCCTGGTTGAAAGTAAATCACTTTTATTTTTAATTACTGACTGATGGATATAATATTGGGGGTGATTACTTCACAAGTTACCTGTGTTCAGATACCTGACACCCCCCGCCACGCAGGGGTTTGCACCCCACTGGGATGACATTGAGGCCTTCATCCTTCAGCTGGAGGGAAAGAAACACTGGAGGCTCTACAGTCCCAGGTGAGACAGTGAACACTTGTAGCATGTGTTCACTCTCTGGAGGCTCTACAGTCCCAGGTGAGACAGTGAACACTTGCAGCATGCGTTCACTCTCTGGAGGCTCTACAGTCCCATGTGAGACAGTGAACACTTGCAGCATGCGTTCACTCTCTGGAGGCTCTACAGTCCCATGTGAGACAGTGAACACTTGCAGCATGCGTTCACTCTCTGGAGGCTCTACAGTCCCAGGTGAGACAGTGAACACTTGCAGCATGCGTTCACTCTCTGGAGGCTCTACAGTCCCAGGTGAGACAGTGAACACTTGCAGCATGCGTTCACTCTCTGGAGGCTCTACAGTCCCAGGTGAGACAGTGAACACTTGCAGCATGCGTTCACTCTCTGGAGGCTCTACAGTCCCAGGTGAGACAGTGAACACTTGTAGCATGCGTTCACTCTCTGGAGGCTCTACAGTCCCAGGTGAGACAGTGAACACTTGTAGCATGCGTTCACTCTCTGGAGGCTCTACAGTCCCAGGTGAGACAGTGAACACTTGCAGCATGCGTTCACTCTCTGGAGGCTCTACAGTCCCAGGTGAGACAGTGAACACTTGTAGCATGCGTTCACTCTCTGGAGGCTCTACAGTCCTAGGTGAGACAGTGAACACTTGTAGCATGCGTTCACTCTCTGGAGGCTCTACAGTCCCAGGTGAGACAGTGTACACTTGCAGCATGCGTTCACTCTCTGGAGGCTCTACAGTCCCAGGTGAGACAGTGAACACTTGCAGCATGCGTTCACTCTCTGGAGGCTCTACAGTCCCAGGTGAGACAGTGAACACTTGCAGCATGCGTTCACTCTCTGGAGGCTCTACAGTCCCAGGTGAGACAGTGAACACTTGTAGCATGCGTTCACTCTCTGGAGGCTCTACAGTCCCAGGTGAGACAGTGAACACTTGTAGCATGCGTTCACTCTCTGGAGGCTCTACAGTCCCAGGTGAGACAGTGAACACTTGCAGCATGCGTTCACTCTCTGGAGGCTCTACAGTCCCAGGTGAGACAGTGAACACTTGTAGCATGCGTTCACTCTCTGGAGGCTCTACAGTCCTAGGTGAGACAGTGAACACTTGTAGCATGCGTTCACTCTCTGGAGGCTCTACAGTCCCAGGTGAGACAGTGTACACTTGTAGCATGCGTTCACTCACTGGAGGCTCTACAGTCCCAGGTGAGACAGTGAACACTTGTAGCATGCGTTCACTCTCTGGAGGCTCTACAGTCCCATGTGAGACAGTGAACACTTGCAGCATGCGTTCACTCTCTGGAGGCTCTACAGTCCCAGGTGAGACAGTGAACACTTGCAGCATGCGTTCACTCTCTGGAGGCTCTACAGTCCCAGGTGAGACAGTGAACACTTGCAGCATGCGTTCACTCTCTGGAGGCTCTACAGTCCCAGGTGAGACAGTGAACACTTGCAGCATGCGTTCACTCTCTGGAGGCTCTACAGTCCCAGGTGAGACAGTGAACACTTGCAGCATGCGTTCACTCTCTGGAGGCTCTACAGTCCCAGGTGAGACAGTGAACACTTGTAGCATGCGTTCACTCTCTGGAGGCTCTACAGTCCCAGGTGAGACAGTGAACACTTGCAGCATGCGTTCACTCTCTGGAGGCTCTACAGTCCCAGGTGAGACAGTGAACACTTGCAGCATGCGTTCACTCTCTGGAGGCTCTACAGTCCCAGGTGAGACAGTGAACACTTGCAGCATGCGTTCACTCTCTGGAGGCTCTACAGTCCCAGGTGAGACAGTGAACACTTGCAGCATGCGTTCACTCTCTGGAGGCTCTACAGTCCCAGGTGAGACAGTGAACACTTGTAGCATGCGTTCACTCTCTGGAGGCTCTACAGTCCCAGGTGAGACAGTGAACACTTGTAGCATGCGTTCACTCTCTGGAGGCTCTACAGTCCCAGGTGAGACAGTGAACACTTGTAGCATGCGTTCACTCTCTGGAGGCTCTACAGTCCCAGGTGAGACAGTGAACACTTGTAGCATGCGTTCACTCTCTGGAGGCTCTACAGTCCCAGGTGAGACAGTGAACACTTGTACCATGCGTTCACTCTCTGGAGGCTCTACAGTCCCAGGTGAGACAGTGAACACTTGTAGCATGCGTTCACTCTCTGGAGGCTCTACAGTCCCAGGTGAGACAGTGAACACTTGTAGCATGCGTTCACTCTCTGGAGGCTCTACAGTCCCAGGTGAGACAGTGAACACTTGTAGCATGCGTTCACTCTCTGGAGGCTCTACAGTCCCAGGTGAGACAGTGAACACTTGTAGCATGCGTTCACTCTCTGGAGGCTCTACAGTCCCAGGTGAGACAGTGAACACTTGTAGCATGCGTTCAACCTCTGGAGGCTCTACAGTCCCAGGTGAGACAGTGAATACTTGTAGCATGCGTTCACTCACTGGAGGCTCTACAGTCCCAGGTGAGACAGTGTACACTTGTAGCATGCGTTCACTCACTGGAGGCTCTACAGTCCCAGGTGAGACAGTGAACACTTGTAGCATGCGTTCACTCACTGGAGGCTCTACAGTCCCAGGTGAGACAGTGTACACTTGTAGCATGCGTTCACTCACTGGAGGCTCTACAGTCCCAGGTGAGACAGTGAACACTCGTAGCATGCGTTCACTCTCTGGAGGCTCTACAGTCCCAGGTGAGACAGTGAACACTTGTAGCATGCGTTCACTCTCTGGAGGCTCTACAGTCCCAGGTGAGACAGTGAACACTTGTAGCATGCGTTCACTCTCTGGAGGCTCTACAGTCCCAGGTGAGACAGTGTACACTTGTAGCATGCGTTCACTCACTGGAGGCTCTACAGTCCCAGGTGAGACAGTGAACACTTGTAGCATGCGTTCACTCACTGGAGGCTCTACAGTCCCAGGTGAGACAGTGAACACTTGTAGCATGCGTTCACTCTCTGGAGGCTCTACAGTCCCAGGTGAGACAGTGAACACTTGTAGCATGCGTTCACTCACTGGGGGCTCTACAGTCCCAGGTGAGACAGTGAACACGTAGCATGCGTTCACTCTCTGGAGGCTCTACAGTCCCAGGTGAGACAGTGAACACTTGTAGCATGCGTTCACTCACTGGAGGCTCTACAGTCCCAGGTGAGACAGTGAACACTTGTAGCATGCGTTCACTCACTGGGGGCTCTACAGTCCCAGGTGAGACAGTGAACACTTGTAGCATGCGTTCACTCACTGTTAGGACCTGAAAGATTCTGAGAACATTTTCGTATCATACAGCATATGAGTCTATGACTGTCTACCTATTTGTTATACACAGAATATGTTGTATTTAATAGTAATGACAAAATATTGTTACTAGTTCAGTGAAAAGAGTTCACATGGGTGCAAGATGCAGTGATAATCTTTGTTGTTGTTTTTTGTAACTTTTACTTGCTCTAATTTGGTATGTAGTTAGATTTTAACTTGTCCTACTAATTTATATTAATATGATGAGACGGAAGAGTTTTAATTGAGGAACAATGACCTGATTAGCTGCATTAGCTCCATCTGTTGCTGTTCGTCTTTGTGCTTCATTTTACACAAAGCTAGTATTGTTATTATGTAATGCATTTTGGGTATTTGTGTTGGTGAATTCAATTATTCATTTCTGTTATGGGATCCTGTTATGTGAAACAACATTTATTGCTGTGCATTCCGTCTTTGAATCTTTTTCTGAGATCTCTGACAATTACGGTGTGTCATAGACATGTATATAGACAGTGCAGAAATGTTGTAAAGCTTACCAGTATCCTACAAATAAACATTGTGGTCAGTAAAGAGTTTGATGTGGCATTGTCTGCTTCCCTGTATGTTAATGCTTCATTGTTGAACGATGCTGTTCAGCGCTGTCTTACGTTCCAGGAATGAAGCAGAGACGCTGCCCAGGTACTCCAGTGGTGAGTGTTTGTCGCACAGGGCACTACTGACTAACGGGTGTAGGCTCTAAATGGCGACCATTGAAGGTTTTCACAAGGAATGATCTCCCACACAAGGGCACAATCCTGGGCACCTCCCATATAGTCAATCTAGCATGTTAGATGAAGGATTCCCAACACAGTAGTAACAGTAGCACTTGTGGTCACCTAATTGAGCCATATATCTAAGACGCCTGTCTGTATCAGCATTCTGTATTTGGTGAGATTGGCTACATGCATGCCGAATTTAACTTTTACACTTGAATATACTATTTGTCAAACATTTTAGATGGTTATTTCAAATTTTGCATATGTATAATTTTGGTCTAAAAAATGTTGTGCTGCTGCAACAAAGTGTAAAACTTACTACATTACTAATTTTTTTCTGCATGTATATTTACCTGCCACTGCCAGGGTCATGTATATTTACCTGCCACTGCCAGGGTCATGTATATTTACCTGCCACTGCCAGGGTCATGTATATTTACCTGCCACTGCCAGGGTCATGTATATTTACCTGCCACTGCCAGGGTCATGTATATTTACCTGCCACTGCCAGGGTCATGTATATTTACCTGCCACTGCCAGGGCCATGCCCCAAAGGGTATGTGTACCACTTATTTGGATCCCTATCATTCAGTTGCATGCTGCACACCATTTTAATGTAGTCAGATTGTTTTACATTATAACAAATGTCACCATCGTAATTTTTTTTTATTAACTAATGGCTTCATGTAATTTTGTAACCTATTCACATGAGGGACACAAGGATTTGGTTACTCTCGTTGTTGTGTTTTCGATGTACTGCGATATTGTTGTTTACATCAAGTGCACAATTTCTTCCTGCACTGTTTTTCTTGCACTTGCATGTTCAGCACGGCATGTGTGTACTGTTTCTGCATGTTCAGCACGGCATGTGTGTACTGTTTCTGCATGTTCAGCACGGCATGTGTGTACTGTTTCTGCATGTTCAGCACGGCATGTGTGTACTGTTTCTGCATGTTCAGCACGGCATGTGTGTACTGTTTCTGCATGTTCAGCACGGCATGTGTGTACTGTTTCTGCATGTTCAGCACGGCATGTGTGTACTGTTTCTGCATGTTCTTATTAGATGTTTCTAAAAGTGTATATAATAGTGTAAATGAAATCCCAAAGCACATAATATGACAAATGTAACGATTTTGTTTAAACCCAGTTATGTTGTTTGGTTAAAGGCTTAATTTGGTTTGGATTTTATAACATACCATTGTGGCCTTATGCACCAACCAGGGTAAAGTTACTAGTGGCCTTATGCACCAACCAGGGTAAAGTTACTAGTGGCCTTATGCACCAACCAGGGTGAAGTTACTAGTGGCCTTATGCACCAACCAGGGTAAAGTTACTAGTGGCCTTATGCACCAACTAGGTGAAGTTACTAGTGGCCTTATGCACCAACTAGGGTGAAGTTACTAGTGGCCTTATGCACCAACTAGGGTGAAGTTACTAGTGGCCTTATGCACCAACCAGGGTGAAGTTACTAGTGGCCTTATGCACCAACCAGGGTAAAGTTACTAGTGGCCTTATGCACCAACCAGGGTGAAGTTACTAGTGGCCTTATGCACCAACCAGGGTAAAGTTACTAGTGGCCTTATGCACCAACTAGGGTGAAGTTACTAGTGGCCTTATGCACCAACTAGCGTGAAGTTACTAGTGGCATTATGCACCAACCAGGGTGAAGTTACTAATGGCCTTATGCACCAACCAGGGTGAAGTTACTAGTGGCCTTATGCACCAACCAGGGTGAAGTTACTAGTGGCCTTATGCACCAACCAGGGTGAAGTTACTAGTGGCCTTATGCACCAACTAGGGTGAAGTTACTAGTGGCCTTATGCACCAACTAGGGTGAAGTTACTAGTGGCATTATGCACCAACCAGGGTGAAGTTACTAATGGCCTTATGCACCAACCAGGGTGAAGTTACTAGTGGCCTTATGCACCAACCAGGGTGAAGTTACTAGTGGCCTTATGCACCAACCAGGGTGAAGTTACTAGTGGCCTTATGCACCAACTAGGGTGAAGTTACTAGTGGCCTTATGCACCAACCAGGGTGAAGTTACTAGTGGCCTTATGCACCAACCAGGGTGAAGTTACTAGTGGCCTTATGCACCAACCAGGGTGAAGTTACTAGTGGCCTTATGCACCAACTAGGGTGAAGTTATTAGTGGCCTTATGCACCAACTAGGGTGAAGTTACTAGTTGCCTTATGCACCAACCATGGTGAAGTTACTAGTGACCTTATGTACCAGCCAGGGTGAAGTTACTAGTGGCCTTATGCACCAACCAGGGTGAAGTTACTAGTGGCCTTATGCACCAACCAGGGTGCGAAAAGGATAAGTAAGTAAACCAGTGAGTCCTAAGCTTATCTGCTGACATCACCTAGCCCACACCAAAAATGGTTCCCTGTACAAATTATATGAGTTTCTACAAAGAACAAAACCAGTGACTAGCCCAACTGTCACACAATTACCAGTAGCATTTCAAACTGTACTTTGGAGCACTAAGTTACTTGCATGTGTCTGCTATTGTGCAAGTAGTCTGGAACTAACTAGAGCTCTGTGCAGACAACTTCAATGACGCTGACATCGGAGAACCCATCCTTGATGTGATCCTGGAGGCGGGAGACCTACTCTACTTCCCCCGAGGGATCATACACCAGGTAGGCTGTCTCCTTTCACTGGGAATTCACTGACAATATCCTGATATCTTCCCTGACTCACGGTGGATGCGACAGACAAATACCAACAGGTTTTGTTATGTTTGATTTTAAGCATTAATTTGTATTTGTTGAATTTAAGCAATAAATTAACCAGCAGGCTTACAATGTGTGATCGTCGATATATTTTTCAGTGGTCTTCGATTAGAAGATGTGTCAATATATGCAAACAACGCTGATCAGTTATGTGTGTTGTACAGTACTTGGTTTGGGGAACAGTAACTATGCCACTCCTCTTGGTTTACCTGATGTGGTGTGGAGAGCAGAAATGGTTAACCCAATATGTCTGGAATCAATGAATTGAGATAATTTTGCCAAGGTAAGTCATTGAATTTGTAGTTAGAGATCCTCAGTTTGTTTTCTTGTCTCGGTGCAGGGCAAGACAATGGACGATGCTCACTCACTGCACATCACTGTGTCCTGCTGTCAGAAGAACACGTGGGGTGATCTCATGGAGAAGGTGAGGTTTTAACAACTTAAATTTTCAAATAAAAGTAGGGCATATTCTGTTTGCTTCTGAGAGGGCATAATTCTCTATTGGAGATGGTCCTGAGATAATGGAAACAGTTTGTTTTGTGTTGTTATATGATTTTCAAGGCTACCTTACTCGTTCTTGTTTACTCGTTCTTGTTTACTCGTTCTTGTTCTAGATGCATAGCTGTTTGGTAGTCATATCACTGAATTTTCACCAAGAGATGAGCCTTATACGCAAACAGTGAATAAAATGCCTGAGAAAGAATATACTACAGTTAACCTGCAGTTGCTGCTTAATGTAGTTTTTCTGGGTTAACTTATGAGCAAATAAAAACATACTGACAATATATACTTCAGTCCTTTGTTCTGGTGAATCAGCCATGAAAAACAGATGTGCAGGTTACGAATTTGACAACTTGTTGGTGAAATTGACAAATAATTTTGTTAGGTTATGAAATAGTAACATTATTTGCAAAAAACAGTTAGACAACGTGCACTTTTCATTAATTTTTGGGTTTCAGTTGTGCATTACAGACAGTAAAAAAAAATTTTTGGTTTTGCCGCTTTGTCGACAGTTAGTGCCACGAGCCTTGCAGGTGGCCTTTGAAGAAGACCTGGAATACCGCAAGGCCCTGCCCCGGGACTATCTCAACTACATGGGAGTTGCATTCTCTGATGATGTGAGTCTAGGCGACCATTTTATTTTTTGTAGGATTCAGTTACTAACTTAAATTTTTGTGTGTAATCAGCCAGCAGAGGTCAGCACCAGTTACTTGTGCATTGGCTGTGGTCTGATGCTTATATATTTTTTTTTTTAAATTAACATAAAAAATTATAGCCTATTTCTATTTGAAATTTTTAAATGCGTGTTGAGGACTGTCCCGAGAGGAAGACGTTCCTGAAGAAGATAGAACAGTTGATGAAGAAGCTGCTGCCCTACATGCCGGTGGACGCTGCCTGTGACCAGATGTCCAAGCAGTTCATCCACGACAGTCTACCCCCCGTCATCACAGAGGGTAAGTCCCTCCCCTGCCCAGTGGGGGCACATCTCAAGGACAGACAGATATTCTTTATTTGACCCATTACCACAGGTGAAAATATAAATTGTTGTCAGTGTTCCACTATATGTTTCAGCAGGATTGTAGATATGTGTTGTTTCTGTAGTATGAACTTGTTCAAAATTAACAGGTGTTCTCACAACCGAGAGAGTCAGGGTTAGATTGCACAGTGTTGAAACTAGGAAATACACCGATGCTGATGCAAAATAACAACCAATTGTTTGCCAAGCAAACAGCCAGTTTTAATCATGACAAACAAGGATTAATCATTTAGAGTTCTGTGACCTGCAAATTTTTACAATGCAGATGCACTCTCATTAATTCTGCCTGGAATCTGTCCTTGTTTGTCGATCAGTAGCAATGTTTTAAAAGATGATTCACTGATGCCTGAAAAATAATTCAGAAAAAAAGTTGTGTGTGTATATTGTAGCTGAGCGGGACTGTAGTATCCATGGCCATGGGGAGAAATGGGACGCGGAAAGTGGACGTGTCGTGGGAACAGTTGAGTTGGATCTGGACATGGAAGTAAAGATCATCCGAAAAGGAGTGTTGAGGTGAGTTTAGGGTCTGGTATGGGATATGGAGGGGAGTTTTGGATGCCCTGGTTTATGTGACTACCGGAAGAGGGATGGTAATAACACCAAGTACTGGGGGGGGTAGGATCCTGTTTCTCCCCCACTAAGCACCAGGGGGATGGGTAGGATCCTGTCTGTCCCCTACTAAGTACCAGGGGGATGGTTAGGATCCTGTTTGTCCCCTACTAATTACCAGTGAAGATGGGGAGGATCCTATTTGTCCACTACTAAGTACCAGTGGAGATGGGTAGGATCCTATTTGTCCACTACTAAGTACCAGGGGGGATGGGTAGGATCCTGTTTGTCTGCTACTAAGTACCAGGGGGGATGGGTAGGATCCGGTTTGTCCACTACTAAGTACCAGGGGGGATGGGTAGGATCCTGTTTATCCACTACTAAGTACCAGGGGGATGGGTAGGATCCTGTTTGTCCACTACTAAGTACCAGGGGGATGGGTAGGATCCTGTTTGTCCACTACTAAGTACCAGGGGGATGGGTAGGATCCTGTTTGTCCACTACTAAATACCAGGGGGAATGGGTAGGATCCTGTTTGTCCCCTACCATTGGGAGACGGGTATGATTCTTTTGTTCACTACTCTTGACCATTTTAATTGGTGCAGGAAACAACTTTTGCTGACTGGTTTAACACAATGATTTAATAAATTGTTCAGTTAATGGTTTAGTTGATTTAATATGTCCAGAACATGATATGTATTTGGTGGGATCCGACAATAATGCTGAATCACAGACAAAAAAGCCCTGCAGATTGATCAAAGCCTCAGACTTTTCCACAGTGCAGGGGACTCTAATAGTTTAATCCGTGGTGGTCATTGAGTGTCTTGTAGTGACTGGTCAAGGGTACTCTGACTGGGGGGAGGGGTTAGTTGACAATACCTAAATGAATAAGTTGTTTCTGGAAATGTCACCTGAAAATAAAAAATTTAAATTGATTGAAACTGATTATGGTCGCAGTTGAACGTTTGTTGTACTGTGAGTGTTGGTTTTTGTGTTGACAGTACATGTGTAGTTGTCTGATTGGTCAGGTTGGTGACGGAGGCGGATGATGTGTGCATCTACCACAGTCTGGAGAACGCAAGAGTCTATCACGGCCGCGAGCTGCAGTTCATTGACATCACAGCAGAGGTCAGTGTGATCACTTCTCTTGTTTCAGTTCACATTTCTTCCATACGCTCAGTCCATTTATGTGTATGGTGGGGTGCACTCCTGGTGCAGTAGCTCAGTGGTTATAGTGCCTGGGTGTGGTGCACTCCTGGTGCAGTAGCTCAGTGGTTATAGTGCCTGTGTGGGGTGCACTCCTGGTGCAGTAGCTCAGTGGTTACAGTGCCTGGGTGGGGTGCACTCCTGGTGCAGTAGTTTGGTGGTTACAGTGCCTGGGTGGGGTGCACTCCTGGTGCAGAATCTCAGTGGTTATAGTGCCTGGGTGGGGTGCAGTAGCTCGGTGGTTATAGTGCCTGGGTGGGGCCCAGTAGCTCGGTGGTTACAGTGTCTGGGTGGGGTGCAGTAGCTCGGTGGTTACACTGCCTGGGTGGGGCGCTGTAGCTTGGTGATTACACTGCCTGGGTGGGGCGCAGTAGCTCGGTGGTTACAGTGCCTGGGTGGGGCGCAGTAACTCAGTGGTTGCAGTGCCTGGGTGGGGCGCAGTAGTTCGGTGGTTACAGTGCCTGGGTGGGGCACAGTAGCTCGGTGGTTGCAGTGCCTGGGTGGGGCACAGTAGCTCGGTGGTTGCAGTGCCTGGGTGGAGTGCAGTAACTCGGTGGTTGCAGTGCCTGGGTGGGGCGCAGTAACTCGGTGGTTACAGTGCCTGGGTGAGGCGCAGTAGCTCGGTGGTTACAGTGCCTGGGTGGGGCGCAGTAGCTCGGTGGTTATAGTGCCTGGGTGGGGCGCAGTAGCTCGGTGGTTGCAGTGCCTGGGTGGGGCGCAGTAGCTCGGTGGTTGCAGTGCCTGGGTGGAGCGCAGTAGCTCGGTGGTTGCAGTGCCTGGGTGGGGCGCAGTAGCTTGGTGGTTACACTGCCTGGGTGGGGCGCAGTAGCTCAGTGGTTACAGTGCCTGGGTGGGGCCCAGTAGCTCGGTGGTTACAGTGCCTGGGTGGGGCGTAGTAACTCGGTGGTTACAGTGCCTGGGTGGGGCGCAGTAGCTCGGTGGTTACACTGCCTGGGTGGGGTTTGAGTCCACATCTTCCATTTTGAAACATGGGCAATTTAATTTTCTGTGCCAGTGAAAATAAAGATCCCAAATGTAATGAAATGAATGTTGATGTATTTTCAAAACACAAAGGCAGTAGTCCGATTGCAATGTTTGTCACAGTTCATTGTGAATGTTTAAAACAAATCAGTGAGGAGAATACCTTCACAAATCGGCATGTTGCTGATATTTAATAAAACATTGATACTTTCAATTAATTTTTATTCTAAATGAAGTGGAAACAGAAGAACGTGTTTTGACATTTGGCCATTGTAAGCTGACATCCATAAATGACAATTTTATTCCATGTCTTGTTGCAGCTGGCTCCAGGAGTCGAGTACTTGCTGCACACGTATCCAGACTATGCAACCATCGACAGTCTGCCTCTTGACGACGAAAGTAGCAAGGTCTGTCTGGATTTCTATCATTTCTGACAGTCCATCCCTGTGAAAGATCGTTACTGGTCAAAATACAGTGCTGAGAATATTGGGTTGGCATCATTATTTTTATGCTTGATGTTGTAGCAGCAATCAGGTAGTTATTTTGCCATTGTTCTGTGAAGAATGAGGTCGACTGGGTGTGTTTAAATATGTTGTATCGCACTTGAATTTTTATATAACATCTGTGTTGTATAAATATACATGTAATTTGATAATGTAGAAAACCATGCAAGAATACGTACACTTACTGTTATTTACAATTAGATAAAAGTATATAAAACAAATTCATATTCAAGTAGATTGATTTGATTTGTCGTTTGCAGATGGAGCTAGCAACAATCCTGTATGAGAAGGGACTGCTGATTACGAGTCAGCCGTTGCAGTTGGTCAGCGACGATAACGAATCATTGGTGAATGACGGCAGCATGGAGGAAGAGAAATGGTAGATGGTAGCACCAAGCATTCAGTACAGGCCCCGGGTTGCTCGAGGTCCAGCAACTACTGAGCTGTCGAGTCATCGTTCATTTTGTTCCTTGTTGTTTAAATAAATTGTTTGGGATATCAGTGGATGTTTGACTCAATGTTTGTTAATTTTGCCTGCTGATATGTCATTGTATAATTTCTGCAAATAGATGGAGAAAATTAAGCAGGAGCACAAGACTTAGTATTTTAATGGCATGGATGCAGCAGGTTAATGGAAGAAATAAATTATAAGAGACTTTATTAATATGCTTTCCTACATACATATGGCATTTTTGTTGTGTCATATCCGTAACAATTTTTAATTGTTTATTTCTGCCATTGTTTGCTGGATTACAGCGGCTGATAAACATACTGGGTATTTGTTCATTTGACATTTGTTGCATTGTTGGATTTGTTCTGGTGGATATCACAAATGTTGTTAGTGTCTTTTCAGCAGAAATATAATTACGAAAGTGTTTATGTTTAACGTTTTTTTTAGTGGAATATCCCATATCGTGATGCTTAGGAATGCATTGTCTGCAGTTTCATTACAGAAGTTTGTTGCCATTGTTATGACATGCTGGATACATCTTAAATGTGTGTAATTGATGCAAAAGTGTGTTAGTCCAGATGCAACATATTGGGCTACTGAACTGAAGGGTGATGAATAGCATTAGAATTTGACAAGAACAAGATAGTCATCCAAGGCAACAAAATCTGGGTGATATGCACATGGACAAGGAAGTCAGCTGCTTGTTGAGAATCCATAAATGTTAATGTATATGTCGCATAATAATTTATAGTCGACAGCTTTGATAATGCACCAAGGTAACATTGATTAATTTTAATGCATTCTGTTCTAGAGCATATACATTAATTAAGATGTCATGGTGGTGGTTCATACTAGCTAAGTGTTTCATTACTTGAAAACATTTGTATGAAAACTTGTGGCACACATACATTGGTGCGCTCATTCACTACCTGCAGCTATATGTAAGCTTCAATAATAAGTATGTAATTAATATGGTACCATTACTGTGCTCATGTAATATATATTTTCTGTTAATATTTGTTTTTACAAAACTAACATATTTTAATTGCTGGATTTAATAAAGGAAGCCTATGTTTTCATTGTGTGTAGTTTGAATATGCGTATGTCAGGGGTGAACCAGGTTGGAGGTGTGCATCTGAATTTAGTGTAAGATAATGTGTTTTCCACAAATTATGTTACTTGTATTTGTGTGAAGTTTGGGCACTATGTCATAGTAAGTAACTTATTCAAGTACAAAATTTAATTTTATCAGCATGCCGTCTTCTGTGTGCTAGTTTTATTTGTTTATCTACTCTGATTGATATTGATATAAAAAATTCCAATAATAAAAAAAATATTTTGGATAGGATTGACCCCACCCCCATCCAAAAAAAGAAAATGTCAAGACATACAAATTTAATTGTGATTTCACAAATGGTTTATTTTATGAAAAAGTAATATTGTATAACTATTCATGCATTTCTGTAAGTTTCGTAGCTGTTTTTGTAAATGGTAAAAGTAACATATTTGCAAATAAAAAATGTACATGCATGTCTGAAAGTTTCAGTGTTGTTATCAATGTTTACAAGACGGCATACATTTCGACGGAAAATTCTCTAAAAATAATTAAAAACATTTTTATCCTGGTGGACTCTTGACCCAATTACCCACAAGTTTTTTTTATTATTGGATTTTTTATATAGAAGCCCCTCAGTATGTCAAATATATTCATTGAAACTGCTGACATTGTTCCATTTGATGCCACGTAGTAAAATTATCGGTGAAGGTACCATGATGTGCACAAATCGGAACAGCTTTGTATGCAACCTTCATAGTTGATGTAATTTTACTTGGAAATCACACTGGACAGAAGCTTTCTGCTACTGGGGTACTTGCATTTCCACTAATCATTAAAACATTTATTTCAATTTAATAATAATTCCTTCCTTGCATTGTGTTTCTAGCTGAACGTTTTTGCAAACAATCTTGCCATTATGCATTCAGTGATGTCATAATGAGGACATTAACTGTTTGTGGCTATGGAAAGCTGCTACCAGTGTTGTTTATTTGAAATTACAAGTTTGTTACATATGTGCCATTAAAATAATTCAATGAGTGTTGGTTTTATGTGCATAATTATTATTACCACAAATTTAAGATTATTAACCTATCTTGGGTGAGGAACAAATATGTTGATCACATATGTGGATGTAATATCAATAGTATGATGCATAAGTATATTTTTGCATGCATGCATACATACACACACACACATACATATTTGCACGCACACATACATATTTGCACGCACACATACATATTTGCACGCACACATACATATTTGCACGCACACATACATATTTGCACGCACACATACATATTTGCACGCACACATACATATTTGCACGCACACATACATATTTGCACGCACACATACATATTTGCACGCACACATACATATTTGCACGCACACATACATATTTGCACGCACACACATTAAAAATGTAGAACAGCATATTTCAATAAATTACAGTAGTTTTACAATGCAGACCAATAGTGTTTTCTTTTGTTTTTATGGAAAGCTAAGTTTAAAAGCATATCATGAACAATGGGTTGTTAGGGCTAGTAGTAGTAGTAGCAGCATTACAAGCTTTATTTCACGATGCTGACCATGTACACTCTTAGTTATACAAATTAAGTCAAAACAATGGATAAACAAAATAAAACATAATAAATACATACATAAAACATAGTATTACAATTTTAAGAACATCAATCAATTCACAAATCGTACAATTTACAAAATAATACTAATAAAAAGCACAACTTGTGAAATAATAGATGGATAAATAAATTAATTTAATTCAAAACCATTAAGCAAAACGAAATAAAGTAATGAACATATTTTTAAAATTTGTATTACTTTGTCTCTAGACACCATCATGAAAACAATAAAAGGGATTTTAAATAACAGTTAATGTTGTAACCTTAGATCATTCACAAAATTCAAGTAGATCCACTGCAGATGCGTTGTTATGTCACGTGTAATATTCACTGACATGCATCGTCGAGGGTGGTTTGCCGTCGAGGGTGTTCATAAATGTGTTGCTCGCACTTTACAAGATTTGCCATCCAAGCCAAAGGCCCAGATGGCAAGTGGACAAGGAAGCCATTGGCTTATCGAGAGTCCAACAATGTTCATCTACTTATAACCCGCCCTCCTGAGATAAGTGACAACCTTCTTTTTAAACATATTCACGCTGCTAGCAGTTACACAATCTGTAGACAATTTGTTCCATTCATTTATTGTCCTCTGTGAGAACGAGTGCTTCCTGACGTCCAATCTACATTGATCCTTTACTAATTTTACCTCATGTACTCTAGTTCTGCTATCCTTCTTGAGTGAGAAAAGCATATTTCTATCAATATTTTCATACCCATTCAATATCTTAAAAACTTCAATCTGATCTCCTCTTAACCTCCTTGTCTCTAGAGTTGTTAAACCACATTCCTTCAGGCGTTTTTCATAACTAAGGTCTCTCAGTTCTGGAATCATTTTAGTTGCTCTCCTTTGTATGCGTTCAAGCGTATCTATATCCTTCTTACGATATGGTCTCCATGCTTGTATACAGTATTCTAAATGAGGTCTAACTATTGCTTTATAAAGAGGTATAATTAACTTTTTTCCCTTGTATGTTATGTTTCTTCTAATCAATCCAAGAATTTGATTACCCTTTGAAGCTGCAACACCACACTGCTCTGAAACTTTCATATCAGCGCTTATTGTAACTCCTAAGTCCTTTTCTTTTACAGTAGCACCCAGAACAGTATCTCCCATTTTATAGTTTACATCCAAGTTCCCATGTCCTGTATGTAGGCATTTACATTTCCCAAAATTGAACAACATCTGTCATTTCTCAGACCATTTCACTAATCTGTCTAGATCGTTTTGTAAATGTTGTTTATCACCATCAGTATTAACCTTTCTAAATAGTTTTGTGTCATCCGCAAATTTCAGTACGTTACTTGTTATACTGTCGTCCAAGTCATTGATATATATTAAGAATAATATAGGTCCTCATACTGATCCTTGAGGTACCCCACTCAAAACCGATTTCCAATTTGAAACTTCTCCATCCACTACAACTCGTTGTCTTCTGTCAGTCAGCCATTGTTCTATCCAGTCAGTTATGCTATCCCCGATACCATGGGCTTTTAATTTAAGTAGTAATCTTTGATGTGGCACTTTGTCAAAAGCTTTCTGAAAATCTAAGTAGATAATATCTACTGGCGATCCCACGTCTATCCACTTAGTGATTTCTTCCAAAAAACATAACATATTTGTTAAGCATGACCTCGCTTTAAGGAATCCATGTTGAGATGAATTTAATAATTTATGCTTAACGAGGAAGTCCACCATATGGTCTTTAATTAACCTTTCTAATAATTTACAAATCACTAACGTTAAACTCACTGGTCTGTAATTTTCTGCTTATTTATTGAACCCTTTTTAAATAATGGTATGATGTTTGCTTCTTTCCATTCAATCGGAACAACTCCCTCTTTTAATGACAAGTTGAATACTCTTGCAAGTGGTATATTGATTTGTTCTACTGTTTCCATTAGTAATTTTGGAGGAATCCCATCCACTCCCGGTGATTTATTATCCTTCATTGCCTTTATTTTCTTAGCTACCATTTCTGGAGTTACAACTAACGGTCCTAAATAGTCAGATTTAGCCCCCTGAAATTTAGCATCAGCAACTGGTAATGAACTAATATTTTCTTTGGTAAACACTGAACTGAAGTAACCATTTAGGTCTTCCGCCATTAAAAACCCCTGTGATATTATATTTCCAGCACTGTCTTCTAGAGGTCCAACCTTGTCTTGTACGTTTTGTTTACTCCTGACATATGCATAAAAACTCTTGCTGTCATTTTTTATGTTACATGCTAATTTTTGCTCATAGCTTCTTTTAGATTGTCTGATTTCAGTTGTAGCTGCATTAAGTGCCTCTTTGTAACTTGCATAGTCTTCTTCCTTTCCGGTACGGCTATAAACCTTCCACATAGTTTGTTTTAACACTATTTTTCTAATAGCCTCTTAGTCACGGGTCATTGTTTTTCCAATGCGTCCGTCCCTGTATAATCGCGCGACGAGCGCCATCATACGGGATCAACATGGCTACTCTAGAGAGTGGTGAGTATTTTACTGTGAAACATCCATCTCCTGCGTTTCGTAGTTATTCGATTCTGGCGGTTCAATTTATCTCCATTCCTGTCTATCTATTTGATCCAGTCGTTATTTTGACCCTGAATCAAAAACACGATACGACTGTTTGTTTGGTGGGGCCAATGGTCTTCATTTTATTCCCGAGCAATTCGTATATGGTATATGACCAGAAATTACTAACATAAAAAACCCAAATCATTTCAAGAAGCTATCGTAGAACTCCCTTTCACCACACATCACCTAAACTGCCTTTAAAACACAGTGCTCAGCGTAAACTTATTCCATGGTGTGGGTATGGAGACTGTCTATGTGTGCATGTGGCAAGACAGCGACAGTATCCATACACATAACCAACCTATTAAACATTTTCTTCTGACATCCTATACATAAAATATATAAAACTATCAAATAAAAACCCTTTCAGAAACATTAAAGATACTAGGCAGAGTCGTCCGCCCCACTCTTGAGCTAGCCTAGGGGCGGAGTTCCACGCCGTCATTATCATAAGCGCCAATTTGGGCTTTCCGTAGCCAAATGGCTATGGAACTAATAACTTCAGTTTTAAAACCGACACGCCCTAACCGTTTCACATGTGTATTCTGTGACATACAACCGATACTTGGGCGTCAAGAAACTGAAGAAATGTGCTCCAAATAATTACTTATGAGTACTTTTATCGGTGACATAGAAAACATTTCATAATTAGCTGCCATACTGTGCACGTGATGTTGCCTTTGGGTCACATGGTCAAACGCGATTTCGTGTAGAATGAGGCCAGAGTGGGCCAGCAGCACAGACATAAATAAAACACCCGTTAGTAAGTTAGTAGTTTATAAGGGGATGATTAATGATGTAACTCTATCAGGGCTGGGTCCAATTACACAAAATCATATCCATTACAATTACAGTCATAATTTTCAAAATCAATTACAATTACACTGTTTAAATTTCAATTACAATTACATTATGCGGAACCAAATATATTCAGCATTTGTTAATTATGTATTTTTGCACGTTTTTCTGAATTTCAATATTTTGTACACAACTAATAAACAAATATAATAGTAATGTTTGTACATTTTGTTGAATTGTGACTTTGAATTATACTAAATAAAAAGATATCCGTTTAAAACGTATTTTTATTATATAAGAATACAATGCAGTATCCAGACATAATCCTACAGGACATATTCCTTACAGACAAAATCACACAATATGAGAAGTGAACAAAACCCCACAGGCCGTAATACAATATTTATTTGTAGTTCTTCTCTAAGCATCCTTTCTAGTTTTGCAGATATTTATCTGTGTGCATTTCTTACATTTTTCTTCGGGAAATACTAATAATAGGGTAGGTTGTGTTTACTTTGAGGTTGTAGCTCTAAGCTAACATTCTTAATTGACCTGCCCTTTAACAAGATTTAACAAGATTTGCCATCCAAGCCAAAGGCCCAGATGGCAAGTGGACAAGGAAGCCATTGGCTTATCGAGAGTCCAACAATGTTCATCTACTTATAACCCGCCCTCCTGAGATATGTGTCAACCTTGTTTTTAAACATATTCACGCTGCTAGCAGTTACACAATCTGTAGACAATTTGTTCCATTCATTTATTGTCCTCTGTGAGAACGAGTGCTTCCTGATGTCCAATCTACATTGATCCTTTACTAATTTTACCTCATGTCCTCTAGTTCTGCTATCCTTCTTGAGTGAGAAAAACATATTTCTATCAATATTTTCATACCCATTCAATATCTTAAAAACTTCAATCTGATCTCCTCTTAACCTCCTTGTCTCTAGAGTTGTTAAACCACATTCTTTCAAGCGTTCTTCATAACTAAGGTCTCTCAGTTCTGGAATCATTTTAGTTGCTCTCCTTTGTATGCGTTCAAGCGTATCTATATCCTTCTTACAATATGGTCTCCATGCTTGTATACAGTATTCTAAATGAGGTCTGTGCTTTGCTTTGTGTTGGGAATGGGGAGAGAGGCCATATAAACAGTCCTTGCCACCTGACCTGTCTCCAATCCACCACAACACAAGGGGTGTAATTGGCTTGCTAACTCTGCAATGTTTCACTAAGCTGATATTTTCTGAAGCAATATCAGGCTACAGGTCTTTCCATGTTGTTTGAATACCAGCTTAGCCTTTGTCTGACAATGTCTGTGCATTGTTTATTGCTTCCTGACTGTTACCAACTTACTGAAAAGGCTAATTGTTAAGGCTACCCACCACTAACACCACTGACCAGTACCCACCAGACAGTGAATACTGTAACTTAAATATAAATATATAAGCAGGTGTTATTATTAGTCTTGATTTTCAACTCATGTGACACTTATATTATATTTTTATTGACAATTCATTCAGGTAGTTTGTGATATGAAACATACTGTAATTGATTGTAATTGAAATAAATTTTCAATTATACAAAATATAACAATTACAGCAAAATTTCGAAACCATAATCAATTACAATTACAAAATGTTGCTGTAATCAATTACAATTACATAATTGGACCCAGCCCTGAATTCTATGGTCAGCAGATGGCAATTCTTAACGTGACCTGATCTACGAGAATCCCGTTTGGTAATCTCGCTCACAACAACATCCGGTTATATACACATTATGACAAGCACATGGGTTCTGACAAAAAGGTAATAATTTCACACTTTTACATGGTTATTGTCAGGTAACTTTAGTGACATACATATAAGAATGTATACAGACATGAAAGACATGTTTATTGCTCTGTTTGTGGTGTTTTTGTGAGGTTTCACGTTTCATGAAAATACTTCCGTTTCTGCCAAGCGAGATCTTCGCCTTACAACAGCAACAGCCAGATAGAAAAAATTGTATGGCGATTGACTTTGCCTATAAAGATACTTTTAGTTAGTCTTTTAGTTGTATGTACCACCCACAGCGCATGCGCACAGACCACCACAAACTCCTGCGTTACCCCAAGATTGGGCTGTTTAGAGTGTAACCACTTGAAACTTCTATGGAAAAGTCGGTAAAATCATTAGATGACAGTATAATGATTGAGTCAGATTACGACTGGTTATGACTTATGTTGTATAAAAAATATGTGACGGTAAGAAAGAGTACTTTCTTATCAATGTATGCTTACCATTTGAAAGTTATGAAAATAGGGATAACGTTAACAATTGTTTAGCAAAACTTAATGTTTTCACTGAAAGTATCAACAGTACTGTTATGAAATATATTTTCCATGATTCCAAGATTCCATTAGAAAATAATAGCTTACACTAACTTTGGAGCAAAAAGTTAAACAAATGCGATGTTTCGACCCGTCTACTGTAGACCTTGTTCATGTACTGATGACATGTTTTGGCTCAGATTCTGTGCCTTCTAGTTGGTCGTCGCTGACGATTTCCTCAATTCCAAGAAATCGCAGGTTTGACCAGCGGGAGTATTGTTCATACCCATCCAGCTTGTTTTCCATGTTTCCAACTTTGTTTTCTAAATCTGCGATCCGTACATCTTTTGCTAATAAAGATTCAGAGAGATCATCGATTTTGGATTTTAAATAATCCACCCCGTCCATTAGAGTTTTCGGGTAGAGGACTGCTTTAATTTTTTTCAAAACGACTTCATCAGTTAACAGTTCTTGAATGATGAGCTTGAATCGGGTAATGTCTGCATCATCGATGTTACTGTCTGACATGACAGAATCAGAACGCGCACTTTGTTTTGGTTTTTGGGCCATGTTAAACGACTAGGTGGCAGACGTCCGGTTACGACAGCCACTCCTCTGGTTATAAATAGATACCGCAGTTCTACACTGGCATACTACACGAATCTCGGTCACTTTAGATTGTTTCTTGGATTAAAACATTGCTCCAATTCAGTCAATTCAGTTCTACGTATGTTCACGAGTTGTGTGCTATTGTCTATTCACATTTCAGTCCAATTTGACATGAAGTTTACCTCTGTTTCTCCCACCTATGCGACGAATTAAACACGTGGTGTCACGTCACGTGATGTCGCCATGCCACGTGATGTCATGTTTTGAGAGCCGCATTTCCATATTTGATATTTGTAAGTCATTAACTAAAAACAACTTTTCAAACTCCATAGATGAAATAACTGGTACTTATTTTGAATATGAATCCCATGCACAAGTGTCTTCAGCATTTTGTGAAAACGGTATATTATATTACATAAGGCAACCCCATGAAACGTATTTATTAAATAAAAGCCAAAAAGATTCTATCCAAGGACATTGAAATTTTAGACTAACTTAGTATAAAATTTCTCAATTTGTTTACTCCAAACAGCCTATTCTTGTGCTAACGTAGGAGTTTTTCGCGACGGGTTACACATTTTCTTCAAGTCAGTGTAATGATTGAAGGGCCCTATGCCCCTATGGCTTCTTGTGCCTCATCCAAAAGACACGAACCATCTCCTTTGATAGTCTGATGCTCTAACCGCAGTGTCAGTATCCCCCCAAAAATAGAACCATCTCCTTTGATAGTCTGATGCTCTAACCGCAGTGTCAGTATCCCCCCAAAAATAGAACCATCTCCTTTGATAGTCTGATGCTCTAACCGCAGTGTCAGTATCCCCCCAAAAATAGAACCATCTCCTTTGATAGTCTGATGCTCTAACCGCAGTGTCAGTATCCCCCCAAAAATAGAACCATCTCCTTTGATAGTCTGATGCTCTAACCGCAGTGTCAGTATCCCCCCAAAAATAGAACCATCTCCTTTGATAGTCTGATGCTCTAACCGCAGTGTCAGTATCCCCCCAAAAATAGAACCATCTCCTTTGATAGTCTGATGCTCTAACCGCAGTGTCAGTATCCCCCCAAAAATAGAACCATCTCCTTTGACAGTCTGATGCTCTAACCGCAGTGTCAGTACCCCCCAAAAAATAGAACCATCTCCTTTGATAGTCTGATGCTCTAACCGCAGTGTCAGTATCCCCCCAAAAATAGAACCATCTCCTTTGACAGTCTGATGCTCTAACCGCAGTGTCAGTATCCCCCCAAAAATAGGCGTACACAAATGAGGCACAGTGGTTGTGTGGTAGAGCGTCGGACTGTCGGTCGAATGGACTGGGGTTCAAAACCAACTGCTGCTGTTTCGAAACTTGGGCAATTTCGTTCACTCCACTTTGCCTGTGTCTTTCAGAAGAGACTAAAAGCCGTTGGTTCCGTGTGCCACGGGAAGTAAACGATCACACATAGGGAAATGAAAAAAAACTTGTCACGGAGCTAGATTTCTAAACTCACTACTGCCTCCCAGTTTAGTTGTGATCATGTGTTTAGGGAGTATCTCGTCAAGCATACCTAGAAGTTAACCGTTTCAGTGCCAGCCAAAACTGCGATGATGTACAAACACGTTGCTCTGGACTTGTATTTTTATGTGTTTAGTAAGCACATTTCACCAAGTAAACAATATATTTCCAGAAAGTGGAGACAATTTTCTATTTAGTTCCAGATATGTAATACACCTGTAGTCAGGTAACACAACATAACTCACTTTCACTAATGCACGCTTTGATTGTCATCCGATATATTTGGACTGGTAAACATACAACATTTCGGTTTTGGGTTACGACTTCCAGTTTTATTTCGTCCTCAAAAGCATGCGAATCTACACATCATTGGCATAACAGCAATCGGACATGTCTGTTTTGTAACAGTTTTCCTCTTCAAAATGGCTAATTTTCGTCAATGACTTAGCTTCCACCTAATAATAATAGGTGTTGCAAAATGGAATTGGTGAATTCAGCTGCGCTGCATTTCATTGTAAAATAGGGGATTGGCGATGTCGGCTCGCTGTCACTGAACCAATTAATTTAGCAAAAATGTATATGATTGACAAAACAATATGTCACCAACATCAAAATGTTGAACTTGTCATGCAAAGACCACTGTGAAACATTGGTAGCATTTCGCACACGACAACTCCTCTAGATACTAGTAAAGTTCAGCACCATTGTTATGTAAATGACCTGTGTTTTAAATCCTTACATCTGTACACATGCTTCTGTGTTGCAGAAGCAGGGAACAATACCACCATGACATCCTTGACATCCTTCTGGATCAAGTTCTTCAAGGATGCAGGTATCCCTGTTAGTGTTGCAGCCACATACGCTGTTACATTCACAGACAACCGCATCAAGCCAGACATGCTTCTTGATCTGACCACTGAGCTGCTTAGTTACATGCATATTGATGTGATGGGGGATGTCATCGCCATTCTCAAACATGCCAAGAAAGTGCACACAGAGGTGAAGACTGGTCACATAAGTTGGATGTTGTTCAACCTGAGATTCTGTCGTAATTTGTATAAACCTTTATGTGATATGTAAATGTTTAAAATGTGATTAATGAGACGTGTTGGTATTTTTACAGTGTAATTTGTGGCAATCAGCTAACTGTAATCTCTGGTAAATCATCATGGATGTTTTGTATATTTCTAGAAAGCCAGAGAGAATGTGCTGAAAACTGCAGAAAATTCCCCGAAGACGACAAGAAGAAATGTGACTGCCACAGCCAGTAGCACCAGTGCGTCTTCAAACAAAACAGGTAGGCAAAATAAAGTGTGAAAACACAGTACACTTTCTTTTAGCATCTAGAGTTGACTTCTTTCTTTCTTAGTATACAATTGTGTGTGGAAATTTAAAATCATCATGTTTGTATTTCAATAAAACATTCTGTAGAACTTGACAATAGCAACTTTGTTGACTTGAGTCGTAGGGGCTGACTCGGTTCATCCATTTCATGACTTGTGACTTGACTTGGAATTCAGAGAGATTACTCGAGACTTGACTTGGACTTTGAGGTCATTGACTTGAGACTCGGTCAAGTGTCGGAGCTCAAAACATATGCAAAACAAGACCATATGTTGTGGTGAGGCAGCATCCACCTAAATTTCCCATTAAAAATTACTGCAGATGAGCCATGGTAATTGTGTAACTTGTGGCTTGACTTGGAATTCAGACAGATGGCTCAAGGCTTGACTTGGAAGTAATGGTACATCAAACTATTGATGCATCGTCGATAGTCATCATCAATAGTACAGTGAACTATCGATAGTAACCATAGTTGGCAAAGCAAATCTGCAAGTTTACTTGTGTCACAGTCATATTAGGTAATTTTATGTATTTTACATCAATAGTCTTCAATAAGATCAATGTCACTCACAGATTCGCTCTATTTGGAGTCAACTGCCTCTTAGTCCAAGTGATGATGCCACCAGTTAATTCTGGTTTTGGACTACGTCCCTGGCTGCATGCTTGGTGAAACCATGTTCAGTGTTTAACATATCAGACGCCTAGGATTTCGAGATTGTTGCAAATAGAAATGCAAAAGCAGCTGTGTGGAAGCAAATCAAGGGGATAGTCCCAGGATACAACGACAATGTCCATTTGTGATGAAATTCAGCGGAAACACGACAAATTCGATAGGTCATATCAGAATGTGTGTCTGACTTATTATGCAAGATGTAGCTAGCTTCATTCACATCAAGTGGAATTAGTAGGTATGCATATAATATACCTCAGTTTCTATGATACTATTGCAATAGTAAAGCTACTCCCGATAGTCCCCGCTACTTGGAGGTCGTTGATTTGCTACTTGGCTTGACTCGCCAGTTTGTGACTTGCCAACAAGTCTGGACGATAGACATAAATCTGTAGAACTCAACAACAGACAAGTCACTGGTTGTTGTCTGAAGAGTGGTTATGCAACACTGAGCAATTAGGCTTTCTTTAGAATTTTATGAACTACCAGGTATGCATCATGAGTGCATGTCAGAGCGTAACCCTCCTTTTTGTCCAATGTCTAATAATAGTCATTTTAGTTCGTGCAAGTACTCATTTCTTCTGTATTGACCAGTGAATAAAATAACAACGAGGTCAAGCCAATCACTTCATACTGTACTGAATCAACTGTATGAAGGTGAGAAGCATCTGACCATTTAATCTGACCATTTAATCTTCATGTTTTTATGGTTAGTGGGTGTTGACACTAGATGATCTCTTTAGCTCCACTGTAACCAGGCAATGGTTTCTCCCATATATAAATGAGTTGGCATTGTCATCCCTAGGCCTCCTCCTATCTTGTTAATATCCCTGAAAAACACATTTTGTTTACTAAACATGTTGTTCAACAGTCTGATATTGAAATGTTTGAACTAATTAAAAGTAATTTATATTAAGGTGTAGATGCCAACAAAACTGTAAGACATGTCATATGGTAGGCTGGCACATGATCTGATCAATTCAAGTGGTTATTCTCTTGACAGTTTTTAAATGTATGGTTTATGCAGAATGTGTCATAGTTTAAGGAACTCACCACCTTTCATGAATCCAGACAAATGTATGGGTTAAAGTGCTCATTCATGGTTCTGTAGATATAAACAATTCAATAATAAAAACAAATTTGAATGTGGGTGGTTCACTTGGATTATCACAATAAAATTGAAAAAAAAGTAATTTTTCACATCATTTTCACCCCAGTCAGAATTTTGCGGTTGAAGGCACAATACAGTTTCAATCCTTTGACATATTTTTTTGTGATTGGGTGTGGTTATTCGGATTTAATCCTACCCTATTTTGTTTTTGGATAATTGGATTTTTTACATTCACAAAACCCCTAAGTTGATGAACCCAGTTTAATAAAACATTTGATATTTCCTTCACAGCTGCCCGTCGTATAGTGGAACGATACATTGGCAATGACCAAATCTGTACGAAATCTACTTCTGACTCGTCAGTACATGTGTCTAAGGAAATGGCTGCAAGACTGGGGCCGAGTCCTTCACAAGGTCAGTTCTACTTTATTACAATGCCTTCGGCTAGAGAAATACAGTCAGAATGTTGCCTTACAACTCCAGCCTCAGTTGATTTAGCCCAACGCGAATCAAGTTTGTTGATGTTCTAATTTCTAGTGAGTAAATAGTTTTGCGTTTCTTTAAATCATTGAAAGAATTGGCTTTGCTCTGTAAATCAGGTAACTTGCAAACATGTGAATAGCTTTATGTTATAGCCCATAGAGCCAGACCACTTTATGTTGTAGCCCATAAAACCAGACCACTTTATGTTATAGCCCATAGAGCCAGACCACTTTATGTTATAGCCCATAGAGCCAGACCACTTTATGTTATAGCCCATAGAACCAGACCACTTTATGTTGTAGCCCATAGAGCCAGACCACTTTATGTTGTAGCCCATAGAGCCAGACCACTTTATGTTATAGCCCATAGAGCCAGACCACTTTATGTTATAGCCCATAGAGCCAGACCACTTTATGTTGTAGCCCATAGAGCCAGACCACTTTATGTTATAGCCCATAGAGCCAGACCACTTTATGTTGTAGCCCGTAGAGCCAGACCACTTTATGTTATAGCCCATAGAGCCAGACCACTTTATGTTGTAGCCCGTAGAGCCAGACCACTTTATGTTATAGCCCATAGAGCCAGACCACTTTATGTTATAGCCCATAGAGCCAGACCACTTTATGTTATAGCCCATAGAACCAGACCACTTTATGTTATAGCCCATAGAGCCAGACCACTTTATGTTATAGCCCATAGAGCCAGACCACTTTATGTTATAGCCCATAGAACCAGACCACTTTATGTTATAGCCCATAGAGCCAGACCACTTTATGTTATAGCCCATAGAGCCAGACCACTTTATGTTATAGCCCATAGAGACAGACCACTTTATGTTATAGCCCATAGAACCAGACCACTTTATGTTATAGCCCATAGAGCCAGACCACTTTATGTTATAGCCCATAGAGCCAGACCACTTTATGTTATAGCCCATAGAGCCAGACCACTTTACGTTATAGCCCATAGAGCCAGACCACTTTATGTTATAGCCCATAGAACCAGACCACTTTACGTTATAGCCCATAGAGCCAGACCACTTTATGTTATAGCCCATAGAGCCAGACCACTTTATGTTATAACCCATAGAGCCAGACCACTTTATGTTATAGCCCATAGAGCCAGACCACTTTATGTTATAGCCCATAGAGCCAGACCACTTTATGTTATAGCCCATAGAGCCAGACCACTTTATGTTATAGCCCATAGAGCCAGACCACTTTATGTTATAGCCCATAGAACCAGACCACTTTATGTTATAGCCCATAGAGCCAGACCACTTTATGTTATAGCCCATAGAACCAGACCACTTTATGTTGTAGCCCATAGAGCCATACCACTTTTGCCCTTTTTCCGTCGCATTTTGCCTGAATCGGGTAAAAAATAATTTAATAGTTTTTCCGATGATTTCACTAAAACTAAATTTGTACAAACGAGCTTGGATGTCATAGTGGATAGGTTAAATATTTTTGCAAATTAGTCAAAGACAAAAATGTGGAGAGACTAAGCTGAACAAAACTTGACAATCTGTTCTGCCTGCAGGAGATACCAAGAAGCCTTCGTCAGTGTTTGCGAGACTCGGTGGAACGCCTCAGAGGTCCGTTGAAAGTTCCCCAGGAGGGTCCCCGAGTCAGGTACGTGTACACTCCATGTCACACGGCACACGCACCAATAGTTGCAACAAAACCATCAAACCGATTTCAGGTACCTGCTGTATAGGTAACGCATTCAGTAACAACAACATTGTAATTTACAATGTCACATAATTGCAATGATTCTCTGCATATTGACCATTGTTTATTGTTTTACAATAGGGGGCATCACCAGTCTTTGGCACAGGAAGCGGAACAAAGCGATCAGCGTCGTCTATGTTGGGAGACAATGAAGTAGCTTTGCCCTACGCTGGTGTACTGAAGAGCCCAGAGACATTGAAGAAAGTACGATTGGCTGAAGCGGAACTTTCTCAGAAGAAACTCAAAGATACAAAAATAGTGATTAGTAATGAGGCAGCAGTGGCTGAGTCAAGAAGAAAGCCGGTGGTGACGATAAATCGGTTAGGTAAGGTCTTCTGAATTTGTGGTAGATGATTGGTGAGTTTCTAAGTGTTCATGCACAATTTACTATGTGCATGGTCACTGATGGATTAACCGATAGATAGCACCAGAGAATATCACAAATATTGGATGCCTTATTCCATATATTTAGTTCCAATTCACCAGTTCAGTGCTAATGATAACCAAATGTGGCTTTGCGACTTATTACAACATTACACAATTTTCCCATACTTATATTGTAATTACTTAGAATTCTGAAAGACTCAAATCAGTTTTGCCAATAGTCAGTCTTGAATACATTAAAACAATCAATTGTTGGTATGTATAAATAAAAATTTCTCATGAGTATTCAGCAATCAGTTATGGCATTGGTTTGTTTCCGTTTTTTGCAAAGCCAAATATTTGTTTGACCACTGTCATATATCATTTAATAATAAAAAGTATGCCTTCTGCCATGCTGTTGCAACATCAAACTGCAGGTTGGCTGTGCCTCCATTGTATTTTGTAGTGACATCAAACTGCAGGTTGGCTGTGCCTCCGTTGTATTTTGTAGTGACATCAAACTACAGCTTGACTGTGCCTCAATTGTATTTTGTAGTAACATCAAAGTTGCAGCCAGACATTGGAGTGCTTCACATGGACACGGAAGGCAAGAAGTCTATCAAAGAGCGCATTGGGGGCACTATCGTTACTGCGGCAACAACAACGACACGGGCAACAAAAGCAAAAACAACAATGGCTGGATCTCATAAAGGTGGGCTGAAGGTTTGAATGACAGTACTTAGTCATTAAAATACATCAGTGGTCTAATGTGAATTACGCATAGAAAGTGGTCTAATGTGAATTATACATAGAAACACAATAATTAATGTTACATGTATCAAAACACTCGCTAAAGCAACCCTGGCTATGAAACTGTCTCCCTAAGTCTGCAACTATGTGCCAAAGACTTGTGATGCCCCCTATTGCAAGAGGGTTGTGTGGGGTGCGGTAGAAGGTATGTTAATGTTGTGGACATAGGATTGGATGGGTATGTTTTTCAGCAAAAATAGTAAAAAAAATTACAAATTAACAATTTCCTTCTAATCACAAATGTTGAGGTTTACTTACTCAATGTTTCAGCTACTTACTCAGTGTCTCAGCTACTTACTCAATGTTTCAGCTACTTACTCAGTGACTCAGTTACTTACTCAGTGTCTCAGTTACTTACTCAGTGTCTTAGTTACTTACTCAATGTTTCAGCTACTTACTCAGTGTCTCAGTTACTTACTCAGTGTTTCAGCTACTTACTCAGTGTCTCAGTTACTTACTCAGTGTCTCAGCTACTTACTCAGTGTCTCAGCTACTTACTCAGTGTCTCAGCTACTTACTCAGTGTCTCAGTTACTTACTCAATGTTTCAGCTACTTACTCAGTGTCTCAGTTACTTACTCAGTGTCTCAGTTACTTACTCAATGTTTCAGCTACTTACTCAGTGTCTCAGTTACTTACTCAGTGTCTCAGCTACTTACTCAGTGTCTCAGCTACTTACTCAGTGTCTCAGCTACTTACTCAGTGTCTCAGCTACTTACTCAGTGTCTCAGCTACTTACTCAGTGTCTCAGTTACTTACTCAATGTTTCAGCTACTTACTCAATGTTTCAGCTACTTAGTGTCTCAGTTACTTACTCAGTGTTTCAGCTACTTACTCAGTGTCTCAGTTACTTACTCAATGTTTCAGCTACTTACTCAGTTTCTCAGTTACTTACTCAATGTTTCAGCTACTTACTCAGTGTCTCAGTTACTTACTCAGTGTCTCAGTTACTTACTCAGTGTTTCAGCTACTTACTCAGTGTCTCAGCTACTTACTCAGTGTCTCAGCTACTTACTCAATGTCTCAGCTACTTACTCAGTGTCTCAGTTACTTACTCAATGTTTCAGCTACTTACTCAGTGTCTCAGTTACTTACTCAGTGTCTCAGCTACTTACTCAATGTTTCAGCTACTTACTCAGTTTCTCAGTTACTTACTCAATGTTTCAGCTACTTACTCAGTGTCTCAGCTACTTACTCAGTGTCTCAGCTACTTACTCAATGTCTCAGCTACTTACTCAGTGTCTCAGTTACTTACTCAATGTCTCAGCTACTTACTCAGTGTCTCAGTTACTTACTCAATGTTTCAGCTACTTAGTCAGTGTCTCAGTTACTTACTCAGTGTTTCAGCTACTTACTCAGTGTCTCAGCTACTTACTCAGTGTCTCAGCTACTTACTCAGTTTCTCAGCTACTTACTCAGTGTCTCAGCTACTTACTCAGTGTCTCAGTTACTTACTCAGTGTCTCAGTTACTTACTCAGTGTCTCAGCTACTTACTCAGTGTCTCAGCTACTTACTCAGTGTTTCAGCTACTTACTCAGTGTCTCAGCTACTTACTCAGTGTCTCAGCTACTTACTCAGTGTTTCAGCTACTTACTCAGTGTCTCAGCTACTTACTCAGTGTCTCAGCTACTTACTCAGTGTCTCAGCTACTTACTCAGTGTCTCAGCTACTTACTCAGTGTCTCAGCTACTTACTCAGTGTCTCAGCTACTTACTCAGTGTCTCAGTTACTTACTCAATGCTTCAGCTACTTACTCAGTGTCTCAGCTACTTACTCAGTGTCTCAGTTACTTACTCAATGTTTCAGCTACTTACTCAGTGTCTCAGTTACTTACTTAATGTTTCAGCTACTTACTCAGTGTCTCAGCTACTTACTCAGTGTCTCAGCTACTTACTCAATGTCTCAGCTACTTACTCAGTGTCTCAGCTACTTATTCAGTGTCTCAGTTACTTACTCAGTGTTTCAGCTACTTACTCAGTGTCTCAGCTACTTACTCAGTGTCTCAGTTACTTACTCAATGTTTCAGCTACTTACTCAATGTTTCAGCTACTTACTCAGTTTCTCAGTTACTTACTCAATGTTTCAGCTACTTACTCAGTGTCTCAGTTACTTACTCAGTGTCTCAGTTACTTACTCAGTGTTTCAGCTACTTACTCAGTGTCTCATCTACTTACTCAGTGTCTCAGCTACTTACTCAATGTCTCAGCTACTTACTCAGTGTCTCAGTTACTTACTCAATGTTTCAGCTACTTACTCAATGTTTCAGCTAATTACTCAGTGTCTCAGTTACTTACTCAGTGTTTCAGCTACTTACTCAGTGTCTCAGTTACTTACTCAGTGTCTCAGTTACTTACTCAGTGTCTCAGCTACTTACTCAATGTTTCAGCTACTTACTCAGTTTCTCAGTTATTTACTCAATGTTTCAGCTACTTACTCAGTGTCTCAGTTACTTACTCAGTGTCTCAGTTACTTACTCAGTGTTTCAGCTACTTACTCAGTGTCTCAGCTACTTACTCAGTGTCTCAGCTACTTACTCAATGTCTCAGCTACTTACTCAGTGTCTCAGTTACTTACTCAATGTTTCAGCTACTTACTCAGTGTCTCAGTTACTTACTCAATGTTTCAGCTACTTACTCAGTGTCTCAGTTACTTACTCAGTGTTTCAGCTACTTACTCAGTGTCTCAGCTACTTACTCAGTGTCTCAGCTACTTACTCAGTGTCTCAGCTACTTACTCAGTGTCTCAGCTACTTACTCAGTGTCTCAGCTACTCAATGTTTCAGCTACTTACTCAGTGTCTCAGCTACTTACTCAGTGTCTCAGTTACTTACTCAGTGTCTACCTTCAGTAGCCTTCATCAGGAATTGAATTCGGGTATCACTAGTTTTTCTTCTGCTCACCAGTTGGCATGGCAAGCTGTCCCATTCGTGGTGGTATCCCCGATTGTCACGATTCATGAATTCAACTCAGCCATGTATGGGATGGCTTGCTTACCATGCCAACTGGCGAGCAGAAGAAGAACACTCTTATTAAACCGACAGCACATATTATTTAACCTATTCACACATCACATGTTGAACAAATCTGATTTGAAATGGTCTAAATGAATTGTTGAGGCAGTTTTAATGTAATGTGACATTGTTTATTCTTACAGATTTGAAGTCGCGTCTTGGACAGACAACTGATGTGTCTTCAACCATATCAGTTCGACTCGGTCGCCTCAGAAGTCAGACGACTGAGGTCAGTTCCAGCGTTGACACCAATAAAGCATCCACCCTTACCCAGAAGTCGATAGGCACTGACAAAAAAGCCAGTGTGTTCAATCGATTAGGAACAGCTAAGGACATTTAACAGAAATGCCTTGAGGAGCTTTAGGACGTTGTTAGGTTAACTGACTGATACAAATTAATCTTGTTTATTTATTGGGTTTACGACATGTGAAAATGATCTGAGTTCTGGTTTGTATAAACTGAATGTGTCAGTTTGGAGATTGTCCTCAAAGTTGCATTCTGACTTGCATTTTAGATCATTTTAAGAAAATGTCTAGCTAATGACTCACTAATCTCACTATGTAGAATTATCTTGAAAAATATTTTTTTTTTCATGAAACTCAGAAACGTTTTACACCTAAAAAAACATGTTCATGTCTACCCCTGTTATTTGAGAAATATAACAATGATTTCAAGAATAACATCTTAATTTTGTGGAATTAATCCTTGTGAAATATTATCAGAATTGAAGTTTTAATCTGGCTCGGCTTTGTAGAACAGTATTGGAAATCACTGACGGTGTGCATCTTGTTTTGTTTCATAAAACTTGTTCAAGTCCTAATACCAGTTGTATGACAGTGCAAGCTTATTATGAATTTCTATGTTGGTATTATTTAGTCAAGGATGTGATGCAGTTGTCGTCTGCATCCAACTTCTTCATAATGTCTTATTTTTTTAAGCTATGACATAATATATGTTTATATACTGGTGAGAATTGGTTTCTGGCAATGAATATAGAGTAAACACTGTGTTTGATATTCTGCTTTCTTTCTCAGATGATGGATTTGCTTCAGATGTTTCGTTGTAATAAAATACAATATATTTTGGATACCGAGTGATGCTAAAGTAAGCATTGTAACTTTAGTGTGATCAATCAATAGCCTGACAAAACACAAGCAATGTGTCTCATTGTAAAGATCCGACATGAATCTCACTGAAGATTATGAACAATGCTACACTTGTGAACATGTTCATCAAATTAGGAGAATAATATCATGTAGAACTTCTTTTGATAACAACTAAAACATTTACTCACTATAATGTTTCGACAACCGCCAGTTGCCAAAACATTGTAAAGAACACTTGTATAGCCGCTGTAGATGACAGCTAACAACAGCAATATTTATTTGAAGGATTTTATGATGTTGCATTTAAATGGTTGGATTGTTTCTACGTTTGATACGTGCTATCATTGTAATTGAATATTTTATACTAAGTCCAGTCTGTATGCTTATGTTGGGCGCATTCTATGAATGTGGGTGCTACTGGTCGAGTTGTTAAATAAAGTTGTAGTACAAAACTGTTGTGTGTATGTTAGATTTGCTTTTGTGTCTTTATTACAGGTGATTGACGCATTTGCTTTAAAACAATGCTTAGTTCCTATTCTGCAGTTAGCAGCTCCTCTGTCTCATTACAAATAAAACTGCACTGTGATGTAAGATAAAATGTATTCTTCAAAAACAATAACTGTTTTCAAGAATGAATACCCTGTGTTAACGTGTTACACAAAAAAGCAACATTGAACTTTTCTATTACTAAGATAAATATAACGTAATAGTTTGGTATGAATGGATATGAATTTTTTTCAAAGACTGCTGTTGAATTTTTCTTACATAAATTTACACCATGATTTTGATAATATTTCCACATTACCAGTGGGTATATCAACCAGAAAATATTATATTTCCAATACTAGCAGCCACCTATGCAACTGCATGCAATACACATTTTTTAAGTTACTCATCTAAGAAACTATATTTTCATGGATCTACACAAGTCATAGTTTGGTGCGTGCGTGCGTGCGTGCGTGCGTGCGTGCGTGCGTGCGTGCGTGCGTGCGTGCGTGCGTGCGTGCGTGCGTGCGTGCGTGCGTGCGTGCGTGCGTGCGTGCGTGCGTGCAAGCAAGTGAGTGTTGCCAAACATTAGTTATGAGATTAACTGTGACAGGTCCACGACCAAAAATATTTTCCCCAATGCGTGCAAGTGAAATCTTTTCGATTGGTTGATGCAGAAACTGGGACAAAGTACAATTCCATACTTGTTAGGGCAGATCCACCAGGAGTGAGTAAAAAATATGACTGGTTCGTGGAGAGTTTTGTTATACAGGAATATTACACTACAATGTGACAACTAAACATTAGTGGTCAAATGGGTGCAGATCTAATAGTCTTTAGGGTGATTTCAAAATAGTTTGACAGTACACACACAATTTTTTACTGGGGCCCCTCCCCAATAAAATTCTTTTTGTACTGTTAGCAGCTGTTTTGATGTATTTTTAGGAGAAAAAAACATTTATTTTCCGATAACAGTTAGTAAGTGTGCTGACTTGGAGCACATATGGCAGACTTGTATTATGACGGCTGAATGTGAACGATATGTGATGGTTACAGCATGAAGCACAAGGATTTGTTCACGGGTCACAAAGTTTCATGTGCTTGGGGTCAGGGGTTATCTAACATCAGTGTTTTGAGGTGACCCTTTAGTAACCAATTTTATATATACATATATATATGTATGTATATATATATATATATATATATATGAGCGAAGTCATGAAAAATGGAACAGTTGTGTAAAAAGTTAAAATTAGGAGTTAATAATTTTCTTTCTTAAAATAATTTCTTTCCCATATAACGTTATAGTACGGAGTTGAAAGTGTACCAAGGTGATAAGTAGAAGATAACTTACTGCCTCGTTTTTATTATATAGGATGATGAATTAGACCATTCGCATTTTTGTGTCGCATCACACCTATAAATTTATGTGTCCTGCAAAAGTTTCCACAATGATAATTCTTTTTTTTGTGCTTGTAGAGGTGTATTATGATGGTGGTGATAAGACAAAATAGAAAAGTTAGGTTTTTTATTGAAACTCTCAAATGATAGTGCTGACAGTGCAAAATTTCCACCCAATATAATTTTTTGGGACAGAGAAATAAATTAACTGTCTGGTTATGTCCTACACCTCACACATATACCCTCACACCTAACTCAGTATACCTCTCATGGGGCACTGATTTTCATAGATTCCATTCTACAGGACAAAAACCCATGTGACAGATGCGACATTAATTGTGACAGACACGACATAAACGACAAGGTAAATCAAATGAATCTTTATTTTCAAACTGTTTCTATATTTGGTTGGACTGTTCGTTTACCTACCTACCTACCTATCCTCTTCGGGCCCAGTGGCCCATAAGGCCGAAGTGAATCTCCTCCATCTTGTTCTGTCAGCTGCTACACGTCTGGCTTCGTTCCAGCTATTCCACCCCAGTATACGTCTTTCATTTTCAATAGTTGATCGCCACGTTGTCTTTGGTCGCCCAACCTTTCTTTTACCTTCAGGCGTCCAGGTCAGTGCAGTCTCACAATTTCTGTTCTTCTCCATTGGTAGGATATGTCCTACCCACTTCCATCTTCTTATCTTGACCTCAGTGCTGATTGTCTTTCGTTTAGATGATTAAAATCACTTTTTCAAAAAATTTTATGAAGAAGATTACTTTGATTAACACAGTAATACCTGGAAATCTGACTACATGTAAATTGGTATTACCAATGATGGCATTCAAAGCAGGCATCTTCCTTTCAACATTTGTGTGCTTGGGACAGGTGCACTGAATACGATCACTGAACCTTGGGATCCTCACATTTGGGAGAAAAAATTTCTTGAATATTGTGAACTTGTAAGGGAAGGCTGGATTTTCATCTCGCAAGATTTTGTATGCATCTTCAACTGTCATGCTCAGAAGATACTTTGCCTTGTGTTGTTTGAAAGCAGCTGACACTGTTTTCCCTGGTACAGCTCTGCTTATGTCTTCTCTGAAAAAAATCCTGTATTTGATTCATCCATAGTGGGGAACCCCTGCCTTTCCTAAATTTGGCAGTCCCAGAGAGCAGCTAATGTCCATGTACACTGTACACTTTGCCTTGAGAAACAGCCAGTGTCTTTGCCATTTTTTTAGCTATTCTTGTATTTTCTTTTGATCCTGAGGGCATGATTTGCTGATATTTTTCTGCCAACATCCCTGTCCATGACCATCCCTTTAAATTCAGGCATTAAACTACGTTTGCTTTTTGCACTTTTTTAACCATAACGCCACGTTTCTTGTAAGCTTTTCAGGAGGTAGTTGTAGCAGAGAGGATTATAGTGCTTCTGCTCTGTGTGCTCTGTGTTGTGGCATCCTTTCCATTAGTTTTCTGCAGTACCTAGTAATATCTGAGCTGCCTGCTGGTGGCATTCAGTGTTTGGGGACCTTCCCTTTCTTCGGCTACATCTTCTGACATTATCCCATCACCTTCATCAGCAACAGCGTCTTCTTCTGCCATGCTTTGCTTTACCATCACTATTTTCCTATCACGATCTTTTTTCCTTTAATGTACGATTTTTTTACCCATCAATTCTTTTCTAGTATAAGCCTTCTTCTGCTTCTCATATTCTCTACTTTCAGCAGGCGTCATCAGTTTCACTTGTTTCTTTGCTCTTCTCCTTCTGACCGTCCTTCCCTCCCTTTCAGCTTTAATCTTTCTATGATTTTGCTTCCTCAGTCTCTCAACTCTTCGATGTTTCCTCTTTTCCCTCTCCATCATAATTAGCCGTTTAGCATCCCGGTTCTTTCGGTGTTGTGTGGCATCCTTCTTTTTCTTAATTCTGTTTTACCTTCTCTCTCAGTTTCCTTTGGCGATCTCTTGCTTTCAGCCTTTTCACTTCCATTGGATCAGGATGATCCGTTGCTGTAAAAATAAAGTAATTTCAGAACAATGTCCAACATGAACAATGTAAGAAATTGTTTGTGTTGGGTATACAAATATCCTTGCTACTTTGCATCATAATGATAATTTTACAACAATGATATTCACTTCCATATATCATCAGCTCAACCATAATATGATATCCTAATTTTTTTATTACAAAAACTTCTTATCACTAGCCATTTCGCTTAGGTTTTAGGCAAGCCAAAAAATGTAACAACATATCAGGTTTTTTGTTTGAAAACAAAAATATTGTATTATTCGATAATAAAGTTACATTATCCAAATGAAACTGATGGCATTTCTCCTTTTAGCCAAATAAATAATAGGGGATAGTATTATGACGCATCAAAAGCAGTCCAAAATGTGATCATTTAGAACTTCTAATACAAAAAAACACATGCAAAATATATGTTATACACATGGTGTGGGCAACAAAATCAGATGTACTCATTTAGTTAGTTGAGGGAGCTAATATTCTGTTCATGCTTCTCTACACAAAAATGTCAGGCAAAATACCAGATTTCTTTAATTTGTATGAATTTACGTGATATTCAGATACAATACCTGTGACCTTTTGAACAATTTACACCCTTAAGGTCAGATGATTTCAGTACAGACATCTGAAAGGCATGAGTCAACATGTGCAAAGAAAATGGTGAACAGCTAAGCTTAAAACTGCTTCCTCAACTGATTTAACCTATCTCAAATCCAGTTCATTGGTATCCAAATATATGGTGTGTGAATAGTTTATGTAACATCTGCAGTCGATTTAATAAAAAAAATGCCTATTTTTGTTCAAATCATCAAATGAATTGATTTCAGTTATAGGTTCATGTAAAGATCAAAATAGTGGATATCCAAAATGTTAAACACTGTGTCCGTGTGGGTCAATGTTGATCATGGGTGTGACTTCCATCCTCCGATCCGATCACATGACAAAGTTATGAAATTTCACCAAGGAAGAAAATCATGATTTTTCAGCATTTCAGTTTTCATTTCATTTGCTTGAACAAGCATTAAATAATTTAATAGTTTGTCTCATGATTTCACAAAAACTACATACAAAAGTTGCACAAACAAGCTAGTATGTTGCAGTGGATACTAGATATGTTTGTTTTTTCGCAAAATTAATTTGAAATGAGGCTACAAAAAAATCAAATTGAGGAAACACCTTTAAGATATCTAAATATTTGGGGTTTGTCTTTTGTTTTACATGGGTAATTAGCATAATCTGTGGTGCCATCTGCACAATAAAATAACATTAACAAAATAGCTGTACACTACAGTCAACTATGATGTTTGGGACACTACAATGGTGGAAATTTTTTCAAAGTAGGCATTTGTTTGTATCTAGTTTAATAACATGTAATATCACATGGCTCATGTAGTTTTACTTTATTTTTAGTGTAATTTCAACTCACAAGTGACAAGTTTACTCACAAGTGACATCTCATCTGTAACAATCCAATCTTACCATTTGAAAGTGTCATGGCCTAGTAACTGTTATTCTAAATTAGAATATTTTTCATACCAAAACATCTGGACATATGCCATTTATCATATAACTGCAAATAAAATTAATTTAATACAGCAAATTGGTCATTCTGGTACTTATGTCTCATCTGTCACAGTGTGACAGACGCGACATCTTGAGGGACGGAATTGACAAATCCTTTGCTACTTCATAACACCAACTCACTGATTAATATTTTGTATCTGTGAATTACAAATGGTTCAAGCTGTGTATAGCATATTTTTCTCACTCTTACTTTTCTGGGAAAATAGGGTATGACAGACGCGACAGTTTTCCACTAAAAAAATCTGTATGACTTGCAATGTTTGTTAAAAATTTGTTGGGGGAATTCAATTGAGAATGGGTTGTAAGGCCAAAACAAAATGTGTTAATGTTAATTTAGCCACTTACCTTTTTTAGACAGATCGTGATATAGCTACCGCCCAAAACTTCTGTCTCTTGAAAAACAACGTCAGGTTCCCACCTCAATAACTCAACACCAAGTGGGAGTAGACAGTTAATGTTTTCATCCAAATATACCTTGGATTATATATTCAACACAAAAAAATAAAAGGAGGCATCCATAACTTTGTGTAATTTTTACACATGAAATGCCATCATCGAAAGTTTTTACATTTTTATGCAAAAATATCCCCATTTTTAGGCCCTCAAATAGCTGTAGAAGGGGCAAATCTTGATGAAGCTTGCCAAAGTTGTGGGATATTAATTTAAACAACCGAACAGCAAAGCTCATAAGTTGTTTTGTGACTTCATTCATATATATATATATGTATATATGTATATATATGTATATGTGTATATATATGTGTATATATGTGTATATATATATATGTATATATATGTATATATATATATATATGTATATATATATATGTATATATATGTATATATATATATATATATATATGTATATATATATATGTATGTGTAACATATTAATAGAGGAAACAAAAAGCTTTTTAAAACATTTATTGTAACAAACCATCTCAATCAAAACTGATCAACATGAAACAGTAACCAGCTGAGCAAAATTGTGTTGCATTCTCTTAGAAATGCAGTTAACATAAATTTATCTGGTTATATATGCAGACACGCAGTGCCTTAGAGAAAATATCGACGTGAACGTTTATGAACCACTGATGTACACTGATCTCTCCAGTACTTGTGTATCCCCAGCTGCTCCCGACCAATTATGACCCCTAATATTCAACACAACACTTACATTGCAATCAATAAGCTATGTAGGTATGCAATATCACTTCAGCTTCTTGGATGACTTCATTTAAATCCTCTAATTTGACTGTAGCATATGGAGTGTGCCAACTTGTCACATGTAGTAACAAAATATGTAGTTTTTATATACTGGAATAATAATTAAACTGGTAACTTAGAATAGTCAAACCAGAAACCACACTAAATATACCCAAAATAACTAGTTAATTTACAATGAAGTACAGAACCAGCCAAACGTAAGGGAACAAAAGGTCATTGATATAGGGGACCTAACCATTGTTTTTGGTAAGTCTCCTTTGACATAAGGGGCCATAACCAACTTCACCTTCATTCAACTTTACAGATGAAATTGTTCTACGAAAGGAAATAAAATACAAACCATTTAATTAATGACTTGCTAACAGTTTCCTAATAATATCACCTCATTGCTCTGCTGCCTTCAAAAGAGGAACTTTATGCAAATTATCCTGTAAATTGTCACGTTCTTATGACAATAACTGAAATTAAATCTTCTGAAAAAATTGCACTTTGTTCATTTGATTTCTTTGAAACAGAAACATAACCTAAGAGGCAAGATGATGTTCACGTTCTGTCAGTTACATTTTGAACACTGTCTTCACGAAATACCATCCAGCGTCTATCGCAATATAGCAATCAGAACTGCTCGACATGTGATATAAAATATAGGTAGCAACAACAGATTTGCCTTGGGAACATTAAAAAACAGTTTTTGTCTATTAAGTCACAGCGGATCATGAAAGAACTTCTAGCACCAGCAGACGTTTCTTATGCAGTGAAATGTGTATAACAGACAGCGTTGGGATGGCAAAAATATGTTCGTTGTGAACCGAGACTGAAACCAAAAAGGTGTCAGACAATTGTCTGCTATGTCAAATTTGAGTGCTATGTCCTGTTGTCTGCTATGATATGTTTTACTGCATAGACCACAATGTTTCCCTGCTACAATGGCTTATGTTTGATAGGTTTCTGTATTTTATAACATAAAATCCATCAATATGTTGTAGGCTGTGTAAATGTGATGATTGCTTTTGATTTAAATGAGAAAAACTAACAATATCTAGCAACAACATCATGATAAATGCCTGTAATAAAGAAGTCATATATTACGTGTAGACATCGCTGGCATCCACAATAACGCCAAGTCTATCTAGAAACTGATGGCTTTACTAAGGAGCCATTGACTGGCCAATTGTCAACCTTGGCTACCGAGTGTTTAATCAACACTTTTTTATCACAGTCAACACATGGTTGGCTTTATCTACTGATTATCACACACCAACTGAACCTAAACAAGTCCCACCACAGACACTGTGAAATCATTCTTCTTAACCACAGCACCATTTTTTAATGTGCTGCAGTGTTGTGAATTTGCAAACATAACCAAACTATTTGTGGAATAACCTCAATAAAATAGCCATGAGAACCAATGAAAACATGAAATTCTACTTGGTGTGTGTACAACTCCAGGTGAACAGGTTCAAGAATAGCAAGAAATAATTACGCAGTTGCTCCCAAAGTAGTCTTTCTCAGAACTTTTGTTTCACAGATGACAAAATTGGTAGAACTGCTACAGAAGACGATGACAGTATCAGTTCTGTTTGCAACCATCTAGAGTAGAGATCTGGCATAAGCCAGGAAAAATTGCACTGTGTGGGCCACATGGGGCAACAAATCTAGTCTAAGCTCAATAAATTTATTCGAAAAATGCTGCTGTTTGCAGATAAGAACCCCAACAACTATTATTTCTGTGCTCTCTACCCAGTGTTGTATTTTGTAAATGTGTGCTACTAAATGTTATAAAATAAAAACAATTTTAGCAACCATTATAAATAAAACTATTATCATTTCAACTTCCAGTGAACTAACTAATGTCACTCTGTTACCCGTCATAAAAAATATCAAAACAGCAAAAGGACATTAATTGCACACATACTTGTCATCAATTATGAACAAATTTGTGATTTTGGTGATGTTAGATTGGACCCATGAAATGAAGGAATGGCATCAAGGCTATAGTTGTTGCTTCTGCAAGTATCGGTAGCCAAGGAAGAGGGCGAAGGCAAGAGTGGAGGTGGTAAGGGCGAGGGATACGGCTGACCACCCTCCTTTCTCAGGAACCACCTTCTCTGGTGGAAGGGCTGCATCACCGATGGCTCCATTCATCTGTGGCATTCTGTTTCCTTGCCATTCCTGAGAGGAAGCATAATACAATTAACTGTCCTGCTTGTGGTCATACAATATATACTGAAGAAGATAGAAATTAAAAGTTCATGAAAGAGCCTATACTATATTTTATCTCGACTGGACAAGTTTAATGGTTCAGGAAGTCCGAGGGATATGGAGTTTTGATGTGATGCTTCCAATAAAATATGGTTATTTTGCAAAAAAAAGCAAACCACAAAATATGCAATTGCATGAAAACCGTGTAGGAAAACCTACTGAACAGTTCATCTTCCTCGACACTGAACCCTGACTGGATTGGCTTCAATTCTAAACTTGAGTCCTGGAATGGGTAATCAACTATATATATCCCCAACCTTTTGTTGTGAGAATATAAAATGCAACTATCTGTAGATGTTGCCCTTATTCCAACGTGAAACTTAGGTATTCATTACAAACCAATTATTTAAAAAGGCAAGTTCTTATATAGCCCAGTATCCAGTCCTAAACAGACCTGGTCCTGGCAGACCTGTTCGTTCCAAAGCCATTTCAACTTCTCTGGGAAGCATTCAGTACTCATTTATACAGCTGAATGAACTGCCCACATAATTATTTACACTTCATACCTCTACTATGTTTTAACAATTATACAACGACAGTCTTTGTTTACAACTTTTCAAAGACAAAACAAGTAACAGCTGCAACCAGTGTCTCATAATTCATGTGGGTACCTAGCTGTGCTGCCATCTAGTGACCACCATATTATCAAATGCTGAACTGTGGCTAACCTCAATGTTGACAACACGACTCGGACTGATATGTAGGACATCTTGTGTCAATTTCTTTAATCCTACCAATACCACAACATTGACTTTGTGCAAGATTCCTTTGAAATATTACAGCTATATTATTGATGCAACAATTATTCTAGGACACAGAAAACGATTTCTGTCCCCCCCCCCACTCACTTTGATTGCAGCCAGCATGCCCTGCTGTACTGACAAGCGAACTGTGTCACCAGCCAGTCGGAAGAGTTGAACAGCAGATTTGTGGGCCACCCTCTCCACATTTGTCCCGTTGATCTGTTAGAGATGAATTGTGTCTTTGAAAGCAATACTGGCATCAGACATGAGGTCAACTACATTGTAATTTAAACGCCAATTCCAATTCCGGAATTGGTGTTTTGTTTTTAAAGTAATTGGAATTGGTGAAAACTAAATTGGAATTGTCAATTACTTTTCAGTTATTTTTTCAATTACATCATGTGTAACGCTTTAACTCTAATTATTTACTACAAATAATCAATAAAATATAATTTGCATATATGATATTTGTTTGCATAATGTACATTGTGCAGAAATAAAAAAGCTGCCCTGAAATATGTTACTTTTGGCATTGAGTATGCTCTGTTCACATACAGTTATTTTGAAATGGAATGGATAATTGGAATTGGTATTTTGGATTTGAAATTGGTATTTTTGAGGTGTAATTGGAATTGGTATGTGAAATTTGAGTGTACTTGTAATTGGAATTGATATAATGTAATTGATCCAAAGTCTGACTGGCATTGAACAAGACAAACTGAGAACTATAGAAATACCAACATGACAAACTTGTAACCAGTTTTGAACAATATACGTGGTATAATGAGATGTATGTAATGCATATACTGCAGCAATGACTTTTAATAACGAGGGACTTTTATTTATTTAAATTATATTTTAACTTTTTTTTTTAACCTTGTTTAGGTATTTGAGCATTATTACTACATAATTCTTTCAAATTAGTCATAAATTATGGCATCAAAATTCAACGAGACATAAATAATTATTATTATCTAACATGCATGAAAATCTGACGAATTATCATCAGTGGTACAATTACAACAAACACTTATTTCCAATATGTAAACAAACTGTATGTAACCTCTATATTCATGGCCTCCCTTATTTAGAATTTTTTATTGTTTCATAATAATTACCGTGATCTGACATTTCACAGGTTTTATATATGTATTAAATGTCATCCCATTGAACAAAACTGGATAAGACTAACTGAAAAGTAGTCAACATTACATCTCTTTGATGACCAATTCACTGTGCCACTACAATATTTATATTTCTTTATGCCTGGGTTGGGCTTCTGACAGTCAGAAAGATATTTCTGACATGACAATGTCAGAAACTGTCAGAAACTAGTTTCTGATGTAAAAAAACTGTCAGAAACCCGTCAGAATATAATACATGCTATATAAATTTATGATTTTACTAATATATATCTGTTGTTCCTTACAAGAGTAATTGTACATATACAATTAATATATATTTTAATCAACATTTAAAGGTAAATTACATTCATTAATAGTGTAGCTCAGAGACAAAATGTTAAACTACATGCATTCACAATTTATAATTTTATGTCAATCTGACAATATCTACTCAGTAATGTTGCACTGTAGCAAGCTCAGACAATACTCTTACACAATTTAGTTGTAGCTCACTTGATAGTTCAGCTTTGGAAATTGGGACTTCAAATGATTGCCTGGACCTGCCTTGAATTTTTCTTTGATATAAATTTGTCTAATCTTACACAATGAAGCTGTGCATAGCTTACTATAAGCTCACAGCAATGAGCAGTACAACAGTACAGTTCTGTCTCAATTGCTTAAATTTAATTCTTGTTGGCTTCCAATTAACTTATTGACACAGTCACACAGATCTGTGCACAGTCCTAACCCAGTTCCTTGAAGTCCTCTCCAATGTTATTACTGGTATGCACCTACAGTGTCCTACACCCACCCAACTTCTTTCAAGCTTTCCCAATTGTGATTGACACCTATTCTGCTGTTTTAAAAGCTAGCTGTCAAGTGAAACTATGCTGTAACAATTACATAGATCTGTTATCATTTCTATCTGCTAACAAATTGGTAGAAAATGCAAACATAACAGACTGCATAGAGCAAAAGTTGCAATTGTATATGACATGTAACAGGTTACTAATGCTTTACTACGTTGATTTAATATACAATCTACACGTTAAACAAAATGATGTGATACTTTTTTTAAGAAAATGTCTCAAAAATGGAGTTTCTGACATTTTGATGTCAGAATGGTATTTCTGACGAGGCGGTAAATACCATGGTATTTACCGTGGTTTTTATCATCTCATCATAAACTTCCCAACCCTGCTTTATGCAGCAAATGTCCCACATCTCATAACCCCAGCCAGCCAAGTGGATGGCTGAACTCTCAAACTTCCTTTCAAATTCTAGAGAAATCATAAAACTGTTACTTTAACACATTTTTTTAATACTGAAATTCAGGGGCCTGGTGATACCATCAAAAGTTGAAAAGTGATCCAAAGCTTAACCTTAGCAACACTGCACTAAAATCGAGATAAAAACAAGTATGGATCAATAAAAATGTATACAACAAAAGTAAAACAATAAAAAAACATGATTTATCTGGTGGTCATTGGTTATGGTAACCAGGAAATAACGCTAGGCCCTACCAGATACATCACCTGACTAAGCATCCTGTTCACCCACACTTTGTGGGCTGGGGATGTTAATTCGCAGGTCACCATCTCCCAGCCAGGCATTAACCTACACTCAACACCATGACCACCAGAAGATGAAAACAGTCACATCTGATCTGATTAAGACCAATATGATCTAAAACACCTGATCCATAAGAGAAGCATTCACACCTGTCTTGAATGCAGTCATGTTTGGAGAGGCAGTAAAAAGCAATGTTCACATACTGACATTTAACCAGTTTTTTTATTAAAATATGTCATACCGCTATTATCTTGTCACCCTCTCGCAAGCGGCCATCTTTGGCAGCTGCACCCTTTTCTCGAATCTGAACAACAAATATTCCTGGGTCATCAGGAACATGAGGATTGTCCATGCCACCCCGGATGTTAAATCCAAGACCTGGAAATCAACAGACAACGTGTGAATATAATAGATCTTTGGATTATGTCAACATTATATTGCTATTTTTCTAGTTGACTGCAGGAAGATTTGTTTTTATTTTAAATGAGTACATTTTTGTTTGTTTTTAGGAGGACGACTTTTAACAAGAACATTTATACAGTGCGAGTAAAAAGCCATAATACATTGCGCGTAAAAAGCCATAATACTTGCACTCATATCATGTGTGCAACAAAATCTGTGGGATATTATCCGGATAATCAGGCCCTCCACAATACTGCAATAATAGCCAATAGCAATACTACTGATGAAGAGCCGAATGACACGACTGGGGCAAGGCCAAGGGAGACCGGGCAAAATCACATAAGTTTTGATGACAATATTTCATGTACAGTAACAAAACAACAGTGTTAATACAGCAACAGTGAACGTCCACGGCAGAAATGCAGTCTAGCCTCTGTTCACTGTTGCAACTGCAACTTTGGCAAGCTTTTGGCTGCAGACAGAAATACTATTTCCGTTCATATTACCTGATTTTCCACGTACTAATACTACATCGATAGGCTTTGATGGTGTGCTCATGTTACTACGTAGTTCCTGCGATGGCTAAGGAGAGTCTGAGCTTAGTAGACTACTCAGAATTTGATAAATTACAAGAGAAATTAACGTGAGCGATAATAAGCAAGTCAGATCGGCGGTGACTTGGTTGATGACGTTATGTTTATGCTCCCTGTTTAGATGCATTTGTTTACGTGTCTGTTGTATACCAAAATGAGACACTGATCGAAGTACACATGACGCGTTTTTATTGGAATGAATTTAAAATAGTTTTGATATTTGCCGTATATTTTACTGGCTTCAATAAAATGCAAAACGAGTAATTATTTTTATTTATTAAAATTGAGTGACATGACGAAAGCCTATCTCGAATTTCCCAGAGTTCCGTACCAAAACAAATCTGACACATTCTCACGATGGCTAGCAGTAGTTGTGCTAGTTTAGCACCGACTGATTTTAATATCTCTACATCGTTTGAAGACGCGAATGGCGCCATTATTGTTGCGGTCGAACGATGCCAGTTGTGCAGCGGAACTAAACGCACTTTTTACTGTAAAGAATGCATTCAGAGGGGTCATTTTGTACACTCAAAAGCGAAAGCACTGCCACTGGAGTCTCCCACTCCGGAAACGTAAGATAAATATTTGTTTACAATTTTGTTTAGGGCCGGGTGCTCCCCATAATTGCGGAGTCCAGTCCCAGGGAGGTTTGTCATAAATTTTGGGTGACATTTAAGTTTTCTGTATATTTATATATTTTGTTATTCCCTTAAGTATATTTTTAATTATATTATAATCTCTTAAAAGTATATTTTTAGGCTTTGATATTTGTATATTATTTTTCACACCTAATTTTTAAGATATTGAATGTGTATGAAAATATTTATAGAAATGTGTTTTTCTCACTCAAGAAGGATAGCAGAACTAGAGGACATGAGGTAAAAATTAGTAAAGAATCAATGTAAATTGGACATCAGGAAGCACTCGTTCTCACAGAGGACAATAAATGAATGGAACAAATTGTCTATAGATTGTGTAACTGCTAGCAGCGTGAATATGTTTAAAAACAAGGTTGACACATCTCAGGAGGGCGGGTTATAAGTAGATGAACATTGTTGGACTCTCGATAAGCCAATTGCTTCCTTGTCCACTTGCCATCTGGGCCTTTGGCTTGGATGGCAAATCTTGTTAAATCTTGACATCATATGCCTCTTTAGGAAATCCAAATTGAGCTACTCGACCTCTTTGGCGATGGTTGTGCATGTAACTCAGGAGTAACACCATAGAAACTACAAGAATTCCTCATGGATCTTCGACAATTATACATAAATCTTAGCTGTTTTTTGTTTGGTATGTCACAGTCCTCAGTAGCACTAATTGAATAAAATGCCTTTTGCATTTGGATCTGCTGGCCTTTCCCTGATGATATGACAACAATGACAATAATTTTTGTGTGTATTATCTTCAAGGTCTATTTAAATGGCATTATTGTTTTGTGTGTGGCCAAAAGTGACGATATCCAGGGAAACATTGCTATTATTCTCCTGGTTCAGCAGCAAAATTCTTGGATGTTTCTGCGGCAAATTTTGGTCACTTCGGCAGCATAATGATGATCGCTTTGGCAGCATTACTGCTTTGGCGGCGAAATTCTTGGATGCTTCAGCAGAGCAATATATGTGTAAAGTAGAATGGTCTGTAGATTTTGCCATCATTATGATCGATTATAATTATAGATTGCATGCATCCTTGGGTTCAAATGCGAGTCAGTGCATTTAAATGCAATGCAAATGTTTGAAATGATACAAAATGCATTTTTTTCAAAGAAGCAACAATCAGGTCAGTTTCTTTGATAGGTTGCACACTTATTGTAGAGGAATATTCTGTGTCTTTATGGTTTGCTTCTCTGCACTTGGTAGCAGAGAGGCAAACCAAAAAGATAAGCCTAGTCTTTGTTTCCAGTATGAAGTCAGAAGACAATTGCCAAATTTTCATTTAATATGTGGAAATTTTTTGTAGATATTCCCAAAAGCTACGGAAATGGCAAGTCCTTAAAGGGGCTAGGTCAGAACTTCTTGAGAGGTGAGCAAACTCTCTCTTGCTAAAGACAGCGAGTTATGTAATCTATAAACATGTAATATGCTGAAAAGTTGGCAAATTAATATGTACGTATGAAAATATAGTTTCTAAGATGAAAATATAGTTTCTAAGATGAAATGATGTGGTCATGTTTTATTTAATGTGATTATTGTTAATTTTGTTATTATCACTATGGTTAATGGCCACTTTTATTAGCAATATATTTTATGTATCTAGCAATACATGTTTTTTTGCAGTTTTAAAGATGCTATTTCCAAGCAACTGGAAACTGAAGAAAAGGTTAGTAATCTTTAATTTGTTAAATCGATCAAGTCTAGCAGTTGTGGCAACTATATATTCATATCATTATGTGCATGTCTTTTTATTAAAATGTGTCTTGTAACGTGTAAATTTTTTATGTTTTGTTCACTTGTTTTAGAAATAGGGCCTACAGTAACTGCTTGAATCTTTTGGTTATATAACTTTGCTTGAGATTGTGCATCAACATATTCAAACATTTTAATTCCACATTTAAATGCAATATCCATTCTTTTCATTAAGTGTGAATTCTGTGGACATCCAAATCTCTCTTTGTGTTGAGTTGATTCAACAGTAATTTGATGGTTGTGTTCCTGTTACAGAAGATGCAAGTTCAGTTTGCCAAACAGAGAGTGAGGTTGTGCAAGAAAGCTGTTGATTCAGCCCAACTACAGTTCAAAAGAGGTATATTCAGTGGTAGCTGTGATACACAAGGCAATGGTAGAATAGCCAGTCAGCTAGTTGATATTTTGAAACAATTTCTTCCATGGAGTGTGTTTTAATGCAGAACTTTGCAGTGATTTGACAGTGAACAGTTACAAATGTAATAACATTTTTGCCAGAATACAAACATAATTGCATAGAAAGTAGAAAACAATATTGACATAATGTTCAACAAAGAGAAAATGCATCACTCTATCAGATGTTACTGGTTTGTTTTACCAGTGCAAACCTGTTTTTGATTTTAATCAGACTTTAAGATATAATGCATAATATGTATGATTGGTTTATTTCCAAAATGCCATATGTACCCTTTCTAAAAGAAACACAAATTACACAATATGTGTTAGGGTATAGTATTTTTAAATAAGTATTTGATAATTTATGCCAAGTTGACAAATGTTAGAGTTGATGTCTATTTCACAAATGCACTAATGTCCTGTGCCAATCAAGAGAACCAGAGTTGAGTCCTGCTGTCATTTCTAAACATGGGTAATTTCGTTCACCCCACTTTGCCTGTATCTTTCGGAAGAGACGCTAAAAAGCCATTGGTCTGTTCTACCTGGTGTCTAGGCCAGGGAAAGTGAGAGACCCCCACACAGGGGGTACCCCCCGGTAAATGTCTAACTGGTCATGGACCCACTAATTCTAACACAAAAAACCTTCAACAAGTTGAAGGTGGTCATTAACTAGAAGAAGAAATATCTAGATAAATTCAACATAATTCACATTCGTAATATTGCCCATGTTAAACATAGATAATTGAAGTTAAAAATAAGAAATCCATGCAATCGCTTTGATAGAATTTAGTTGTTGTGTTTCCTGTATTTTCTCTTCTGAAATGCCTTCAGAGCAAGCTGCTGTCCAGCAATTACGCGAGGAGAATCACAGCAGGAAGGCCAAGTCTGTCCGCCATGAGGAGAAGCTGGCATTCATCCATGAGTATGTGGAGAAGACAATTGCTTTGATTGAGAAGCAACAACCAGCACTAGAGCATTGCCATGGGGAGCTGTGCAGCTCCCGCAAGGAGCACATCAAGGATCTACTCACATACATCTTCCCCATACGGGAGACGCAGCCCAGGAGGTGGGAAGCATGATTCGCAACCCTAGGGTAGCTTATACCTCAATGGTGCTACATTAAGTACATTTGCTGTCTATTTCTGGGCACTTTTCATTTCTCTCTACCATTCTGCCTGTTTGATGTCTTTGGTTGTGACTTTTAAAGATGGTTCATTATAGAAATTGTGGTAACACATATGCAAGTAAACACATGTTAAACATATTATTATATGTGATACCTATATTTCCATGAACCACGTTCATCAACTAACTATTTCGATAAATTCGCTGTATATTCTAAATTAGGTACCTTTTCATAAGCATTATCACAATAAAGTAATTGATTACAAAAACATATTCTAAAAGTTAAATGTAATTTTGTATATCATTCTAAAAGCATTGTCCAAATAATGTGTAAACAAATGAAAATACATACAATAATAAAATGCATTGTCATTAAATTAAACAATGAATTATTCTTGGAATGTCTGTGACATCGGTTGGCAGTGAACAAGACAGTATGGTGAGTGCATTGGCTGAAGCCCGACACACAGCTTACGTCCACGGTCGCTGGGTGTACACAGACAACGGAAACGAACACCAGTACCAGGTCATCGAACCAACACTACCAGGGAGTGGCGATTATTCTGCGTACTGTGCTTGGCGTGAGTATTGCTGCAGACCTTCTATTCCAGTCTTGTCTGGAATTTACCTATTTTAAATAAAATATTCTTTCTATTAACACCGTCTGGAATTTACCTATTTTAAATAAAATATTCTTTCTATTAACACCGTCTAGAATTGATACATTTTAAATACCATTTTCTTTGGCTTTTCCGAGAGATTAAGTAATTATAAGTCACATGGTCAGGTTTTATTAAGAGTGAACTTAAATATCAGTGTTTGCCAAACTGAGATGTCTTAAACTGTAAATAGGAAGTCAAACTAGACCCAGTATTTGCTATCAGTCATTGACAGTATGCTGGTGCATATATTTGCTACCAGTCATTGGCAGTATGCTGGTGCATGTATTTGCTACCAGTCATTGACAGTCTGCTGGTGCATGTATTTACTATCAGTCATTGACAGTATGCTGGTGCATGTATTTACTACCAGTCATTGGCAGTATGCTGGTGTATGTATTTGCTACCAGTCATTGACAGTCTGCTGGTGCATGTATTTGCTGGAACATGTAATCACATAGTGTAAAACAGATACAGTTGTGTGCAGAGAGAAGTAATTTACTTCCACCTTCAGAACCAATAGTTAAATGACATCGTGATGGAGAAACATCTTGCCCACTAGCACAGGGACAGGGAGCATTGTTTGATGAATTTGTGACAGTATGGAGTTCAACTAAACAATAAATCATATATTTCCTGCAACTTTATTCCCTGACCAAAACTCTTAATTTTCTTCTGTGACGTTTTTTGCTTGACTTTTTCCTGTCACCAATAACATCGCTCTCACATGATTTGTGTCCTTTCTTCCACTAGTGGTTGAGAACAGGAACTCCTTGACTGCTGCTGACTCTGAGTTTGGTCAGCGTAACCCCGCCTACACGGTCAGTGCAGCCCTGTCGTACACAACCCAGCTGGTGTCTCAACTGTCCTACTACCTTGGAGTCCATCTGCCCAAGCGACTCTGTTACAGGTCTCGCATTTTTCGTGTTTACTTATAACATATTTATTTATGATAGTAATTAAATATTTAATGTATTGTAATGTTTTGTGATAGTAATACAATATTGTATTTATTTATTATATTAATACAATATTTTGTAAAACATCCAACGTATCTTGAATATACAGTGGACAAAATGGACAATGGTTGTTGAAAAGTGGCCAAACAATGGTTTAAAGGATGTCTTTTCAACCAATTTCTACCACTTTTGTCCTTCTATGGCCTTGACTTTATGAACAAGGCATTATGGTAGTTCCTGGAAGATTCATGGTTGTGTTGTCGAAAAAATACATTTAATTTAAAAGCAAATATGGTGAATTTCTTCCCCAAATCTGTCTGTTGTGCTTGCAGTGAGTTTTGTGGCAATGAGTTGACGGAGTGCCAATTCGAGCGTGATGTCTACCGACTAAACCACAATATCCTCTATCTGTGCTTCACGCAAAACGTGGATCCGGAACTGCTCAACGCGAAGCACACAGTGCACAATCTGCTCGTGATGCTCGACTCGCCTCAACTGGGAAGGTTAGTCCAGTCATCATCGGTCCTTTCGTCATCAGTCCTTTGACCTTAATCAATGTCCTCTACATTTATTTATTGGTTGTTTTAGTTTTGACTCATTTGTCCTTGAGCTCCAGTCTCATTTGTCTTCGACCTCCAGTTTCATTTATCCTTGACCTTGTCTCATTTGTCTTTGACATCCAGTGTCGTTAGTCCTTGACTTGACACTGAATGGTTGTTTGTTTTTCTTGTTGATCCCTGGTTGTTGCTGTGTTGAACCCTTGTTGTTGCTGTGTTGAACCCTGGTTGTTGCTGTGTTGAACCCTGGTTGTTGCTGTGTTTCTTAGTTCATTATGTTGGAATGTATACATTAACATGTCAACTGAAGTCACAGCTGCCAAAAGGAAAGCTTTGGGAAGGAAATCTTTTTTGTCAATTTTGTCATATCGCCTGCTTTTCATCCTTTTTCAAATAATCAGTAATAAGGCTCTTTGGGAGATATCCCCTTGCCATACCCTCCCCCGCAGCAACTCCACAATCCTTCCTTTGTTTCATCTCCATCAGGAGAGTCTCCTTCATCCATTTTATTTTACTTGGCACCTTTACACAATCATGAAGTGGCTCAGTCTTAGCAAGTTTTATGTGATTATTTGTTATTATATTAATAAAATATCTTATTTATTATATTAATAAAATATCTTTATTAAGTATACAGTGTAATAGTAAAATATTTTTCAATCTTTCCCTTCCCATAGATCTGGTGACTTCCTTATCAACAACGAACTGATGCAGTCGGTGGAGGACACGCTGCAAGTAGATCCCTCCTCCGAACCTTGGTCCGACTCCGAGGATGAGGTCGACCATGCTGAGATGGAGTGGGAAGAGGTTCCCTGTTCCCTTCCCGAACTCGAGGGACCGTCTCGGAGCACAGCTTGCTACATCTCATCGTCACAGTTCAACGACCCCGGTTCACAGGCCCCGCCTGGCCTTGCTGGGGGTCTGATGTCATCTGTGGCGTCATTGTGGCGTGCAGCGACGGGGAATCGTGATGAATCAAAATAGTACTTGGGGGGAAGTTTTGTGTGTGTATCCGGTGAAACAGTAGTGGCTATTAACATTTCATAGGAAAATGTGCTGAATAATTTGTATCGACAATTTGTGTCTGGAAGATGTGGAGTTCTGTAAAAACCAAACCTAATGTTGGTTACAAAGTTTGATCTCTACATAGTTGTGTCTTTCCTACACTCACTGGTAAATAGGTTATTATATTTGTACCAACTGATACCCCAATACGAGTTTATAGAAATATTTATTGGAGAAAAGTTAACACTTGCTGTTGTTTGTACATACTGCATTGAATCAATTATATTATTGTTCAAACACATGTCACAATTTGCCATATACATTTGTAATTTATTTAATTTAACCACTGGGACAGGCATCAGTATTGGCTTGGTCACGGGGCTAGTATTTAGCCACTGCGACAGGCATCAGTATTGGCTTGGTCACGGGGCTAGTATTTAACCACTGGGACAGGCATCAGTATTGGCTTGGTCACTGGGCTAGTATTTAACCACTGGGACAGGCATCAGTATTGGCTTGGTCACGGGGCTAGTATTTAACCACTGGGACAGGCATCAGTATTGGCTTGGTCACTGGGCTAGTATTTAACCACTGGGACAGGCATCAGTATTGGCTAGGTCACAGGGCTAGTATTTAGCCACTGGGACAGGCATCAGTATTGGCTTGGTCACGGGGCTAGTAGATGATCACTGGCCCAAGATATTAGGGTCATTATTGAACTATATAATAATTACACTTTGTATACTGAAAACAACTTTGATGGATTTTACGTATTAGCAAATGTTTTTCAAATACAGTGTATCCAGTATGTACATTTGTACATAGATGGAAATCAAAATTGTGCCATATAGGTATGGAACTCATTTGTGTAATCACCAAAGTTGTGTCCATTGTTTGTAGGAGTTAAAGGTTATGTAGCAGCATTTAAGACATTGTTTACACATTATTCATGCTGTGCATGCGATTGTACTGGTCTTGCAAAGATTAAGGTAGACCGCGTGCTCATGTATTGCATGGATTTGTTCTATAAAGGCTTTAATACATTTTGAAGTGAGCCTATTGATTTACATACCTAGGGGTCTTGGATCTAATGTCTTGGTAAATCTTGACTTTTCATTCACATCTTGTTAAATCTTTACTATTCGTTCACATAAATCCTCCACACAGCAGAGTGAAATGAAGCAACGTGGAGTGAACAAAATTGCCCGAGCTTCAAAATGGCAGAGGATCGCAGTGCTCTCAACCGAGTCCTACATTCTAACCAGCCACTGCCACCCCACGTTTCATCCTTAGCTGTATAAATGAGTACTTGACAATAGACAGTGGTGGATATGCAAAAAAAAAAATTCTTTTTGCAGCTTGGCTGTATACTTCCCACAGAAGTTTGAGAACAGAAACTACATTTTGTCAACTACAGAACTTTGGGATGCTAATCCACATATGCAAGATATTCTTTATTCTTATTTAAATATTATTTGAGTAAAACAAGTGTTTGTTTGGGCACAATACCAATGTCCCCAGTGCAGAGATGCCATGTCAAATCAGAACACTTGACACAGAAATGACGGATACAAAACCAATTTATTTTGCTAACGGTGAAATTTAGTCATAAATACATAAATACAAGTTGTATGACCTGGGCACACACCGACTGACAGCATGAAACATGGTCATGTAATGTGTTTACTTGTTACAAATCTCCAATACAAAGACAATCTCCCATGTAAATGACAATCATTAATGATGCAACATGTGAATCAATAGCATTGTTGATGCAACAAGTGAATCAACAGCACTGATAATGCAACAGGCGAATAAACAGCAATGTTGATGCAAAATGTGAATCGACAGCACTGATGATGCAACAGGTGAATCAACAGCACTGTTGATGCAACAGGCGAATCAACAGCACTGTTGAAGCAACAGGTGAATCAACAGCACTGTTGATGCAAAATGCGAATCAACAGCACTGATAGATGCAACAGGTGAATCAACAGCACTGTTGATGCAACAAGTGAATCAACAGCACTGATGCAGTTCAGTAAACATGCATGGCCACATAACCTACTTACGGCCCAAAAATCTGTGTTGCTTGGCCCCATGGGTTAACACAATAAGGGCGGACAGATGAAGAAACGGAATGTGCTTTGAGTAGGAGTGTCATTTCCTATACACTGTACAAAGTGCAGTACAAACAACAGAAATCTGCAGCAAAGTTAAATGCCAGTGCCAATGACATTCTACATGATACCAAGTTACCTGTTGGTTTCCATGGCAATTGTACTCGCAGGTTTTTAAGGTACTTGCTCAGTATACCTGAAATGAACATCAATTGTGAAACACCTCTGGCAATTTGGTACAATGTTACTTTTTGCCATGTCACTTAGAGCGTCACCAAGTAAACTTATAACTAAAAATAAGCAGCTGCAACTCTTGGTTTCTTACATAACCACTTTTTAACGGTATAGTAACAGCAATGAGAAATCAACGTGCCAAGTACAGTACAGAGCTGGTAGTATAAATCATGATAAAGACCCTAATTTGTGTGAATTAGTTGTGATTAAAAAACACACAGATGGATTACAAGCACACCAGTGTCAGCTTGAGGGGTGAACCGTTTCAACTTGAAAACCTTTATCAAACAAACGTCATAACCACAGTAAACTAACCTGCATACCTACACTGTTGGTCATTTCTGTTTGTTGATTTAAATGCACTTCTTGTTACAAGTATTCCATGGAGCATTATCCATATTGCAAGTACATTGATGCTCTTAACTATTCACTTCTCATGTTTGTCCGCTTCAAACTAATAAGGCTACCGAGCTAGTACAGTAATATTAACATTCTTTGAATAAAAAATACAGTGATGTCCATTCTAACAGACACTTGTTTACTGCACTTCAGCACCTATGTGCGAACTGCACAAGGTATTCTTTAGTGAACAAAGTTAAACACCCTACACTGTCATCAATTACTGCTAGCAGCATGCATATATGTTGAACAAGTCTGACACATATCTCAGGAGGGCGGGTTACATAGATGAACAAATGTTGGACTCTCGAAAAGCCAATAGCTTCCTTGTCCACTTGCTATCTGGGCCTTTGCCTTGGATGGCAATCTTGTTAAATTCATGAGTGGACGTTGAAACCCTGAGAAAATTAACCAAGTTCGAGAGTGACGAACAATACACACAGGACAGGGCAGACAGTCATGGCTCTGCATGCATGATACTCTACAGATGGAGTGAGGAAAGTTATGCATAGTGCAGGGTTATAACAGAGTTGGCATTAATGTACGTCACTAGAAGCCATGTGCAGTCGACTGATTTCCTTGCCATCAGTACATAGAATTTTTAGAAACCTGGTTTCAACTATTAGCTGGAATCTGAACAAAAGTAACTCCTGCTACAGCGCAGCCGAAACTTGAGGATCAAGGAAGACACTACAGCTTTATAAGTCATCAACTACTTGATGTCTAGCTGACAATATTACCAGATAACTTCCAGTTGACAATATTACCAGGTAACCTCAGTCTGAACTTTCTACATTCATAGCTACAAACACATCACATCTGAATCGCCAAGACATGGTTGACTTCTGCCCAGGAACCTGTCACTCTTGAACTAGAGACAAGCTCATTTATCTGTCATCAGACAGAACTTGAAAGACCAAACGGTGCCCTGGGCAGTGAAGACAAAAACAACAACCTATACTGTTCAGTAGGAACGCCACTGTTCAGTCAATGTTCTATGCGCTCATAGTAACATTGCTGCCATACACTGACCCCAAAACGGGTCTACTTGAGGACCCACAAATAAGATGACCCTAGGACCAGCCACATGTATCATCAACTATACATTGCTCAGTAAATTTCCTAACAGGGATTCACATAACAATATTCTTGCAAACTGTTCAGCTGTTCTGACTCCCCATGCCCAGCAAAACTCTTACATGCACTAACTGCACCCCAGTTGACCGACATACCACGCAACAAATATCTGTGTCAAGTGACAAAACCATATCACAGAAGTCTGTCACAGCCGCGCTACTTCCGCTTTCCCCCGGCCTTTTGACCTTGGGCTGGAGACTTCCCAGGCGATGACTTCCCAGCAGCCTTTGCAAGATACTGGTCAATCGTCAACTCCCGTAGTCGTTTCTCGAAGTAGCGTGACATCTTCTGTCCAGCCTGGTATTCAGGTGCTGTTGGCATGTTGTACTGCTGGCAATTGTAGAAGATGCGGCGGATGTCGTCCACCATCTCCGCTGGGTCTGTGTACTCAAACTTGTTGATCTTGTTCCGCATTCGCTGGAAGTCCATCGGCATTTTGACAATGTCGAAGTAGTCTGGGGCCTGCAATGCAGCGCATAGGCATCATCATCAACCGTTTCAACATGGATGCAATTAGGGGCTTTATAAATAAAAAATTCCCATCCAAATGCATTGGCAAAGCAGTGAGTGGAAAGCCAATTGTTGCAACATTTAAACCGAGACAAAATACTTTTCCATTTTTTGTGTTATAATTCAAGTAGACGACCCTCGACTCACCCATATTATATATTTTTATTATTGAACTTGTATGTTTAAGGTAGCTGGGATGGCTATTATATGCTTGTCTTGAATTGAGTAGTTTCAGTAGAAGTTTTTAACCCTGTGAACGGCCAGAGCCGATAAATCGGCCCGCAGTATCCATGCGTATAGCGGACGAGCCGATCTGAGCCGATTTTGCTATGTCGCGTTTTACATAATTACTGCCGGCGGTCATCTGATGCGTACACTAGAATGAGTGGTATCATATTTTACCACATATGCATGTAGTAATTTGTGTGCCGGGTATACAGTATGTATATATCATAGTATGATTTAGCATTGAATTTGAATTGAAATATTATTTATTTGGCATGAAAAATATAACAATAGTCAACATACAGGTAACAACAATTCATGCCTGGAGTGGATGCCAGCAAACAGTGCCCACTAGACAACTAAACCTTTTTTATTTATATCGTAAAGTTTGGCTAGTTCTGCCTAGAGACATGTCAATAAACATTTCCTTTGAAATGCGTAAATTCACAATATATTTGAAAAAAAATACTTTTTTGAATGCAAATTTTTTTTTACATGATCATTTCATATAGTATTTTCACAATGTTTATGCACTGTTGTAGTATGATGTTCCACCGGCACCCCGTGTTAGGAAACAGGGTCGGCGCATTGGCAGACGAAGCAGGCCATATACGAGAGCAGCAGCAGCCGCAAGTGCTGACAGTAGGTGGCTACGTGTCGAAGATGAGGATGACTACGCTATGCCTCATAACTTCAGCGTCAGATCGACTGGACCGCAGCAACTACCTCCTCGCAACTCATCACCCATCGACTATTTCATGCTACTTTTCACGATTACTACGATGCAGGTTGTGTTGCGTAACACACAGGACTACGTGACGAAATTGATGGCCGACATGGCTGGATGGATTGCACGACATCCCAGTTCACGGATGAGGAGGTGGTCGCTCGGTGACATCAACATGACAACGCTGAAACGTTTCCTTGGCCTCTGCATCAACACAGGAATTCTTCGAAAGAAGAACATCGCATTGTACTGGTCAAAAAAGTTCGCATCGCAGTCAACCCCGTTCTTCCCTGCTGTGATGCCGTTCCGCAAGTTTGAGATGATGCAACGTTTTCTTCACGTCGGTGCTTTGGACACGCCTGCACGCGGACAGCCTGGATTTGACCCGTGGAGCAAGGTGCGACCCGTGTTAGATTCAGTGAACCACACTTTCAAGAAGTACTTTGTGCCCCCACAGCACGTGTCTATCGATGAGAGTATGGTGGGGATGAAGAATCGTGTCGCATACCTGCAGTACATGCCGAACAAACGCCACTCACGATTCGGTATAAAAAAGTTTGAACTTTGTGATGCTGCGAGTGGCTATGTGCTACACGTTGAATTGTATGCGGGAAAAGACTTCCCCATCCACAGCGACATGGGGCAGGCCCATGGTGTCGTCATGGACTTGATGCGGAAGGCGAACCTTCTCAATAAGGGCTACCACTTGTTCACTGACAATTTTTATACAAAACCAGTGCTCGCAACAACCCTTATGCAGGCTGGGACACTGCTGACTGGGACAGTTCGGGCGAACTCAAGAGGTCTGCCAACACTGCCAACCAAGATGGATGTTGGCGAGGTCCTCAACTATCGTCGTCAAGGCATGCTACTTGTTGCATTCCGAGAGAAGCGCTCACAGCGAAAACCAGTGTTGATGCTGAGCACTGCCACAGCAGCTGGTATGACGGAGGTGCATACAGGTGCGGGCCTCGACAAGCAGAAGCCAAAGTGCATAGCTGCTTACAACAAGTACATGGGGGGCGTTGATCTCAGCGACCGCAAAATTTATCATGTGTCTGCCGAACGCCCCTCGAAGCGGTATTGGAAGAAGATTTTCTTCAACCTGTTGGACATAGCTTTGCTCAACAGCTTCGAGCTCTACTACGCCAACACTAATGTCGTGCAACGTCTAAATCGACATGACTTCATGTGCTCCGTCCTGGAGAGTTTGTGTGCTGCAGAGGAAGCAGACGAACCAGCACTGCAGCCTGCATTGCCGCATCCGGGACGGCATGAGATTGAGCATCTGCCAGGCAAACGCGAGCGGAACTGTGTCGTCTGCTCCGATCGTGCGAGGAACATTCGCAAAAGGAGTTCATACTGGTGTCCTGGGTGTGATAGCGGTGTTCATCGACAGTGCTTCCACAAGATGGACCACAAGCGACCAAGATAGTGTGGACATCCAGTGTAGTGTGGACCTCCAGTGTAGTGTGGACGCCTAGTGTAGTGCATGTAGGAAGTAGCTGTAGGTAGACTTGTGAACAGTGGCATTATTTATTGAATGGCATCAAGCTGACATAATGGTCTTTATATTTTGCATTATTGTTGATATGAAACTTTCAGCTGTTCATAGCATTTTCAGTATGTAATAATGTAATAATAACTTCTGATACACCATTGATGTCCTAGCATAATTGGAATACATTTTTCATTATATTTACTAATCTGTAAAAACGTCAACATTTTATATGGTTCTACATAAAAATTCATATAAAAAAAACTTATGGATACATTTTGTTGATTTTTGTGTTATTTTGCAGTTTACATGTGTGGCTATATTTGTCTAATTGGACTTAGGAACATACAACCACTCAATAATTAGCTGGCAGCAGGGTGAAATTTCAGTTTATTTGCTTTCCATTTTGATAAATTTCAGCTACTGATTTCTGCATGGTGACCTGATGTGATGTACTATTTCTTATTATATTGTAATAAAGCGTCTTTTTAGCAACACAATGATACCTCATTCATATTTTTCTGATGATTATTAGTGAAGTTATGATTTTTTTTTGAACCCATACAAATAGCTCCAAATATTGTGCACTATACAAGTTTAACATTGGCCTGCTGCAGGGTTAAGATAAATTAACCATTTCTTCACAGATTGTAGTTGAAATACTATTATAATACTCCAGAATACATTTTTGTATTTTTTATTTATTTGGTTGTTTTTAAATTTTTTTTGCAAATGTGACAAAATAGCCACAAAATGCCAAATTATATCGTTTCGAGAAAATCCCCAAAGAAATAAATGACATACATATAAGTATGACAGTGTCACTAATAACTTTAAGGAACATCTTGGTTAACATAAACGAATTACGTCTGCCACATCACCATGAATAAGTTAAACAAAAGTTGAATGACAGCATAAAGTGGCAGTGTATTCTTGACACAAACCCTTCACCAATCGAAATTGAAATCCATGTAATGTTGCCTACATGCAAGATGCGTTCATACACTAAATTGCAGCGTCATAAGCATTGTAGGTTTAATAAAAATTTTTATTAGGTAACATTTCCTGATTGTTAGTGATAGCAGATATGTCGATAGATACACGTATCATACTTGAACTGTGATGATTTTCACTGGCGTTTTACGCAGGGTTGTTAATAAATACAGGTCTACGCATTTGAATGCAAATGTTTCACTTGATTTAAATGCAAATGCCATTTTCCAGAAACGCATTCAAATACAAATGTTTTGGTTACACATGTGCAAATGCATTTGAATTAATTTCAAATGTTTTGGCTTTATATTAACGTTTTGTTTTATTTGGAGAAAAAACAAGGTAATGTATATAAACACATTATTACTATATACCAGTCCCGCTACATGTGTGTCATAGACAGTTCTGCAGTGGCTTGAATTCATTTTATCTTTAATATCTTTTTCTCGGTTACAGACACAGATCACATCTCTGTTTACCGAATGTGGCATTGTGGTATAAAGGACTTCTGTTTCAGTGATGTATCTGAAGGTGCATATTTCAAATTTCTTTCATGCAGTTTATGAAATAATGGGACGTGCAACTAGAACCAAACTTGAACCTGGCCCACACCAAACCACTAAGCCCTTCTGCCAATATCAAGGAAAAGACATTATTCTCAGCTTACGGCATACTTCAATTAGCAGAAGACAGCCCTTGTGATAAACGTGTACGTACGTCTCTCCGAGTGACGGGTTTCAGGAAGGGCCACGACTCGTTGCGATCTGTTAACTCCTGCATGAGATCCTCGCACTGTTTCATCACTAGGAGGCGCCGATCACTGCCACGACATTTTGTCATCATCGCCGTCGTCACTGTTTTCTGCTGCTTGTTAACTGGTGCTGTTGAAGGATGTAAGATTTTGCATTTAATAAATAAATTATAACAATTTGGTGATTTGTAATAGAATCCAATTTTCCACTTCAAACTAAACAAAGTTATACTACAAGATAACAAAATGTGATCGTCTCTAGAGCAAAACACAAGCGTCTGATTCTGAACTAACATCTTGTGCAACAACCATTACATTGTGGAAAACACAAGTTCCAAACCCCAGTGACTGAGAGTAGAGATAAACAATGACAATAAACAAGGCACCTTGAGTCATGTTGTCTGAGGTACTCTTGCGCTTGGCTCCCTGGGATGTACGTGTGCTCTTCTTTGGTTCTAGACTATGTCTTGTTTGCTCTCCTTTTTGCTGTGAGCTTCGCTTGCTCACTTTACTTGGCCTTTCTGTCTCAATACTGTGTCGAGTCCTTTAAAACCAGTTAAAATTGGGTAAAAATCCTGATTATATACAGTTATATAACATAATAAATAACATAACCACATAATAACACAGGGATATACATATATATATATATATGGAGGGAGGCGGGAGGGAGGGAGGGAGGGAGAGAGTGGGGAGGGAGAAGAGAAAAATTACCAAAAATAACATTTATAATTCAATAATATACTAAAAACCATCTTATTAAAAAAAAATTAATAATATAATTGTTACAATAAACAAATATTATGCTACTGCAATGATATGACAATACTAGAAATCAACACAATACTATAAAAACTTATAAATAACCTTGTAACTATCTGGCAGGTTATACATTATCCTATCACAATACAACAGAAGACAACCTTTTAGCAGGGTTTGCTGGCTTGCTGCGACTTGTCGGTGCAGCTGGAGTGGCATCACCTGTGCCAAGACTGCGCGTCTTCGTTGTGGCGCGACTACTGCCCCGGACACGACCTTCAATTGTCTCCTTCGGGGTGGCAGCCCTACTGCTGGACCGACTGTTGGGGTGGGATGACAATGGGGTGGAAGTCCCTGATATCGTCACAGCGGTAGACGGTTTCCATCGCCCTGCACAATATATTCATAATTAATTACTTATTCACAACAAATTGGTTAAGAATTTTTCATACCTTGTAAGGTTTGCTTTGCATGGACTGTGAGTTTTGTATTACGTTATTATTTAAACCTTACATATATATATATATATAGCATATTTTATTGCATTATCGCACATGGTTAGGTCGATATTTTAAAACATGCGGTGGACATTAATGCAAACATGGGTGGTAACAGTGATTCGCAATACCTCTCCCACCGTCACATAGAAATTAAAAACAACAAAAAACTGACTGGGGTGAAAAGAAATCGATCAAATCTAGTTATTACTAGTGTATTGAAGGCATACAATTGGAAGAATGGGTTATTATTACATCGTCTATTACATGGACAACGTGAAATTATATAAAACAAGACAAACTGGACATTACTGGCAAGTTTGAGAGCGATTCAGTAATCCAATAATATGCTACTCAGCGGTAGAAACAAAAGAGCAGACGATGTGAAGAATATCTTACAACTTTCTTCTTATTTTGCCTAATTTTGTAGCATTTTGACCATTCATATTTTAGGAGTGGGTGATTACGCAGGTATGGGCAGTACTGCGATCAGAAATGGTACATAAATTCTGCACAAATATATGTGAATGATGATCACACATCAGCCAACCTTTATTAAACTTAATCTTTGCTGGTTTCTCTTCCTCCTCCTCTTCTTCTGTTTCCTCCTCCGTACCGGCCTCTTCACCCTCATCACTAACAAACACAAACAACTTGCAACCACAAAACATCAAAGGTGACAGTTGTTGAGTGCCAAAGTTATGACCAGACTTTTTAACTCAAATTATTCGTTATAAATAATCAATAAAAAATAATACGTTGCATAAATAATTTCTGTTCGCTATAATGTACCCTAATATGCATAAATTAAATAAAGTTGCTCTAAAATATGTTATTTTTGGTGTTAACTGTTGAGTATATCTATCGTTGCCCTGTTCACATACTGTTATTTCTTGGAGTTGAGTATATCTATCGTTGCCCTGTTCACATACTGTTATTTCTTGGAGTTGAGTATATCTATCGTTGCCCTGTTCACATACTGTTATTTCTTGGAGTTGAGTATATCTATCGTTGCCTTGTTCACATACTGTTATTTCGATATGGAACTGGTAATTGGAATTTTGGAAATTCTATTTTTGTGGTGTAATTGGAATAAGTATTGTAATTGGTATGTAATTGGAATTGACATAATGTAACTGATCCCTAGTCTGGTGACGACACAGTTCATTGTGCCATATAGTCTGATGGATGCAGCAAAAATGACATCATAATTAGAGAATTCGGCAGTAGTCATTATTCATGTCTTGGCTCCCAGCATAGTAACATTAAATGTTTCATTTGGAGTGTCCGTAAACTTAGTATGAAACTCATGGGCAATCAAGTAGAAGTGAATATTGCCAAAGCAGGATGTAGATGGAAACAACTGGAAACACAGGCCCAAAACTGTGTCTGGTGGAATGGAGTTGTTAACAGCCAATGCTCTGCCAGGGAGTGAAAAGGCTTGAAGTCAAGAACTATTAGGAACACATTATTATTCAGAGAGAGTGTTGCTATCCCACCTGTCCTCAGCTTCCTCCTGCTCCTCCTCTTCATCTTCCTCCTCCTCAGTTGATTGGTCCTCGATGTCGCTGTCCTCAGAGCTGACAGCGACCACCTGGTCCTGGTCCTCCGTGTCACTGTCTTCATCATAGAACGACCGGCGATGTTTCCGTGGCGTACGCACCACCTCCTTGGGCCGACACTCCGGGCAGTACCAGTCACCATGGGGCACTTTCTACAAGGTACAACACCAGTCACCATGGGACACTTTCTAGAAGGTACAACACCAGTCACCATGGGACACTTTCTAGAAGGTACAACACCAGTCACCATGAGGCACTTTCTACAAGGTACAACACCAGTCACCATGGGACACTTTCTAGAAGGTACAACACCAGTCACCATGGGACACTTTCTACAAGGTACAACACCAGTCACCATGGGACACTTTCTACAAGGTACAACACCAGTCACCATGGGACACTTTCTACAAGGTACAACACCAGTCACCATGGGACACTTTCTACAAGGTACAACACCAGTCACCATGGGACACGTTCTACAAGGTACAACACCAGTCACCATGGGACACTTTCTACAAGGTACAACACCAGTCACCATGGGAAACTTTCTACAAGGTACAACACCAGTCACCATGGGACACGTTCTACAAGGTACAACACCAGTCACCATGGGACACTTTCTACAAGGTACAACACCAGTCACCATGAGGCACTTTCTACAAGGTACAACACCAGTCACCATGGGACACTTTCTACAAGGTACAACACCAGTCACCATGAGACACTTTCTACAAGGTACAACACCAGTCACCATGGGACACGTTCTACAAGGTACAACACCAGTCACCATGGGACACTTTCTACAAGGTACAACACCAGTCACCATGAGACACTTTCTACAAGGTACAACACCAGTCACCATGGGACACGTTCTACAAGGTACAACACCAGTCACCATGGGACACTTTCTACAAGGTACAACACCAGTCACCATGGGACACGTTCTACAAGGTACAACACCAGTCACCATGGGACACTTTCTACAAGGTACAACACCAGTCACCATGGGACACGTTCTACAAGGTACAACACCAGTCACCATGGGACACGTTCTACAAGGTACAACACCAGTCACCATGGGTCACTTTCTACAAGGTACAACACCAGTCACCATGGGACACTTTCTACAAGGTACAACACCAGTCACCATGAGACACTTTCTACAAGGTACAACACCAGTCACCATGAGACACTTTCTACAAGGTACAACACCAGTCACCATGGGACACTTTCTACAAGGTACAACACCAGTCACCATGGGACACGTTCTACAAGGTACAACACCAGTCACCATGGGACACTTTCTACAAGGTACAACACCAGTCACTTCTGGGGCACTTTCTAAAAAAGGGCCACATTTACATGCTTTGTATGCTTCATGTAATATGTTACACTTGTTAAAATGTGGCATTTGACATGGTAAAAACAAGTGATTCACAGTTGCAAAGCCATGGAAAATGATCTAAAATATTGTTCAAATGCAACAAAGAATGTGAAAATTATATATGCATTGCTGTAATGGCTGAAACATCACTGTAAAGGCTATAGTTAGTCAATCATCATAATCAATAGTGAGCAAACTTTGTTTGCTTCAAGAAGAGTCTAGCAGTGTTCAGCTATGGTGTGTTCTGTATTAACTCCTTGACAGTTCGCTCCACAACATCAGCCGTCTCAGAATCAGGCAAATATTGCCAAAACAGCACTAGACCATTCCAGGCATTATTTGAAGCCTTTCGTTTCAACATGCATCATTCTGTAGTGTCAATGATTTCAAGGTCTTCCGTAAACTTGGATTTCACGATTATCATCAATGTTTGTAGACCAACATGACCCTGACTTGCTTTATCTGTCATTATTATTGTTTAAATAAATTGACACAGTTTGCAGATACTTTATTACAATCAGTGAGAACATCCATTACTTCCAAAATACACTTTTCCTTTAAGATTACTTTTACCTATCTAGGTCATCTGCCACCAACTACCCTTTGACCCAAGACATCACCACACACACTCACCAGGACAGGCGGCTTCAGACAGTACATGTGGTGCCCCCTGTCACAGTCATCACACAACAGCATGTGCTCTCCATCGCCCTTGCGTCGACAGATTCGACAGCGCGCATGAAGTGCCGACTTGGACCACATGACGCTCTTCTCAAGGATGGACAGATGCAGGAATACTTGCGACAATGACTTGCTCTCAAGCAATGATGCCTGCCACCGGTCAAGCACAGCCATGTTCGGCTTTGAGCTCGTTTCACCATCCTCGTCTTCTGCAGGACGCAGCAATGACATTTAGCATGTTACATGTAGCACTGGGAAGAAGAAGTACTATACAGGATATTTTCTGTACTGATCAATGGGACTATTACAAAATGTGTGCATTTCATGAAGCATGTGTGACACATTAGTGTGAACAGTCATAAAGTTTGTGCTTTCAGGTTCATTAAGTATGAAACCTGTACCGTGACCAGATGAGATTTGAGCCCCCCAAAAATTTGTACCCCAGGAAACTACCAGTCACACAGCAGGACACAAACATGTTAAAGTTTTCAATATTGTCAGTGGCGTGAACGTGACTGCTGGCTTGTGTGTGCGTGCTTGTATGTGTGTATAACTTGGTGAGTGTCAAAACTACAATATGTCACCTACTTTCTTCCTCCTTCTCCTTCTCCTTGCTACGGCCGCCTTTCCTTTTGACCTTTTTATCTTCTGCTGTACCTGAAACAGTTGTCGGCAGTCCATCACTTAAGAGTAAAAAGAAACACCTGGTCTTGGTAATGCATTTACAAACTTTACATGGTATCAGAGGAGCCTCCTTACTAAGTATTATGAACATTAAAAAATGCAGGTCTAAAAAAAATATAACTGTAAATAACCAGGGGCTAAAACTGTGGTCCAACTGAAATCATGGAAGACATCATTAAAAGAAGCTGCTCCATTTACCACCCACCCAGGGGGACTCACTGAATTAGACTTGTCTTGAATACATGCTCCATTTACCACCCACCCAGGGGGACTCACTGAATTAGACTTGTCTTGAATACATGCTCCATTTACCACCCACCCAGGGGGACTCACTGAATTAGACTTGTCTTGAATACATGCTCCATTTACCACCCACCCAGGGGGACTCACTGAATTAGACTTGCCTTGAATACATGCTCCATTTACCACCCACCCAGGGGGACTCACTGAATTAGACTTGCCTTGAATACATGCTCCATTTACCACCCACCCAGGGGGACTCACTGAAATAGACTTGCCTTGAATACATGCTCCATTTACCACCCACCCAGGGGGACTCACTGAATTAGACTTGCCTTGAATACATGCTCCATTTACCACCCACCCAGGGGGACTCACTGAAATAGACTTGCCTTGAATACATGCTCCATTTACCACCCACCCAGGGGGACTCACTGAATTAGACTTGCCTTGAATACATGCTCCATTTACCACCCACCCAGGGGGACTCACTGAATTAGACTTGCCTTGAATACATGCTCCATTTACCACCCACCCAGGGGGACTCACTGAATTAGACTTGCCTTGAATACATGCTCCATTTACCACCCACCCAGGGGGACTCACTGAATTAGACTTGCCTTGAATACATGCTCCATTTACCACCCACCCAGGGGGACTCACTGAATTAGACTAGCCTTGAATACATGCTCCATTTACCACCCACCCAGGGGGACTCACTGAATTAGACTTGCCTTGAATACATGCTCCATTTACCACCCACCCAGGGGGACTCACTGAATTAGACTTGCCTTGAATACATGCTCCATTTACCACCCACCCAGGGGGACTCACTGAATTAGACTTGCCTTGAATACATGCTCCATTTACCACCCACCCAGGGGGACTCACTGAATTAGACTTGCCTTGAATACATGCTCCATTTACCACCCACCCAGGGGGACTCACTGAATTAGACTTGCCTTGAATACATGCTCCATTTACCACCCACCCAGGGGGACTCACTGAATTAGACTTGCCTTGAATACATGCTCCATTTACCACCCACCCAGGGGGACTCACTGAATTAGACTTGCCTTGAATACATGCTCCATTTACCACCCACCCAGGGGGACTCACTGAATTAGACTTGCCTTGAATACATGCTCCATTTACCACCCACCCAGGGGGACTCACTGAATTAGACTTGCCTTGAATACATGCTCCATTTACCACCCACCCAGGGGGACTCACTGAATTAGACTTGCCTTGAATACATGCTCCATTTACCACCCACCCAGGGGGGACTCACTGAATTAGACTTGCCTTGAATACATGCTCCATTTACCACCCACCCAGGGGGACTCACTGAATTAGACTTGCCTTGAATACATGCTCCATTTACCACCCACCCAGGGGGACTCACTGAATTAAACTTGCCTTGAATACATGCTCCATTTACCACCCACCCAGGGGGACTCACTGAATTAGACTTGCCTTGAATACATGCTCCATTTACCACCCACCCAGGGGGACTCACTGAATTAGACTTGCCTTGAATACATGCTCCATTTACCACCCACCCAGGGGGACTCACTGAATTAGACTTGCCTTGAATACATGCTCCATTTACCACCCACCCAGGGGGACTCACTGAATTAGACTTGCCTTGAATACATGCTCCATTTACCACCCACCCAGGGGGACTCACTGAATTAGACTTGCCTTGAATACATGCTCCATTTACCACCCACCCAGGGGGACTCACTGAATTAGACTTGCCTTGAATACATGCTCCATTTACCACCCACCCAGGGGGACTCACTGAATTAGACTTGCCTTGAATACATGCTCCATTTACCACCCACCCAGGGGGACTCACTGAATTAGACTTGCCTTGAATACATGCTCCATTTACCACCCACCCAGGGGGACTCACTGAATTAGACTTGCCTTGAATACATGCTCCATTTACCACCCACCCAGGGGGACTCACTGAATTAGACTTGCCTTGAATACATGCTCCATTTACCACCCACCCAGGGGGACTCACTGAATTAGACTTGCCTTGAATACATGCTCCATTTACCACCCACCCAGGGGGACTCACTGAATTAGACTAGCCTTGAATACATGCTCCATTTACCACCCACCCAGGGGGACGCACTGAATTAGACTTGCCTTGAATACATGCTCCATTTACCACCCACCCAGGGGGACTCACTGAATTAGACTTGCCTTGAATACATGCTCCATTTACCACCCACCCAGGGGGACTCACTGAATTAGACTTGCCTTGAATACATGCTCCATTTACCACCCACCCAGGGGGACTCACGGAATTAGACTTGCCTTGAATACATGCTCCATTTACCACCCACCCAGGGGGACTCACTGAATTAGACTTGTCTTGAATACATGCGCCTGGCACGAACAAACTGACCACCACATCACATAACTGTGATGACGGCACATGCACGAAGAACCCAAGATTATTACAACGTATTGAGTCAAGTTTCAATGATGCCTGGAATCGCACCTAGTGGCAGCTGCAGGTACCGTGATTCGATGCTCTGCTGTATCTGTAGCAAAGCCCTGGCAAGTTCCGTTGCCAAGGCAACAGACAATGACCCATCATCAGCGTCGGCAGACCTGCAGTGAAATTACATGTTGGCTAGTATATGGCGTCATGTAACTTTCATCTATTTACTATTGCTACACACAATGGAAAAGTTATTTCCAGGTATAGATGAATTTAATACAGCAGGGCGATTTTTAGCTATATGCATAGTATTGTATACTCCCCCTGTTAAACAACTGCATTTTTGTGACACTGACCGCAATCTGACTGCAGAGACAGGAAATTAAGGAGAAACCAAATAGAACTTTTTTAATCTATTGAATGGCTATGAAGATATTGATAGAATTTTTTTTTCTAACTTAAAGTGGGTAGTAGAACTACAGGCACAAAGTAGTATTAGTTAAGCTAGTGGCTTCCTTGTCCACTTGCTATCTGGAACTTGCGTTGCGTGGCAGCCGTATTAAATCTAGATAAAAAAATCTACACTATGGATGCTTCAACTACATTTGTGCAATACAAGTTTCATGCATTGGAGACCTCAGATATTTCTCGCAACTCACCCTCTCAGTTCATCACTGCAGTGTGATGTGTTTCTGCCACCAGAGGGCAGGTCGTCACACTGTGGGTTGTACTGACCCCTCTCTATGGCGTCCCTCCAGATGGCCCGGTCCTTCACCTACGCCAGGCAACAGCAGGAGCATGATGAAACAGAACTCAACATGGCCACTATGGCATATCATGATTCTCAGTTTTCCTGTACCACAGTAACTCTCAAACTCTAGCACATCTAGAACGTCAATATTTTCAATTTACAATATGTAACACTAGGCCAATTTTTTTAGGGTCTTCATAAATATAAAAAATTCCCTGAATTCACTTTTTTGGATATGATTGACCACACCTACCCATCCAAAAAAGGAAAATGTAGACACACAAAATTCAGTTTTTGACCAGGAAAAACTCTTTAAAAATAGACCTTTCCAATTTTTTATTTGTGTGGACCCTTTACCCGCCAACATTAATTTTTTTATTATTTACAAGGCCCCATAGTCACAATGACTTTCAAACCCTCTTACTGTGTTCTGATCTCATCCGCACCCACCTTGATAGCCCCCAACGAGCCAATGTAGATCCTCTCCTCGATGTCCAGCAACATCTCACGCAGGTTCAGCTCCAAGGCCTCCTCAGGAGACGTGGTTGCGAAGACTGCAGCAGACGTGGCTTTACTGCGAGACGACTTGCTGTTGCTCTGTTTCACCTTCTTATCCCCCGCTGATACGACAAGTGCGGGATTGAGCACACCTACTGGACAGTCCTGTAACGACTTCGCGACACGTTCCTTCTGTTCGAGCAGGGCCAACTTGAGCGCCCCCTCGCGATAGCCACGTGGATTCAGCGATTCGATGAGCCTGTTGATTTCTGCCTCGTTGCTGTAAAATGACCAACGCATGGAATTCCGATTCTTTATCTGTTCATGGACGGATACACTGGATACGGCCAGCTTTTCATCTTCAAGCATACTGTCAGTTCTCACGGTCACTTCGCCATCATTGTCATTAGTCGACATAGACAGAGCCTTGTCAACGTTGCTGGACCCCCAAACTGATCGGCCCGCCTCAAACGATTCGTTCTCCTTATCACTGTTGGTACTTCTATCCTCGGCAGGTATTCCGGGCGACAATGATGACGTCTTACACAGAGGGTTCGTCGCTTTTTTCTGGGCAACAGGCTGAAGCACATCATCACTAATGTTCTGTTCGTCATCCTCGACGAAGACACCGGATAGACAACGGAACACCCAGTATCGACGATACGTGCGGTCTCGCCCGATTGGGCTGATAGCATTTGAATGCTGCAGTTCATCGATGGCTTCACTGAGTTGACGCTCGTGCTTCATGAAGCGTTCCTTCATGTTGCGCCGTTCCTCCACAGAAATGTTCTCCCAGTCGATGTTCTCTGTTAATAGATCTTCGTAACCCAGACTCTTTTCTGCTGCCGCTTTCTGTCGTTCACTCTTCCGTTCTGCCTTTGGCTTGTTGTCAGATTTGTGGTCAGCATTTGTTGTGTCTGTTAGGTCAATCACACCAGGCCTGAAATGTTGAAAACAAATTACACTTGCACAAATAATATATTTCTAAACAACCAAGACTGCTTAAATCAACTCTATTTTAAGTAAGCATATTATTGATACAATTATAAATGTGAAATACGTCAACATTAATAACAAATAATTGTTTATATAAATCCATCATGACCTCTTCAGACTACGTAACATCAATACTGATCTGTGAAAATATACACAGCCTTGCATAATTTTCAACAAATTCATAAAATTATTGTATTCTGGCTTTACTTGTCAGTTTTCTCAGTTTCCACATTCTCCCCCTTATTGTCGGTCTTCTTCCCAACTTCCTTCAATTTCTCCTCTACTCGCTTCTTGTACCTGGAAAAACAGAAGTGTTCTTATGCTGAGGAAATGCATTATATTTGAGACACACTGAATGGAAAATTGTCTAATAATTACTGTCAATATATTCTGATATCTTCGCCTTCTATGCATCACAAAAACATTGATGATAACAATTTCAATATTTTGTTAGCTGGTGGCTGGTTGCAAGGGACTGCTTAAATTGGCTGGTTGCAAGGGATTGCTTAAATTGGCTGGTTGCAAGGGACTGCTTAAATTGGCTGGTTGCAAGGGACTGCTTAAATTGGCTGGTAGCAAGGGATTGCTTAAATTGGCTGGTTGCAAGGGACTGCTTAAATTGGCTGGTAGCAAGGGATTGCTTAAATTGGCTGGTTGCAAGGGACTGCTTAAATTGGCTGGTAGCAAGGGATTGCTTAAATTGGCTGGTTGCAAGGGACCCCTTAAATTGGCTGGTAGCAAGGGATTGCTTAAATTGGCTGGTTGCAATGGACTGCTTAAATTGGCTGGTCGCAAGGATTGCTTAAATTGGCTGGTCGCAAGGAGTGTTTAAATTGGTTTGTTGCAATGGATTGCATAAATTGGCTGGTTGCAATGGACTGCTTAAATTGGCTAGTCGCAAGGGACAGCTTTGACAGGCAACTCACCAGAAGTTTGCCTCATCTCTGTCGCGACGCTGCCCTGCCCACTGGTACTGACGCAGCTCATTACGCAGTTGTCGCAGCTTCTCGTGACTGTCCTCAATGACGTCTCGCACAGACACGTATGTCAGCAGTTGCTGCACCAGCGCTTGCAACACCTTCAGTTTCTCTTCTAAAACAGGTACAACTAAATGGTAATGATAAGTTCTTATATACATATATATATACTCTCACTGCAGGGACACCTGATGTACGAAACATCCACTAAAAATAAACAAATCCCCATTATGGCCTGTTCTGTTTTATATACTCATGGATATAAGGAACATCAGACACATGGAACAGTTTGGCTAAGTCCCAACATGTTCCTTACAGTGAGAGTGCAATGTGGCGTGGCATGATATTGGCATCCAGTGCTTTACACTTCCCCCCCGACAGATCGGTTCCTTCCAACACCAACTCTACTTCTCATGAAATGACTGCACAAAGACTATTCATTGATAGTGTTCGAAATTCAAGCCTTTGACAAACAAACACGATGTAGCCCCCCTGGACACTTGAACCGAGACTCACAACGTGAGAGGATACTAACCGACAGACATTTCAAAAACACTTTTCTGTGCCAGTGATTTCAAAATAGCTGCCTCTATTTGGCGAAACTCGAGACCAGCATCATCTAGAGGTGTGTAGCCACCCCGCTGCTGGTAGTGGAACTTGATGTTACTTGGCGTAGCCTTCGCCCCAGATGACAGGAAGTGGAGCCGTAGGACTTCCGATAACGTAAATCCATCCAAAGGCAAGTTTCGCAGGGAGGTACCTAATGATACAAGAACTCCACTAGTTCAGTGCAGCATAGTATCGCCCACCCAAATGGTGTAACATAGTATCTCCCACCCAAATGGTGTAACATAGTATCGCCCACCCAAATGGTGTAACATATTTGGCTGAAAGGCAAAGTTACCATAAGGTACATAACAAATGTGTAAACGGGTAAAAAAACAATAATCTCTTTGGCCATTTAAATGTTACAGTTGTTTCATATCCATTCTCTTGCTCTACACTTAGCAATATATTAACAAGTTTGACAGCTGCTCATATTTAGCAATATCGTTATTACAGAATTAAAGCTGTGATTGAATTAAATAAAACATGCCTTCCGCAGCTGTCAAGCGGAACAATTCTACAACTACTTCCTCAATATTGCAATGAAAAAGTTTTTTCAATGACCTCATTATTGAATTCCACATTATGACTGTTCATGGAAATAGCGTTCTTGCTACTTGTTTATATAAACTATTTTCTCGAGTACATACCATAGTTGGCCTGGGGCCACTGTGAGGCCACGGTCGCCTGCTTGACCAACTCGTCATACGATATGTTCTTATAGTCACCAAAACCTTCTACTGCAACAAATGGAAGTCACTATTCATTCACATACAAACCAAAATGCTTAGATGACAACACAACATTGTATGGCTCATAAAACTAACCTGTTACGCGCTCACAAGCTTGGTCTATTTATGCCAGTTAATTATTAAGGTAACTGATATTTCTACCAATTTTGAATGTAACATGTTGCTTCAAGCATGCATGTCCACAAGCAAATGTGCCAACTTTTAATAAACAGGCTGCATAATTTTTTATATTTACAAACCCACTGTGATGAGTTGACCTACTTTTCATATTTGTGTCCTCGCTGCTGAGGTCCTGCTCCTCCTCATTCTCCTCCTGCTCCTGCATGTTGAAGATAGACGTGAGCAGGAAGTACATAAGATCATTGAACAGACCATTCACAGTTGTCTCCTTCAAGGCCTTCGCAAGCTCCTCTGTAAACACATTACCATGTCAACAGATAACCAAACCATTTTTATGCAGACGTGCTATTGTTTAACATTGTCTCAGTTGCCACATTAACCAAGGAAATACTTGCATACATACATGATAGTAATCTTTTTTGAATAGAAACTTATCTAACAACTAACGTTCAACAGATATATTGTGTTGTGTATTAAACACAATATTTAATATCCTTGTAACTTTGAATTAAAAAATCAGACAGCAACTATTGTACACAGGTGAAATAAACAGCTGTAGTTTATTTGATGAAAAACAAAATCAACGAGGCCACTGATAATAAAAATATGCACTAACCTGTCCATTCAAGTTTTTAAAACTTCATAGCGCAACTAAGTGTATGTAGCAAGATAAGACCGTGCAAAGTTATTGGTTACAAACCACAAATTGAATATATAAAATTTCTCAAATGCGCAAAATTCTCCAAATGCCAGCGCAGCTGCTAGTTGGTCGTACCAAAGGATATTCCGTGAGGGAAGGTATCCTTGACTTCAAGGAGGGACGAGAAGCACTGCAGAAACTCAAGGACCATAACAACGTCGCCAAACTGCTCCGTTGCAATCAGTCCCTCGATGCGAGTCGGAACAGGCAAGTGCTGTGGCAGGTGAAAGTCATTCACATTTCAACCAAGACTGTTATACTTGACACCCACAAATTTGCTCATGATGTATTTAAGGCCACACACGGCAGGTAGATAGGATAATTGTTTTGTAAAGTACAAAAAACTTCATTTTTGCAACAAATATGGGTTTATCTTTCAAACTGTTGATGATTTTTAAAAGGTCTCAGGTCATTGTGCAGAGTAGAATATGCTTAAAAACCTTATTTGGATAGCATAATTACTCACAGATATCCTTTTTCCAAATGCCGAAAACATGTTTTTGAGAAAACGGGCGTCAAAGATTGAAAAACGGGATTTATTACTTGAAAGAGGCATGCTTTATCCATGAATAAAAGTGAGTTAAAGGTATGTAATTTCTATAAAAGTGAACTTTGTAAAAAAATAAATATACAAAGCTATCAGATGCACATTTTGAATAAAAAAAAAAAAAATTACATTTCACCTGGGGTGTCTCCTCTTAACAATGTCCCAGAAACATAATCTTTGGAGCATGTCAACACTGCAAACTGACGTTCCCAATAGAAAGATTATTTCACGAAAGATATTACAACTGTCAAATCTTGATAAGTTAACTTTTGCAAGGAAAACCCTGTTGCTTACACACTTTACAGAGTAATAGAAGCATACTTTTAAGTTGACACCTTCAGTGCTGTAGATGCTAGTAATAAACAGTTATGACTGGACAAAAGACTGCTGGTAAAAGAGAACCTCCTACCTTGAGGTCGTCACATTCCATGTCATCCCGAGGACGGCTCCACTCCCTCAACGTAGCCTCTCTCTGAAGACGCTCTTCCCGCTTCTGTTCTCGCTCCTAGAGGTCATAGTTCAAAATCACTCAAAATATACTGGTGCATACTAAACAATGCCACCCTGAAATGTTAGTAACATCAGCATGAACCAACAGTTCTAGAGTAAAATACCTGAACTTGCAACTGTATTATAAATATTGTGCACAACATACATTATCAACAAGATAAACATTTTACTGTATTATTATTGATCAACAACAGTATTTACGAGCTATGTGATGGTTAATCTATCTTATCTTGTACTGTAACATATTGTGTATAATTTACACATATGTCATATCCTGTGCTTCAGCATGTTTTCAAATGTAGGAATTCAAGACACGTTTCACACAAGATTGATAAAATATATATCTTTCAACTAGTCCTATACAGCACAACATTGTGACAAACCCCACCCGCCATTACCTTTGCCTTCTCAGCCTTCCGTCGCTGTTTCTCCTCGTCCAACCTCTGCTTGAGTTCTTCTTTCCTCGTGAGCCGCTCAACCCGCAACTTCTCCCGCAGTATCTCACGCTCCTGTGCGTTCATGCGTGCCTGACTCAGCTCATCCTCGAGTGTAGCAACTGAAGACAGGAACATCATGTTTGGCTGGCCTGCTGTAGGGTTATCGCCAAGTCAATGTGCACAAAAGACAATGTTTTGGAGGAACATAGTAGCGGAGTGGTTAGAACATTGGAGGAACACAGTAGCGGAGCGGTTAGAACATTGGAGGAACACAGTAGCGGAGCGGTTAGAACATTGGAGGAACACAGTAGCGGAGCGGTTAGAACATTGGAGGAACACAGTAGCGGAGCGGTTAGAACATTGGAGGAACACAGTAGCGGAGCGGTTAGAACATTGGAGGAACACAGTAGCGGAGCGGTTAGAACATTGGAGGAACACAGTAGCGGAACGGTTAGAACATTGGAGGAACACAGTAGCGGAGCGGTTAGAACATTGGAGGAACACAGTAGCGGAGCGGTTAGAACATTGGAGGAACACAGTAGCGGAGCGGTTAGAACATTGGAGGAACACAGTAGCGGAGCGGTTAGAACATTGGAGGAACACAGTAGCGGAGCGGTTAGAACATTGGAGGAACACAGTAGCGGAGCGGTTAGAACATTGGAGGAACACAGTAGCGGAGCGGTTAGAACATTGGAGGAACACAGTAGCGGAGCGGTTAGAACATTGGAGGAACACAGTAGCGGAGCGGTTAGAACATTGGAGGAACACAGTAGCGGAGCGGTTAGAACATTGGAGGAACACAGTAGCGGAGCGGTTAGAACATTGGAGGAACACAGTAGCGGAGCGGTTAGAACATTGGAGGAACACAGTAGCGGAGTGGTTAGAACATTGGAGGGACACAGTAGCGGAGTGGTTAGAACATTGGAGGAACACAGTAGCGGAGTTGTTAGAACATTGGAGGAACACAGTAGCGGAGTTGTTAGAACATTGGAGGAACACAGTAGCGGAGCGGTTAGAACATTGGAGGAACACAGTAGCGGAGTGGTTAGAACATTGGAGGAACACAGTAGCGGAGTGGTTAGAACATTGGAGGAACACAGTAGCGGAGTGGTTAGAACATTGGAGGAACACAGTAGCGGAGTTGTTAGAACATTGGAGGAACACAGTAGCGGAGTTGTTAGAACATTGGAGGGACACAGTAGCGGAGCGGTTAGAACATTGGAGGAACACAGTAGCGGAGTGGTTAGAACATTGGAGGAACACAGTAGCGGAGTGGTTAGAACATTGGAGGAACATAGTAGCGGAGTGGTTAGAACATTGGAGGAACACAGTAGCGGAGTGGTTAGAACATTGGAGGAACACAGTAGCGGAGTGGTTAGAACATTGGAAGGACACAGTAGCGGAGTGGTTAGAACATTGGAGGAACACAGTAGCGGAGCGGTTAGAACATTGGAGGAACACAGTAGCGGAGTGGTTAGAACATTGGAGGAACACAGTAGCGGAGTGGTTAGAACATTGGAGGAACACAGTAGCGGAGTGGTTAGAACATTGGAAGGACACAGTAGCGGAGCGGTTAGAACATCAGACTCTCAGTCAAGAGGACTCTTTCAAATCTTCTTGCTGCTGTTTTCAAGTTTGAATAATTTGTTTCACTCCCCACTGCCTCAGTTCACTTAACTGTATGAATGAGTACCTGGCTATACAGTGGCATTTTGTGAGGTCCTAGAGTGGATATGTCGATGTATGAGTATTTATCTTACCTAATATCAAGAACACAGATAAACAACATCCACACAGTATCCAGGAACACCATCCACACAGTATCCAGGAACACCATCCATACAGTATCGAGGAAGAACATCCATACAGTATTCAGGACCATCATCCATACAGTATTCAGGAACAACATCCACACAGTATTCAGGACCATCATCCATACAGTATTCAGGAACAACATCCACACAATATTCAGGACCATCATCCATACAGTATTCAGGAACAACATCCACACAATATTCAGAATCACCATCCATAGATTCAGGAAAGCAATGGCACACATAATTCTTGCAGTCACACCTCTAGTTATCACAGACAAGCCTCACTTGATGTTTTGGCTCCAGACAAACTACTCCCAAATTCATAGAAACAAACGCATATCTCTTGGCAATAAACAAATCTATTCATTGCTTTGATGCTGACTACGAAAATAACAATAATGCTGACCTCCACAAAAGCTATAGGAAAAGCTTGCAACTAAACGTGAATGTTTTTTCAACGAGTGACAAAATAATAACTTTATGCTTTTGCAATACTGAAAGTTCTAGGGTACTGCCGACAATTAGTCTCACTTTTCTTTTCTGTCTTCTTCAGTTTCTTCTCTCTTCGTTCTTTGTGTTCTTTCTTTGCTTTCCTTATGAGGCTATCCTCTTCTGTGAGGTCAACGAGTGAGGTGCAGGGACCGAGGGGTGTTGACGACGGTTTCCTCTTAGCATTCGACACAGCAAAGCTGGGTGCGGGACCACCGCAGATGTCATCAAATGTCACCTCAGACAACTTGAACTTTTTTGCATATTTAGCCTGAAAAATTACATTTCATTAGTCACATGTCACATTTAAAGGTAAAAAATTTACTTTTTGCAGTTATGAAAAACATAAAAAAAAAAAAACAAGTGACAAAAATAATTTTTTTAAGTAACTAAATATCTATGTTCCTTGCTGTGTTTTGTCTGGAACTGACTTTATCAACGAGTGTTTTTATCACAATCCACTAGTTGTCATTAGCATTTGCATGAGTGAGAATTAATATGCAATTTCTCAATGTGGGTTGTACTTGTGGAGCAGATAATTACAGCACTTAAGTTTTCTTAACAGGTTAAATGCCTGAAATCTGTAAGTCAATAATGGCATACCTTCACCCTCCAAATGCCATTCTGGCTAGGATCACAGTGCTGTTTCAGGTACAACTTGCATTTGTCACGTGTTAGAAGGCCTTTCTTACGCCTGTCAACACATTTCACATGTATCACTACTCAGTGAACAGTCCTCCTGCAACATTAAGGCTATTCCTAATGGGACTTATAATTTGTTATTCCAAGGATGCTTCTAAGGTGCTTAGAAGCATCAATTGCTTCTAAGCACCTGCTGATTGGGGGTCCAGAGCAGGTTCCCTGAATAAAACTGTTGAAAACATCAAGCATTTTAAGGCACTGTTTTGTAAAATTACATTTTACAAAAAATAAACTATAAGTTATTATTATGCAATCCAAATGTGCAATATATTTAGATGGAACAGATAGCCGTTTTTTGAGGCAGCCCATCATTCCCTGGTCATGTGGGGAAAAAAATCTGAATTCATTATGTCTATAATAAATCTGGCAGTGTGCAAGTACTTGCAAGTAAGATAACTGTACATACGAGAGTTGCGCTGGCTGGAGAACATAGATGTTTGGTTTCTTCAGCTCTTGCAACACATATTGGTACTGCGACGGCTCAACGCTGCATGGCTTCTCACTGCAACAAACAAAACATGGCACTGTATGAGAGCACCGCTTCAACTTCAACATAATCACTCTGTAAATTATGCCAACAGGCATGGCGCAGGGATCTCGCCTGCCAACAGATTACCTACAGCAATATATCGTTTCCACTTTTCACATAACACAGAAACTTTTGTGAACTAACTGATGTTGGTTTATTGTCTGTAGTCCCTGTACTATGTATATATTTGTTAACATTTAAATGGTTATTTCAGTTGTTGACATTACAAGGTGTCATTGCTGTTGTTTCTCAGTTCTACCATTATTCTGTTTGCAATATTGCATAGGTTCATATAAAATGTAGATCAATGGAAGGGATCTACACTTGAACATGTTGACTTGAAGACGAGACAGTTTAATATTATCACCTCCAAGTACCCCACTGGAACTGTGATAAACCTAAGCTTCTCACATAAAATATGTGACCATCTCACCGTTTTTCATCCTTGACCTTTTGTTTTGTTGGTGTCGCTTTTTGTCCAGGAACAGGGTCGTCCAAACAGATGACATCATCGTCACTGTCATCTGTTTCCAAGGCAGCACTTTTCTTCTTTTCGGCATCAAGCGACATCACCTTGATTACACGGCACACCTTTCTGTAAATAATAAAAAACATTACATCATGTAAAAAAAAATTTTTTTTCAATTCCTGCCATTCACAATAATTAACATTCATGGGCATCATTGATTGATTCCAAGAACCATTTTCTCACATGACTTTTTTTGTTTCTCTCAAAAAACCACCTGTTCACAAACGAAGACAACCTGTTGTTCCTGTGAATATTATCAATAGGAGACAACATTCCTGAGCCTATCATATCCTTTACTCCAGATGCAATTATCACTTATATTCTTTTTCCCCAGTACTATTCAACTTTGGAACTCCATCCCTCAATATATTGTTAGTCTAAACAGTCTGGATGCATTTACGAGTAACATTCAGACACTTTATTATCCAACACTTTAGTCAATGCAAACAAATATTTTACATAAGTTATTATGTTTGTGTTCACCTATTGGTCTACCAGCACCTCAGCATGTTGAGGCTAGGCAGTATTATGGAAGAAGGAAATTTCTGTACATTGATACCCTATGCAAAAGAAAATTGTGAGTTTAACCATTAGTGAAACACGTAATCCAAAAAGAAAAACATTTTAAAGACTATATACTAGACAAAAGTCAAAAACACAATGTATGTATTATTGAATTCACCTTTGTGAGAAAAAACATTCTGGTTAACTAAATTAATTTACTTCTCAGTGGATAAGATCATACAATTATATCAGAACTCTAAATAAACATCCTTTGATAAAACATATCCTACCTTTACCCAAACCCCTCCCCCCACCCACCTTACCCTTGTACCAAGTTCACTACTAACACAAACCTACCTCTGCCCATCAACCAATGCATCAACGACTTCATTGATGAAGAAACGATCCTTGACAAAGACAAACACGTCGTCGTTGATGTCGGTCAGGCGACTGCGGTGTGTCCGTGTGGCGAGGTAGAGTACAACCTTTTGAAGGTGTTCGGGGAAGCTGGCCAGCTGTTTGCGGGCTCGACCCTCCGATTCCAACGCCTCCTGATACGTGAGGCCCGGTCGCCCCGTAATCGCGCACGTCCATACCAAACTGTTGCACAGGATGATGCGCTCGAAAAATTTCCTGAATGGCGGAGAACAAAGCAGCATGAGCGTTTCATGTCGCGCGCGTGCATGCGGTTGTCAAAAATTTAGAACCTCTGCTCCCTCATAACCACCACGTGAACACACCATTGTTATGTCAACAAATCGCACAAACATCGACTGATGGAAATACCTACTCATAATCGCGGAATAATTCGTTGGTGAGCGTACAGTGGAAGACCTCCTCGTCCAATGTCAAGTCCGATGGTAGTTTTTGTTTGACGAACGGTCGTCTTCGTAGAAGCGGCATCTTGAATTTTGGAGGGAAAAATAATCAACCTCGTGAATGGTCAAAATAATCCCAATAAACATAAGCTGGCTGTCCGCAACATCTAGAATGTCTTAATCGTTACCTGTATAAATTTCGGAACTCACAACAACCGTAAAATGACAAACGGAAGCGAAAATATTGCCCAACACACAATGACGTAGTACGTTGTAGCAGAACGAGGTCAAATGCCGATACCGGTTCCGCTCCTTGAATCACCTGTTATGAGTAGGGGGTAACTTGATGCGAAATAACTTTGACGAACGACGACATATGTCAGTGTCATTTTGTGAGATGCTGGCCAAATAGTTCGTTTATATGGCCTATAATTTTTTTTAAATAACTGTCATTTATTTACATCGCCAGCATTAAAAATATAAGCAAATTTTATTTCATCTGCAAATCCGAGGTCTGTGGGCGTGGCTTAAGATCTTTCCAGTCGCTGATTGGCCTAAACGCCACGTGATTGACATGGCGCTCAGTCGAAGCGCGCGCAAAACTCAAGATAATAATAATAATGTTTTATTTCAGGCAAGAGCCCATATATATATATACATACAATACAAGTAAAACACTTAGATATACACACATGTTGAACATTAGAGGTACTTGTAGTGAGAATATCTCGATTGAACCAAAACACAGCAATCAGGTTGCTATGAATACATAAAATCTAAACAATCATTTTACAAATATGTTGAAAGGAAATGCATATATTTTGCGTTCCCTATTTATAAATTATAATAGAATTTCTTATATTAAATAATCACAACTGACTTGTTTTACAGTTTTGCAACATTTACTTAAGTTGCTAGGTATACTGGATATTAGAGTATACAGGCATACATCAACTAATATATAGTACAATATTAATATGTACATAGACATACACACGCACCCACGCACGCCACGCACGCCACGCACGCACGCACGCACGCACGCACGCACGCACGCACGCACGCACAAACACACACACACACACACACACACACACACACACACACACACACACACACACACACACACACACACACACACACACACACACACACACACACACACACACACACACACACACACACACACACACACACACACATACAAATGCTAAATTAATGATTGATATTAATCCAACTTCGTAGGAGCATTCTTTTATAATGATTTTAAAATTGATAAACCGTTCCAAGGCAAATTAAGGCCCAGATGGCAAGTGGATATAAGGAAGCCATGCATTGACTTATCGAGAGTCCATTTTCTTCTATGTGTAACCCGCCCTCCTGAGATATGTGTCAACCTTATTTTTAGACATATTAACACGCTGCTAGCAGTTACACAATCTGTAGATAATTGGTTCAATTAATTTTATTATCCTCTGTGAGAACGAGTACTTCCTGATATCCAATCCACACTGATCCTTTACTAATGTTACCTCATGTCCTCTAGTTCTATAATAATATAATGAATTGTAATTGTTTTAGATGGAGGAGTAATTAAAGGACGGGAAGCACATTTAAAAATTATATTATTCAATTAAATTCCTTAATTCAGACACAAATACACATATAATGATACATATATGGGTCCATATATAGTTATACATATATGGGTCCATATATAATGATACATATATGGGTCCATATATAGCTATACATATATGGGTCCATATATAGTTATACATATATGGGTCCATATATAGTTATACACCAGAGTTAACAAAATACTGTAAAAAAAAAACATACATAAGGTCATTATATACATGAAGTGACTTTACCCATTGTCTCGATCATTATCTTTGATTTCCATCTAAATACGCCACTGATATTTCCAACAGGCTTTCGTCATTTGAGTTACATTTCCCCTTCCCAAAAGAGCCCAGGATCAGGTCCCAGGTGCTGTTGTCCGGTCAGACTCTACAATTGAAATCACTTAGTCGTGGTCTTTAAATATGCGACTAGCAACAGTTATATAACTGAAGTTACACAATCTGTAGTGATAAACTTAACTTTAATTAGCCTTAAGAAGGATTGTTCTCGTATAATTTATTTATAGTTTACTCAATAATAAATAATTTTATTTAAGGTGGCCGATTATCCTGAAATAAAAGTAATATATGAAACTTTAAATGTTACAGGTTGTTTGAAATACCTTAGATCCCAAAAATCCACAAAGTCACGGAAAACATCTAAATTTCGACAATATTTATTCAATATTTGACCCACAAAAAGTAATGTCACGTCAGTAACACTTGGTAGAAATGTTCACAGCAGTTGTTATTTATCTTTATAAAACAGGCGGGTTGAGGGTAAAAGTTGACAGAAATGTCAATTCATTTATAATTCATCTCTATAATACATAGACAAACTAATTAAGTGCTTGGCCAAAAAAAATTTCCGACCTAAATTTTCTGAAACGAATTTACAACACACGTTGTTCGCCAGAAGGCGCTACTTGTATTACTTTTTAATTATACCTTTTAACGTCCTTTTACAAAAAACATGTATCAGTTGTGTTTATTTTTGGCATAAAGGACATAGTTTCAATCAACTGTATAACGTTTATGTTGCGACTACAATGTGCAGACCAATGCGCACATACCTTGATTTCAAGGTATGAAGTCGGCCACCTTAAATATTTACACAGGCGAGGCGAAGTTAATGCATCCTCACTAACCAGGTGCACTACACTACCCCTGGCAGATAAACCTTTTGAAGCGTGGAACTTTTTTCCCACGCCATGTGTGAATGTAGTTTGAATCATTAATTTTGTACTTCCTCCCACTTCCTGTCTTGGTCGACGTCTTTCTGGACGCGCCACGCGAAACTTCGAATAGCGTTTCCAGAAATTACCCGTCATGTAACATCGTCGACGGTTGGCCACATCCCAAATGCCCGAAAGTCGTACGTTTCAAGGGGTTTATCTGCCAGGGCCCAGGGCCAAGGGTACTGTTGTACTCGGCAATCCCGGCGAGGATGGGTTGAAGCATAAAAGTTGAATGTCACAACATTTCGCTGCTTAATTTCAATACAAAAAGGCTGATTCGTCATCATAAATACAAAAGCATCACGAATAACAACGATGCCTTTGATGTTGACGGGCTTTCACTAGAATACAACATAGACTCATAGCATGCAGAAAAAAAATGGGCTCGCGAAAGTATTTGTTAAATTTCTCTCGGAATGTTTTGATTTTCCCCTGGATACTGTTTTGCAGAGCCTCAGTATATAAACGGGGAGAGTTGACTTGAGTTTGAGAGCGCAGAAAAGTATCAATTTTATTGAATGTGATCATGTGATCGGCGAGAAGATGGAAGTCACGTCCATGATCTGCATTGACTCACACAGTATTTACCATTTCGGATATCCACTATTTTGATCCTTACCAGTTCTAATGACTGAAGTCAATTCTTTCGAAGATTTGAACAATTTACTTTGCATCCAACAACACCAGAACTGTATGGCAAAGTCTTGCAGCAGATCACGCGGCAGATTTGACTTTTACAGCATATTTGATAAGCTGTACACTTCGCCAGAGCAGCGCCCACTTCCAGCAGGCACCGCTCTGTCTCCGCCCTTTACAGTCCAGGAAGCTGAGGTGAGGAGTTTGTTCGGGAGACAGAGCACGCGGAAGGCCTCGGGTATAGACAACATCTCCACATCCACCCTGGGGAACTGCGCCGACCAACATTCTAATGTCTTCACAGACATCTACAACTCCTCTCTCCATCAATGCAGAGTTCCAGTCTGCTTCAAAGCTTCCACCATCATACACATTCCCAAGAAGTCCAAAATCTTCCGGATGAGCGACTACTGTCCAGTGGCACTGACCTCGGTCGCCATGAAAGTATTTGAGCGCATAGTTCTCAAGTACCTGAAGACGGCCACCAACGGCCTCCTGTACCCGCACCAGTTTGTATATCAGGCAAACAGATCAGTAGACGATGCGGTCGCTTTAGGTCTGAACAATATCCTGAAGCACCTGGACGCCCAGGAACCTATGCCAGGATGCTGTTCATGGACTGCGGCTTAGCATTCAACACCACCATCTCCTACAAGCTGTTCAATCAACTTTTCTTGTTGAATGTACATCCTGCCGTCTGTCACTGGGTTCTCAACTTTCTTCTTCATAGGCCTCAATCTGTCAAAGTCAACAACTCTCCCTCCCTCCCTCCCTCCCTCCCTCCCTCCCTCCCTCCCTCCCTCCCTCCCTCCCTCCCTCCCTCCCTCCCTCCCTCCCTCCCTCCCTCCCTCCCTCCCTCCCTCCCTCCCTCCCTCCCTCCCTCCCTCCCTCCCTCCCTCCCTCCCTCCCTCCCTCCCTCCCTCCCTCCCTCCCTCCCTCCCTCCCTCCCCCTCCCTCCCTCCCTCCCTCCCTCCCTCCCTCCCTCCCTCCCTCCCTCCCTCCCTCCCTCCCTCCCTCCCTCCCTCCCTCCCTCCCTCCCTCCCTCCCTCCCTCCCTCCTCCCTCCCTCCCTCCCTCCCTCCCTCCCTCCCTCCCTCCCTCCCTCCCTCCCTCCCTCCCTCCCTCCCTCCCTCCCTCCCTCCCTCCCTCCCTCCCTCCCTCCCTCCCTCCCTCCCTCCCTCCCTCCCTCCCTCCCTCCCTCCCTCCCTCCCTCCCTCCCTCCCTCCCTCCCTCCCTCCCTCCCTCCCTCCCTCCCTCCCTCCCTCCCTCCCTCCCTCCCTCCCTCCCTCCCTCCCTCCCTCCCTCCCTCCCTCCCTCCCTCCCTCCCTCCCTCCCTCCCTCCCTCCCTCCCTCCCTCCCTCCCTCCCTCCCTCCCTCCCTCCCTCCCTCCCTCCCTCCCTCCCTCCTCCCTCCCTCCCTCCCTCCCTCCCTCCCTCCCTCCCTCCCTCCCTCCCTCCCTCCCTCCCTCCCTCCCTCCCTCCCTCCCTCCCTCCCTCCCTCCCTCCCTCCCTCCCTCCCTCCCTCCCTCCCTCCCTCCCTCCCTCCCTCCCTCCCTCCCTCCCTCCCTCCCTCCCTCCCTCCCTCCCTCCCTCCCTCCCTCCCTCCCTCCCTCCCTCCCTCCCTCCCTCCCTCCCTCCCTCCCTCCCTCCCTCCCTCCCTCCCTCCCTCCCTCCCTCCCTCCCTCCCTCCCTCCCTCCCTCCCTCCCTCCCTCCCTCCCTCCCTCCCTCCCTCCCTCCCTCCCTCCCTCCCTCCCTCCCTCCCTCCCTCCCTCCCTCCCTCCCTCCCTCCTCCCTCCCTCCCTCCCTCCCTCCCTCCCTCCCTCCCTCCCTCCCTCCCTCCCTCCCTCCCTCCCTCCCTCCCTCCCTCCCTCCCTCCCTCCCTCCCTCCCTCCCTCCCTCCCTCCCTCCCTCCCTCCCTCCCTCCCTCCCTCCCTCCCTCCCTCCCTCCCTCCCTCCCTCCCTCCCTCCCTCCCTCCCTCCCTCCCTCCCTCCCTCCCTCCCTCCCTCCCTCCCTCCCTCCCTCCCTCCCTCCCTCCCTCCCTCCCTCCCTCCCTCCCTCCCTCCCTCCCTCCCTCCCTCCCTCCCTCCCTCCCTCCCTCCCTCCCTCCCTCCCTCCCTCCCTCCCTCCCTCCCTCCCTCCCTCCCTCCCTCCCTCCCTCCCTCCCTCCCTCCCTCCCTCCCTCCCTCCCTCCCTCCCTCCCTCCCTCCCTCCCTCCCTCCCTCCCTCCCTCCCTCCCTCCCTCCCTCCCTCCCTCCCTCCCTCCCTCCCTCCCTCCCTCCCTCCCTCCCTCCCTCCCTCCCTCCCTCCCTCCCTCCCTCCCTCCCTCCCTCCCTCCCTCCCTCCCTCCCTCCCTCCCTCCCTCCCTCCCTCCCTCCCTCCCTCCCTCCCTCCCTCCCTCCCTCCCTCCCTCCCTCCCTTTTTCGCAGGAGGAAGACTCCCATCCGGCCTCTTTCGTTAAATGGCGTGGAAGTCGAACAAGTTGAATCTCTCAGATTCCTTGGGACAACAATCTCAAGCGATCTCAATTGGGGCAAGAACACACTGTGCATCACAAAAAAAGCCACCACTACGCCTGTACTTCCTGTCCCTGAGGCAGCTCAGGAGATTGGGCATTGCACAGAAGATCGTTATCACCGCGCAATGATTGAAAGCATCGTCACGTTTTCGAGATGTGTTTCGATGTTTTTTTTTTACTGTTCTACTGTTTCTTAGATAATGTTCAGACGGTTGCAATGGTGCATTCATGAAAATTACTATTATTACATTATTCTACCAAGTTAGTACTTTTATGCCTGGAGACAGGTGAATGTCTTTAAAATATGTTGGCAGTTTGCTTTGTTATTAACTTATACACGTTTTAGCATAGTTGTGTCTCTTTTGTAATGTTTCTGATTTACATGTATATTTTTACACAGGCGAGAGTGGGTGGTGTGTGTGTGGATATGTGTAATTGGATGGCTGCTTCTGTGATGGAGGGGGGTGAGTTCTTACGCCACAACGACACAAATTCCTTGTTCATTTTTTTAAATGTTACTTGGCAATAAACCGTCTGAATCTGAAAAAAAGGCATTTTTTTTATTAAATCGACTGCGGATGTTACATAAACTATTCACACGCTACATATTTGGACACCAATGAACCGGATTTGCGATAGGCTAAATCAGTTGAGGAAGCAGTTTTAAGTCAAGTATAGTCTCTGTTGTCGGATCAACGGAATTATATCGTAGTATATTAATGCAATAATTATAATGCATGCGCAGTTTTTAAATTTAAGCGATTCCAAAAGAGGATACCACTTAATTTTAGCGATACTTGCGTAATTTCGCTGAACATAAAATCATAAATTAACTATATAACGTTTTATTTAGGCCCTACCAACATACGATAGTGCGCAATGTTGGTAACGGTAGCGTGTGGTATCAGAACATGGAAATGGTTCAGTGTGAGTAATTAGTTTTTAGCCAAGCGGGTCGTATGCGCATGCGTCAGCTCCATGGCAACAGGTGGATGCAGTAGCCTGTGAAAATCGGCACGAAAGACTCGAGATTTGTGAATCGGTTTGTGGAATTCTGCTGCAAAACCAACGATGGATGCCCAAGATCTACACGTTTCTGCAGATTATGTCGGCACTAGTGGCATTATTTTCAGTCCAGAACAAAAAGCGTGTCTTCAGACATCGCTCTGCATTCTTCAGAACAACTACAAATTCGATCGTGTTTACTTCTGGGGTAAAATACTTGGCATCAAAGATGACTATTTCATTGCACAAGGGATTGAGAAAGACGAATTTGAGCTGAAGAAGACGTTGTACAGGTAGGCACAATGTATGGAACCAAGACAAAAACATGAAAGACGCACACGCACGCACGCACACATATAATATAACGAGTAACGTTGGCCCTCAGATAAACATAAATAAATGTTCATGTGTCAATGACAATGAGTCAATGTCATCTCATGATGTTATTATTCATACCTTCAGCCCGGAATTTGACAGGGAGCCTACTGGTTCATATATAGCTCCACAATAAGTTGCCTAAAAATGTTGGTCCTAGGACCCTTACTGTTTGTTCTATACGTAAACGACCTGCCAGATTTAACTAAATCCAATACATTCCTGTTCGCTGATGACATTAAGATATTTAGAGCCATAACAAATAAAAATGATCAGGATATACTACAACAAGATTTAAGTATCCTAGAACAATGGAGCGACAAATGGCTATTAAAATTCCACCCAGACAAATGTAAACACATGGAAATTGGAAAAAATAATATAGGTGAAAATGAATATTTCATGACAAGTAATAATGTTAAACATTCACTAGCCATCACAGATAAGCAAACTGACTTAGGTGTAATTATCGATTCAAAATTGTCATTTGATGATCACATAAACCAAGTGGTAAATAAAGCAACCAAAATGACAAAAATAATCCGAAGAACCTTCCAATTCCTAGACACACACACTTTTTTGCCACTATATAAGACAATGGTTAGATCTCACCTAGAATATGCCATAGCAGTATGGTATCCATATAAGATAACACATAAAATAGCAATAGAAAACGTCCAGAGAAGGGCCACAAAAGAACTTGCTGGTATGAGGGATTTATCATATATAGAAAGACTAAAATTACTGAAGCTACCCACATTAGCATACCGAAGGCTAAGAGGAGACATGATAGAAGTCTATAAAATAATGCACGAATTGTACGATAATGAATCTGCACCAAACCTCCTGAAATGGGAGGATGTCACACTTAGATCAGGAAATAGAGGGCACTCCCTTAAAATATTTACCCAAAGAGCAAAAATAAATTTAAGAAAAAATGCATTCCTCTTAGAGTGGCTGAACCATGGAATAGTCTCCCAAACTCTGTAGTACAAGCTAGATCAATTAACTCATTTAAAAACAAATTAGACAAATTCTGGTCTACCCAGGCAATAATATACGACTATGAATCTCCTTTAACAATAACTAATGGAACCAGAAATTATGATATAAAAATATTTGATTCTGAAGATCTGATAATGGAGGAACCAACTGGATCCTGCGATCAGAATCGTCATAAGGTATCATAAGGTAAGGTAAGGTATATTTTAAAAACCGTTGCTACATTTACGCACTCAGTTGAAAGGTCATTCCAAGGCTTTGTTACTCTTTGAAAGAAGACCTTGTGGTGTGCATTATCCACATGAAATTTTAACTTTCATAATTATGGTATGATTGACACATGCTGTCAGTTAAGATAATGTGATATTGGGGTGTCCACGACAACTATAGTGATAGCACACATTAAGACCAAACAAATGTAATGCCCTTTTCTCTTATTGTTTGTATAACATTTACTTATATTTAATCAATTAATACAAAGTATCATTTTATAACTCTAACTTTCCTTTACATATAATTTTAATGAAATGTATGTTATGGCTACCAGTATCATATCTGGTAATACCAGCCATATATCAGTGGTACATATATATATATATATGACAGAGGTTGATTGTTATGATTATTTTCTGCCAGCTATGTTATGTATTCATGTGCAGGTGTTTCATACACTAGTGTTGTTATTTGGTATATTTAGGAGTTAGGGTTGGTCGAAAATAAGTAAAGGGAAACAACAGGAAAAAATTCATATAAATTCAGGCTACTTAAATTACATTCATCACCTAATACAGTATCATCGTTTGTAAAGTTCACCTGTTTCAATGGTTAGATAGACCTTGCCTCATCTGTTAATATGACTTTTTTGCAGCAAAGACTGTGTACACTGGGGACTGCTTCCACCAGCAACACCTGAAAGGAGAGAGAATGCAAAGTTGGCAAAAGGCCGATTCACTGGTGACCCATCCTTCGAATTTGAACACACCGAGAAGAAAGATGAAAATGCAGAGGAGGAGATGGTAAACACAGCCAGATACCAGTTATATTTATGATAATCCACATCACATATTTGTTTTATTATTACTATTACCTAACAGTATTTTCTACATCACATACTCCTGTGTGGTGTTGTATCAAAATACTATGGCATGGTTGTTTGAATAGTTAACTTTTGTTTTTATAAATGTTGACATATTTATCTTATTGTCACAAATGACCTTTCTGGTGCATTAGTAAACTATTCTGCCTTCTAATGATTTATGATTTGAAACAAGAATGTGTTCTAATTCGGGTCTCTATTTCATAGATCACAATCAAGGAGGAGAATCGTTTGGCCGCTGTCATCGCAGAGATTGACAATGATGCGAAAATTGTGCCAAGAGCAGCCTTCATCAAGACACCAACTGGCGAAGTCTTTGTAAACAGATCATTCCAAGGTAATTACAGACAATTCTTGTAAAGCACAAAATATACTGTTCTCACAGCCAATACAAAAACCTGTTGGCATTCCTATAATAGAACAGCAGTTTTTAACATTATCACCAGCAAAAACATTTTTGCCAGAATATACTCCACCATCTTGTCACCCAATCAAACCTTGAAGTGTAAATCCGGTGATATTGTGTCCTATTTGAGGAGCGAGAAAGATGCTTATCCGTATCTTTCCAGCATATTCTTTATGGAATCATCCAATGAAACAATGCAACTAATTTTATATTACTACAACAAAATAACTACATACCCTAACATAGACTGTAACAGCCGCGTTCCAATGATCTGTACACTGTGACTACTGCTGTAGGTTTGCCCGTTGCCGAGTCAGCAAAGTTGTGCAACTACTTCCACTTCCGGGAGCCAGAGAAACTGCACGAGAAGTCACTGCTGCAGAGAGCCAACCTAGATAAGGCCATTGACTTCATGGACAGTATCGATGAAGACATCCCCAAAGGTACAGTCTTCTCAAATACACTGAAAAGCTGATGTACATTAGATAAATATGTCACTAAAAACAACATCTTGTCTAATTCTCAATTTGGATTTTAAAAAGGTCATTCTACATACATGGCTTTAATAATACTAACTGACAAAATAACCAAATGTATCAATAAAAAAAACATACAATAATTTGACTATTTCTAGATTTTGCTAAAGCTTTTGGCACTGTTAACCATAACATATTACTAACAGAATTAGCTCATTATGGAATTAGGGGTAACATCCTCCAATGGATTAAAAATTTTCTAGCTAAAAGAAAAGAAACAGTAACATTTTATGGGACTAACTCTGCTCTAAAAAATATAATAAGTGTACCGCAAGGATCAATTCTGGGGCCTCTACTATTTCTCATATACATAAATGATGTGTAAGTGCTGTATCTCACATTACATTTCCTCCTACTGTGTTTGCAGGTGATACAACTTTCTCTATACAAGGGAAAAACTTTGAAAAAATGGAAAGTTATTTACACATTGAATTAAAAAAGCTAACAGTATGGCTTAAACAAATAAACTGTCATTGAGCATCCAAAAAACACATACAATGACCTTTACCAATACTCACAGCATAAGAACCAGACATAATAAAATCTACATACACCCCCCGGTGTGTAGATGGGACAGAAATAGATATTGTAAATTATAAATACAAATTTCTAGGAATATTAATAGATAACAAACTAAACTGGAGTGAACATATATGTAACAAAATATCAAAGAATATTGGCATCATTAATAAGGTAGAAAACAAGCTGGCCAAGAAAACTCTGACAAACTTATATTATACTTTTATTACCCATACATCACTTATTGTAATATAATATGGGGAAGAGTCCTGAAGATATACTTGTCTAAAATTCATGAACACTGTATTACAGAAAATATCAGTATGTCTAATTAGTCAAGTGGGTTTCAGAAATCACACTCAGCCTTTATTTAAAACAAATTATGAACATTTATCAAGTAAACAAGTATATATGTTATGACACTGATAAACACAACAGAGGTATGTTACCAGAAATATTCAATGGCATGACTACTTTAAACGTCTCTCCACATAGCCATAACACGAGGCAGGAAACGTAAAAATTATAAAATACTGTATTGATGTACAAAAATCAGACAAAATACATTGGCATGTTTGGTTCCAAATGTTGGAATACTATAGTGATGAAGAATCATCTTGAAGAATATATATATATATATATATATATATATATATATATATATATATATATATATATATATATATATATATATATATATATACATAACAACTGATCTAGTTATACTGTGGTAAACTTGTAGTATAACTGTCAACTTGTGAATGATGTATATCATCAAATGTGATACATGTGGAGATGTCCTAAGTCCTAGTGTACTTCAATCTTGTTACACTGCACTTGTTTTAACAGTTCTGCACTACTGCACAATGCACTGTGTATTAATGAATTATTTAAACAAGGAATTATAAGCTATATTGCTTCTTTTCCATTGTATCAGTGAGGAGGATGTTGTGCCTTGTACATATTCTCCACCCACTATTAAAAGTTAAAATATGATGCATATCCATAATAATTGTGGGTGTCATAATACTAATCATGGTCATCATTGTGTTGGAGTATGTTTATAATTATGAGTATCACCATGCTGATATGTTTATAATTATGTTTATCACCATGCTGATATGTTTATAATTATAAGTATCATCATGCCAACATGTTCATAATTATGAGTATCATGATGATGACATGTTCATAATTATGAGTATCATCATGCTGACATGTTCATAATTATGAGTATCATCATGCTAACATATTTATAATTATGAGTATCATCATGCTATCATCATGTTGAAACACATTCGTGATGATGTCATCATGTTGTTTGCCAGGAGCTTGGAGTCTCCAGATGGAGCGAGGCAGTGGTCTTGTCACACTACGCAGTCTGTACTGGCTCGGATACGTCTTCTACCACGTCCCCGGCACACGGAAGTTTGGCTCCCTGTACGTGGGCACAGGGGAGAAAAACATTGACCTGCCATTTATGTTGTAGAAGCACACACCTCACATTTGTTAACAGTTATACTTCTTATGAAGGACCATGTTTGTACACAAGGATACAAATTGCAGTTAGATGACTCCAGGTGCATTGGTCAATCATAAACAAAATACATAAATTACGACTTTGTATGGCCACTAATAAGGACTATACACATGTAAGAAAATATAAACTTTTGTAATGATCTGAATAATATTCTATTCAGACAGGGAGTCATCTTAGAACATTGATGTGTGATGCTACTTAAAACCAATGTAATTTAACCTCAGACCCCTTTCACCCTATATAAAAATGTGTATTACATCCATCTACATAGGCATGAAAAATGTTGTCCTTCATATTGCAACCATCATATACCACACACACGTGCACGCACGCACACGCACGCACGCACGCACACACACACTGACATGACTGTAGCAGAATGCAGTGTACTGTTTCCTCTTTTATCATATCTGTGATCTGAAAATAATGGTTTGTCTTTTAAATGTACCAAATGGAACACCTGCCAACCTCCTCTCCCCAATGAAACAATTTTTTAGTATCACATCAATGTTTTGATGTTAGAAATGGAAAAATAATTAAATACGTTTGATGTCTGTTGACAACTGGGATGATTTCAGTCATCCTAGTTATAGTTTCACACAAGCACTGTATGTTGTTTGTTGTGGCAATTATTAATGCTACACAGTTGTACTTTCAGTAGTGTTACATGTCATGCATGCAATTGTTAATCAACAAGTGATATATAAAATAAACTGTATCCAACAGCCATTTTGTGTCAGTATCATTTTGGATTAACCAAGTTGCATCTACAAGTTCATGTGTTTCCTCTTTAAATATTGCATCACATGACAGAATTGCTGTTTGCTCAAGTTTCAACATGTTTAGTTGTAACCCTGAAAACTACCAGGCACTGACAAACTTTTTTTATAAATCATGTTAGTGTTAATAATTCATGCAATGTGGGTCGCAGTGGTCTAGGTGGTAGACCGTTGCACTTTCGGTCGAGGGGACCTGGGTTCCAGTTCACCAACTGCCATTTCTAAACTTGGGCAATTTCGTTCACCCCACTTTGCCCGTGTCTTGGAAGAGACACTAAAAGCTGTTGGTCCCTTCTATCTGGTGTCTATGCCAGAGGAAGTAAAAGATCCCACACAGAGTAAATGTATAACCTGCTGTGGACTCGTGAGTCACTGTAGAAGTGTCAATGATGTGGCTAAATTAAGGCAGGGTTCGGCAACCTTTTTGAACGGAGGGCCAAATTAGTTACTTGGAATAGGTCAGCGGGCCACACATACATGCACGCACATGGAAGCACGCACGCGCACACATACGGATATTATCTTTCTTGTAACACGTACAATATATATATATATATATATACATACATACATACACACATATATACATACACACCTACACACTATATATATATATATATATATGCATGCAACATACATACGTTGCTGTTGTAAATAGGTCTGATTTTGAACAACAGTTCGATTGTCACTATGCTGTTCAAAAACACACATTATTCATGTTACGTGTTCTTGGCATGCCGCTGATGCCATGTTGACCTGTGTGACACTGACGCCTGATGCTAGAGATGTTGATGCTAGAGTTGCTGCGCCACCAAGTGTCCCACATCTGGCTGCAAACTTGACACTGCTAGCCTCAGCATGTCATCCCAATGTCCATCTGTTAGATGCGTTCATGGCTTGCATTACACGAAGTTCATCTTTATTTTTCACTCCCTGTTGCGAGCCCTGATACTTGTCAATCGGTCAGCAAACTCCCGTCTCAGCAGCTCAATGAATGCTACGAAGGCCTACATGTCCGGAGTGGTTAGTTTGTTTTCTATGAGTGTCGGGAAGTAATTTGCATCCCGCAGTTGTGTTTCCCACAATCGAAACTTGTTCTCGAAAGCGGAGATAAACTGGCACAGTTCATTGATTAGTTGTTCTCTTCCCTGGAGTTGGGCGTTCAGCAGAGTGAGGTGCTCCGTGACGCAGACTAAAATGCAAAATCGCAGATCCATAAGGGGTCAGTGAATGCCGGTACTTCTCCACCCTTCTTCTCCATGAATACGCTAATCTCATGTCTCAGCTTGTACACGTGGCACAGCATGGCAACCCAACCTAGTCAGGGCACTTCGGTTTAGTGCAGGAATTGTTAATATTGCACATTCATCTGGGACGGAAGGTGCTGGAACTGCCAGTGATTTAACGAGTGTTGACAAGTGTTATTCAAAACAACACAACACACAATTAATTAAAGTTTTAAGGAAGTGAGAAATGTTTGATATGTTCATCGCGTGGAAATGGTAATACCGAGTTGCATTATGTGATATGTCTCGTCTAGAATTTAGTCTAGATAAGGCGTACTATTTTTTATTTTATATATCAATATTGCGGGCGCGGGCCCCGTCATGCAGAATCTCGCTATCAGTCCGCGGGCCGCATGAAATAGCTCTGCGGGCCGCAGTTGGCCCGTGGGCCGCAGGTTGCCGACCCCTGAATTAAGGCAATATATAAAAATATGTTATAATACTTAATAGTAATGACAATAAAAAGTTGATTATTTTTCTTCAGGATATTCATCTGTTTGAAACAGTTGGTAGTGCTGGATTTCTAGAACTCGTCCACCACACTATGGACAGCAGTCTAGTGGACATTATACAATGTTCATAATATATTGTTTTTTTATGTTATTTAATAAAACAATACATATGTATTACAGTTTATTTGTGTATTGTTTTTATTATAAGATAATGTTTTTCTTTTCTAAATTTAGTGGGCCGTGGCCTTGTGAGCTACAGGCTTACCCGTCTTTGGCCCACTGGTATGGGCCAGGCCTTGGACAAACATTAAGAGTCTGGGCCAAAATTCTAGTTTGCTGGCCTGGGCTTGACACATTTTTGCAGGCCTGGATTCTAACGGCTAACTGCGAGCCAGGCTTGGGTTCAAATTTTAGGCCCGTGCAGGGCACTAATACTTATGCATCTAGTGTGGCTCAAAAGTTTGGTGCTCACCTTGTGACCAGGATATTTTGGGTCTGAACCCCAAGGTCAGTGGCCAACTCTGCCTCACATGGCATATGAAAGGAAGTTGGAAGGACAGTATGTGTCTTTCAAATGAGACACTAAAAGCTATTTGTCCCATCTACCTAATGTCTAGGGTAGCCCATATAAAAGATCCCACACAGGCTACATGTGTACCTTGTCATGAACTTAAAGATTAGTAGTTTCTGTCTCAAGTTACACATGTGACTAATACAGTCATGAGCTGTAATGGAAGAACATTATCACTTGGATACAAATACTGACAAATTATCATCATGTGATAGTTTATTCTCACATCAATGGCATGTATGAAATCTCTCATGTCTGTACACAGCTAATTGTCATTTTGGTTGTCTCTACAGAGAGTAACTAGTCTTTGTAAAATATGTTGAATTGCCTCCACTTGTGACCACTCTTCAGTTGGGTTCTATCCTTTCCCCCGGGCAAGTCCGGCCGCAACTCTGGCATTAAACCTACCAAGAAAAACAGGTTATGTTGTAGAAGTGGCAGTAATAATTTGACTATTTATGTTTCCTTACCAAGTATCACAATTCACTGACCATAAATTCCCTCCACACATATTGTAGTCTACCTCATTTTTTTTTAAAAGCTTGTAGTATGTGTCAATGTAGAGAAGACCTGGAGTCAATTCATTTTTATCAATTCCAATTCACATGTATTAATAAAGGAGCAATTCCAATTCAATGTACTGACAAAAAGGACCAATTCAAATTCAGTTCATTTTTAATCAATTCTCACATTAATGGCAACATTACTTAGTTAACACTACACTGCATAGTGGAAGATTGCAATAGCAGCACTGTCTAGCACCATAAATATATCATCAGTTAATAAATGCATTACATATCAAACTCTGTAGATAGTACACCAAATTTGACAGAACTAACACACAAGCAGCATTTGCAACTAACACCTGATATACAGTTCACTGCTTGGTGCAAACACCGCCACGTAAAGATTAAAGGCATTACCTGTCTAATAAAAAACAATCTTCAGTATGTAATTATAATAGTCCATTATTATCATATTACATATAATTATCACTGCAAGCTTACAACATTTGTTGCATCTTATTCCAACTGTTAGTAGAAGCCAGAGAGCAATACATAACGCACAGGCAATGGTTACGCCATTACTCAAACAACATGGCAAGACCTGTAGACTGCTAACTGTATGGCTTCAACATGGCAAGACCTGTAGACTGTTAACTGTATGGCTTCAACATGGCAAGACCTGTAGACTGTTAACTGTATGGCTTCAACATGGCAAGACCTGTAGACTGTTAACTGTATGGCTTCAACATGGCAAGACCTGTAGACTGCTAACTGTATGGCTTCAACATGGCAAGACCTGTAGACTGTTAACTGTATGGCTTCAACATGGCAAGACCTGTAGACTGCTAACGGTATGGCTTCAACATGGCAAGACCTGTAGACTGCTAACTGTATGGCTTCAACATGGCAAGACCTGTAGACTGCTAACTGTATGGCTTCAACATGGCAAGACCTGTAGACTGCTAACTGTATGGCTTCAACATGGCAAGACCTGTAGACTGCTAACTGTATGACTTCAACATGGCAAGACCTGTAGACTGTTAACTGTATGGCTTCAACATGGCAAGACCTGTAGACTGTTAACTGTATGGCTTCAACATGGCAAGACCTGTAGACTGTTAACTGTATGGCTTCAACATGGCAAGACCTGTAGACTGCTAACTGTATGGCTTCAACATGGCAAGACCTGTAGACTGTTAACTGTATGGCTTCAACATGGCAAGACCTGTAGACTGTTAACTGTATGGCTTCAACATGGCAAGACCTGTAGACTGTTAACTGTATGGCTTCAACATGGCAAGACCTGTAGACTGTTAACTGTATGGCTTCAACATGGCAAGACCTGTAGACTGTTAACTGTATGGCTTCAACATGGCAAGACCTGTAGACTGTTAAGTGTATGGCTTCAACATGGCAAGACCTGTAGACTGCTAACTGTATGGCTTCAACATGGCAAGACCTGTAGGCTGTTAACTGTATGGCTTCAACATGGCAAGACCTGTAGACTGCTAACTGTATGGCTTCAACATGGCAAGACCTGTAGGCTGTTAACTGTATGGCTTCAACATGGCAAGAACTGTAGGCTGTTAACTGTATGGCTTCAACATGGCAAGACCTGTAGGCTGTTAACTGTATGGCTTCAACATGGCAAGACCTGTAGACTGTTAACTGTATGGCTTCAACATGGCAAGACCTGTAGGCTGTTAACTGTATGGCTTCAACATGGCAAGACCTGTAGGCTGTTAACTGTATGGCTTCAACATGGCAAGACCTGTAGGCTGTTAACTGTATGGCTTCAACATGGCAAGACCTGTAGACTGTTAACTGTATGGCTTCAACATGGCAAGACCTGTAGACTGTTAACTGTATGGCTTCAACATGGCAAGACCTGTAGACTGCTAACTGTATGGCTTCAACATGGCAAGACCTGTAGGCTGTTAACTGTATGGCTTCAACATGGCAAGACCTGTAGACTGCTAACTGTATGGCTTCAACATGGCAAGACCTGTAGGCTGTTAACTGTATGGCTTCAACATGGCAAGACCTGTAGGCTGTTAACTGTATGGCTTCAACATGGCAAGACCTGTAGACTGTTAACTGTATGGCTTCAGAAAATACCTGCTCAAGGATTAGCAAGCCAACTACTCCCATTTGTTGTGTTGCCCTACAAAACATATGCTTTCAGATATCTTCCGGCAGACCAATTATACATGTCTTAAGTGGAAGTCAGTCTTAAAAGTAGGGTAATTCTGGTGTTATGGACATACCTTTCAGAGAATTTTTTACACTTTGTCAAGATATGCATGATGCAATACAGCACAATTGGAATAGGTGTATTTTGAAATGGGCATAATGTGTAACCTACCTAGTACTATTAACATGCTAAATGATAGCCCCCAGCTTTGCTAATTTTTGAGGAATGTTCTAAAAATAGCCCCATTATGGATGTACTCACAGAATTTTTTTTAATGTTGCTTCAAACATTTCAAAAACTCTGCGATGTTTGAATACATAAAATATAACAATACACAGCTTCCTAACAAAATAGATATTAATTCATTTCCTGCTAGTATCTAAGTCACAGCTTTATATATACATTGTTATGGATGTTTTCCTGTTGTGGGCGCACATCTCTATACACATTTCACCATTTAAACTGCACGAATTACATAATATAAACTTCAAAACATTACTGAATGAAATAAAACTTTAAAATGCATATATTACTAAAAATCTGAATATTCATATAATTTTATTTAATGTTTTATGAACAAAATCATAACTTTGAGCAGTTCCACTGAAGGCCTGATGTTCGGTGTGTTATCTTTCTTTCTAAACTAAAAAAATCTGTTGGGTTTCTCAGGAAGCCCTTTTATCCAGGCTCATGCAGCATAACTAGTAAAGAAACACAGACCCAAGAGATCATTGTGACTTAAAACAAAAGTACAAAAGTAGTCTCTTAGCTATACTCTAACAACACTTGGTAAACTAATACGTTCCTAACGCAGACAGAATGACAGATATACATCATGTCAGTTATAAACAATTTAAAAACTCCATCATGCCAATTATTAATTATTGTCAGTGTTCTTAATATGCTACTTTGTTAAAAAAAATTAATCTCTTCTGTTGTTCTATGAATAATGTATTCTTCCCAAAGACAAATATTTGTTGGGTTTTTCAAGGAGCCATTGCATCCAGGTTTTTGCAGCATAATAAACAGAATTGTTTGGCTGAAATGTAAAATAAAGAACAATGAACTGCAATATTCAATAAAACATGGGTGCGTAACTTGTCTCATAGTCAATAAATTAGGGCATGCAATTCAATATTTAATAATAATAATAAATAGTCTCTTATTATAACTCTAGCAAACTGACTATGATGTTACCGGAGAACAAAATGATGTTCATATACTTGAGTATTTATGTTCTTCCCCTAATTGTTCTCTATGTTTTTTGTAAAGAATTTTGCTCTGTTTATTCATACTTCTTGAAAATACTTACAATAAACTATTTAATTTGAGTATGATCTAAAAGCACTGTTTCAATTCTTCAATGCTTGCATGCTATCTTTTTTATTCTTGAAAACAATGTTGTTGACACGAACCTGCTCGCTGTGCCCGGTGTACAAGTCTCGCTAAGCGACGTTGTCCCTTTGTACACAATCCTGTCACTCGCTTTGGCAGAAGACAGCCATCAGGCCGCAGAAATTGACTCAGGATCAGCACATCCTGCAAAACATCACATTCATTTGGTGATATGGACAATATTTGAAACAAACGTACAAACAGGATGGGGGACTGGACAGGAAGGTATGGAGAGTGGACAGGAAGGGATGGGGAGTGGACAGGAAGGGATGGGGAGTGGACAGGAAGGGATGGGGAGTGGACAGGAAGGGATGGGGAGTGGACAGGAAGGGATGGGGGGTGGACAGGAAGGGATGGGGAGTGGACAGGAAGGGATGGGGAGTGGACAGGAAGGGATGGGGAGTGGACAGGAAGGGATGGGGAGTGGACAGGAATGGATGGGGAGTGGACAGGAAGGGATGGGGAGTGGACAGGAAGGGATGGGGAGTGGACAGGAAGGGATGGGGGTGGACAGGAAGGGATGGGGGGTGGACAGGAAGGGATGGGGAGTGGACAGGAAGGGATGGGGAGTGGACAGGAAGGGATGGGGAGTGGACAGGAAGGGATGGGGAGTGGACACAGCAGTAAAACAGTTTCAGTGACGGAAGGGGAAGGAAACAAATCGGTGACAAGCATTGATGCCAGCCTCAGGAGAGCAACATCATTTAATATAATTATAATAACACAGTTTTGGAAGAGCGACACCGGTAGGCAGTTTGTATTTCTAAGTATATCTCTGTATGTCATGGAATTTTATTTTTACATCAGGTGTTTTTACATCAGGTGCATAATTCACTTGAAACTCCTGCCACCAATTGTATGTTGGGATTGATATATTGAAACTGTTCTCATGCATATTTTAACTGTTGTTTAATCCACACAAAATAACGTTTTTAGCTTAGATTATTTTATAATTTATTAACAATACATTGTAGTTCATTAACATAAGTTGCTGCGCAACGCCTCCAGAAAATGATGACTTGTTCGCATCATCTTGCTATGCGTCACTGCTGCTCGCTATTGGGAAGAAATTTGGGTAAGTTCAACAACCGAATAAAAACCAAACTTAATTTACGGCAAAGTTTTTAATCAGTGTTTGAAAGGAACATTGATCATTTGAATAAATAAACAACTTGGCTCCACTCACGGAAGCACACGTGCAGCGATTGGGGGGAAACATTATATTTGTTATTATATTAATATTTCACTTTTTACTGATATACAGGCAGAAATCATTTACATTGACACTCTTGTTTCACAGTGATGTTACAATTAATTTATTTGTGTCTACCGCGTTTGCATACCGTAGCCGGCTTAGGTGTAGCATTTCTGCAATGGCCAATAATGATATTGTGCATCATGGATGCATAGTGCATACATAGTGCAGTGCTACGCTCCAACCAACGACAAGACTGATGAAACCAAAGATGAATTCTACAACCAACTCCTTGATATCATGAGCAATTTAGGAGATAAAAACATCAACCTGATTATGGGGGATTTCAATGCAAAGATTGGATCGGACAACCAAGGATATGAAAATGTGATGGGGGTGCATGGGCTGGGTGTGATGAATGACAATGGGGAGCGGTTTGTGAATGCCTGTGCAATAAACAACATTGTGATTGGGGGAAGTGTGTTCACACACAAAAGAATACATAAGGCGACATGGGTATCTCCTGTCCAAGTCACTGAAAATCAGATAGACCACATTGGCATAAACAAAATGTTCAGAAGATCGCTACAAGACGTGCATGTGAAGAGAGGCGCTGACGTTGCGTCTGATCACCACCTTGTAACAGCCAGGCTAAAACTCAAGCTAAGAAGAAATGGAGTAGAACAAGAAAGACGAAAGGCAAGATATAATGTGGATTTCTTGAAGGATCTAAGAACAGCAGAAGAATATAAAGTCGCATTAGCTAATAGATTCAAAGTCCTGCAAGAGCTGTATGATGAAGATGAGGGAGTAGACATCAACAGCCAATGGAGTCACATCAAGGATGCAGTAAACACCACATGCAAAGAGATAATTGGCAGAAGGAAACCCCAACAGAAAGACTGGATTTCAGTAGAAACAATGAGGAAAATACAGACCAGAAGAGACAAGAAGGAGGCAGTCAACAGCAGCCGCACGAGGGCGGCAAAGGTAATAGCTCAGAAAGAGGACACAGCAGCAAATAGAGAGGTGAAGAAAAGTGTCAAAACAGACAAAAGGAACTTCGTGGAGGGACTTGCACAAGAGGCAGAAAAGGCAGCAGCTAGCAGGAACATGAAGCAACTCTACGATACAACAAGGAAGTTAGCTGGAAAGTTTAAGAAATCAGAGCGGCCAATCAGAGACAAAAATGGGAGCATCCTGATGGGGGCAGACAAACAGCTTAACAGATGGGCAGAGCATTTTGAAGAGCTGCTCAACAGACCAGCACCGCAGAATCAACCAGACATCCAACCAGCTGAGACAGATCTCCCAATAGACTGTAACAAACCCACTAGAGAAGAGATAAAAAAGGCAATCGCACATATGAAGAATGGGAAAGTAGCAGGCCCTGATGGTATCCCTGCAGAAGCACTAAAGGCAGATGTAAATACTTCAGTAGAAATGATGTACAGTCTTTTTGAGATCTGGGAAAAAGAAGAAATTCCAGCAGAATGGAAAGAAGGTTACCATATCAAGATCCCCAAGAAAGGAGACCTGAGCAGAGGAATCATGTTGTTGTCAGTACCTAAACAGAATAATCCTAGAGAGGATGAAAGGCACAGTGGACCAAACTTTGCGTGAACAGCAAGCAGGCTTCAGGCAGGACAGATCGTGTACTGACCAGATTACAACACTGCGAATCATAGTGGAACAATCCATCGAATGGAACTCATCCCTATACATCAATTTTGTTGATTACAAGAAAGCCTTTGACAGTGTGGACAGGGAGACACTCTGGAAAGTGCTAAGACACTATGGGGTTCCCAAGAAACTAGTCAACATGATCAAAAACTCCTATGAGGGAATGTCATGCAGAGTTATTCATGAAGGTCAACTTACAAAGAACTTTGAGGTTATGACGGGGGTGAGACAGGGATGCTTACTGTCACCTTTCCTCTTCATTCTAGTCATAGACTGGGTCATGAAAACAGCAACCAAGGAGAAACGAAATGGAATCCAGTGGACGATGCTGACCCAACTTGATGACCTGGACTTTGCGGATGACCTTGCACTCCTGTCGCACAGCCATATGCAGATGCAGGACAAAACAACAGAACTGGCATTGATTTCAGCGTAGGTTGGGTTGAAAATCAACAAAAGGAAAACAAAGATCCTGAGAACAAATGCTACTTGCGAAACACCAATCATGCTTGAGGGAGAGACACTGGAAGAGGTTAAAGAGGTTCGGATATCTAGGCAGCATAGTGGATACGCATGGAGGGACAGAGGCTGACGTAAAGAAAAGGATCAGCAAAGCAAGGGTAGCTTTCCACCTGTTGAGAAATGTGTGGAAGTCAAAGGTAATTGGAGAAACCACCAAAATATGCTTGTTTAACACAAATGTAAAATCCGTGTTGCTGTACGGGGCGGAATCGTGGCGAATAAACAAGACCACGCTGATAAGGATTCAGACATTTGTCTGAGAAGAATTCTGCAAATACACTGGATGGACAGGGTGAACAACAAAGACCTCTGGGATAGAACACACCAAGCCCAAATAGAGATAGAGATCCTTAAGAGGAGAAGGGGATGGCTTGGCCACACCTTGAGAAAGCCAATCACCAACATAACCAGACAGGCCCTGATGTGGAACCCCCAAGGCAAGAGAAAGAGGGGAAGACCAAAAAACACCTGGCGGTGTGACCTCGAGGCAGACATCAAGCAAACAGGGAATGGCTGGCAACAACTGGAGAGGATTGCCCAAGACAGGAGGCGCTGGAGAAATGTTGTGGATGGCCTATGCTCCAGGAGGAGTTAAGGGCCTAAGTAAGTAAGTAAGTAAGTAAGTAAGTAAGTATCATGGATGTATCGCGATATACAGGAATACTGGCGTATGATTCCTGCCCTAACTAATTAGTAGCTTTTGATGAACCAAGGCTGTTTTTAGCCAGAACTGTAGCCAAATTTACATACAGGCACTACATACACAAAACTACCATGACACATTGTACTCATTCTGTTATATATCCGAGAAAATACCTGAGCCAGTAACATTTGTGGAAGGGGGCCACTAACTTAGCAAATATACTGGGCTACTGGCTACAAAAGCTTAATGTCAAGGCCTGGTACATATTGTATATATATTTTCCTCATGAATATGCTGTAATACACCATTACTACAATCCCTCTAGACCTAGACAGCTTGCGTTCTCTCCTCAAACTTTTGGTATGTTGTATAAAATTCAGTTTAATGAACATTACCAAAGAGGTCGAGACATCTAACAGATGCACTGGATGGTTGAGAATTTATTAATACACCCCATCCCTCAAAACGTGACAACCAAAGTTACCGTGTGTGAAACCTTCATGTCCAGTTTGTTAGGGCAAATAGCGCAGTACCCCTTTTCATTATCCAGTCGCAGAACATTCGCATCTTGCGTGGATTCTACTGGCATCCCCTCAACCTAGAAACATGCAGTGCTAACATTATGTTAATAAGACAAAATATTACTATTAAACTCTAAAATCATAGGCAGTGCAAAAAAGAAAAGCTTACATTTTATTGCAGAAATATAGCCACAGAAATCAACACATGTAAAAAAAAAAATCTCAGTTATGACTTGAATTTGGCCCAATTGTTACTAATAGCCAGATATCCACAAGTTTTTACTTGATGTAATAAATCAACTAAATGTATACTTAGTACTTACTGTTGTAACTTTTCCTGACTTGTTAACTGTGACTGGAAATAGAAAACATTGCAGGATTATAATTTACACTACATGGAACTTCAACAGTGGTATAAAGCAAGTAATATATATATATATATATATATATATATATATATATATATATGGGTATAGACTGACACCCATCTATTTGAGGTCTGAGTGCAGCATGACTGACACCCATCTAGTTGAGGTCTGAGTGCAGCATGACTGACACCCATCTATTTGAGGTCTGAGTGCAGCATGACTGACACCCATCTATTTGAGGTCTGAGTGCAGCATGACTGACACCCATCTATTTGAGGTCTGAGTGCAGCATGACTGACACCCATCTATTTGAGGTCTGAGTGCAGCATGACTGACACCCATCTATTTGAGGTCTGAGTGCAGCATGACTGACACCCATCTATTTGAGGTCTGAGTGCAGCATGACTGACACCCATCTATTTGAGGTCTGAGTGCAGCACGACTGACACCCATCTATTTGAGGTCTGAGTGCAGCACGACTGACACCCATCTATTTGAGGTCTGAGTGCAGCATGACTGACACCCATCTATTTGAGGTCTGAGTGCAGCATGACTGACACCCATCTATTTGAGGTCTGAGTGCAGCACGACAAGCCAGTCACTGCTAAAGTTGGTAGTGTGCTTGCCAACACGACATCTGTGTCGATATGACCCAAACGCAAACTGCAGGGCCGAAAGAATCACCAACTTAAGAGTGAACGTTCCCAAATCATATAAAGTCTGTTTAAGTTATATAACTATATATAAATATGTATTATGAGTCTATGACGCCTGCCAGGGCTAGGTCCAATTATGTAATTGATTATAGAAAAATTGTGTAATTGTAATTGATTATGGTTTCGAAATTTTGCTGTAATTGTTATATTTTGTAAACTGAAAATTTATTTCAATTACAATCAATTACAGTACGTTTTATATCACAAACTACCTGAACGAATTGTCACTAAAAATATAATAAAAGTCTCACATGAGTTGAAAATCAAGACTACTAATAACACCTGCTTATATATTTATATTTCAGTTACAGTATTCACTGTCTGGTGGATACTGGTCCGTGGTGCTAGTGGTGGGTAGCCTTAGCGATTAGCCTTTTCAATAAGTTGGTAACAGCCAGGAAGCAATAAACAATGCACAGACATTGTCACACAAAGGCTAAGCTGGTATTCAAACAACATGGAAAGACCTGTAGCCTGATATTGCTTCAGAAAATATCAGCTCAGTGAAACATTGCAGAGTTAGCAAGCCAATTACACCCCTTGTGTTGTGGAGGACTGGAGACAGGTCAGGTGGCAAGGACCGTTTATATGGCCTCTCTCCCCATTCCCAACACAAAGCAAAGGGCAGACCAATTAAGAATGTTAGCTTAGAGCAGGAGCTACAACCTCAAAGTAAACACATCATACCCTACTATTAGTATTTTCCGAAGAAAAATGTAAGAAATGCACACAGAAAAATGTCTATAAAACTAGAAAGGATGCTTAGAGAAGAACTATAAATAAATTTATGCAATCAACAACACAACACAGATATAGAGATATGAAAACGCCAAATGAATGACGTTTATTGTGGGGATTAAGGGTAAGCCCACTTTCAAAGAAATGTAAAACAAAGAAATGTGGGCTCCACAACCCAACGCCAGGCTGACTATGCCCCATGCGAGCCTCCTGGACGTCGGGTTCAATAGAGCCCACATTTCAACACAAAGCAGTAGTCCTAGAACAAATAAAAGAAACAATGGCATTACTATTGTCATAGAACACCCTTAAACCAAATAGCGTAATGCCCTACATGCTATCACGCAGTCTATGAATACAACTACCTGCTTAAAAATACACTAGCTCTAACTGGAATAAATAAATAAATAAATATTGTATTATGGCCTGTGGGATTTTGTCCAATTTTCACATTTTTGTATTTTGTCCTGTGGAGTTTTGTTCACTTTTCATATTTTATGATTTTGTCTGTAAGGAATATGTCCCGTAGGATTATGTCTGGATACTGCATTGTATTTTGATATAACGAAAATATGTTTTAAACTGCTATCTTTTTATTTAGTACAATTCAAAGTCACAATTCAACAAAATGTACAAACATTACCGTTATATTTGTTTATTAATTGTGTACAAAATATTGAAATTCATCAAAACGTGCAAAAATTGGTTCCGCATAATGTAATTGAAACAGTGTAATTGTAATTGATTTGGACAATTATGACTGTAATTGTAATTGAAATTAAAAATTAAATGTAATTGTAATTGATATAATTTTGTGTAATTGGACCCAGCCCTGACGCCTGCACAGAATACACATTAACTCCGATGTTACCCTCAAGGGACTTTATGTAGTATAGCAACTGAAAATCCAACTGCTGACTAGTCACGTGACATCACATCGAACCAAAATTATGTCTCGAATAGGAATCGTCATATTCCGGTATGGGAATTGCCGCCATGCCCAATTCCGGAATTGCGTGTCCAAAATTGGAATGCTGCATGGACAGCCGAGATCGATGTATCTGTGAGTGCCTATTTTATAAACACTGTGGCATTTTGGTGGACAGATAGGAGATTAAAGAAGCTCATTTTATGAGCATGTACAATGATTTAATTTCTGGAGAACAGTACTCCTCCAAACTGATAACGTAATCCAAATTCGCGAGGATTAAGAATTTGTGCGATGGTTTACCGTGTGAAGTTACGGATAAGACTTCGGGTCCAAGGAATGCTGCCAAATTTAAACACTGGGTCACCTCCAAAGGATTTTACACTCAGAAGCTGGTTGGCCTCCCCTGTGGTTTTGATCAAACAGAAGTATCAGGTAAGTCACCACTTAAAGGTGCTTAATAAAAAATATTTTTTTTAGTCTCATTTCAAATTAATTCTGCAAAAAACCAAACCTACCTAGTATCCATTGCGACATGCTAGCTTGATTGTGCAACTTTTATATGTAGTTTTTGTAAAATCATTAGACAAACTATTAAATTAGTTAATGCTTGTTCAAGCATTAACTGAAGTGAAAATCAAAATACAGAAAAAGCACGATTTTCTTCCTTGGCGAAATTTTTTAACTTTGTCATGTGATCGGCGAGAGGATGGAAGTCATACCCATGATCAGCATTGACCCACACAGTGTTTACTATTTTGGATATCCACTAATTTGATCCTTACCAGATCTAACGACTAAAGTAAATTCTTTTGATGATTTGAACAATAGGTATTTTTTATTAAACAGAGTGCGCACATTATTTAGTTGTAGACTACACATCTGAACATAAGTGAACCAGGTTCGTGATGGGCTGAACCATTTGAGGAAGCAGCTTTAATAATATAAGAGAAGAAGTCATTGAGAAATGATGGATAAATTTTCGACAGCACATAGCAGTCAAACACCACAATATATGAATTTTATATATTTTCTAAGTACTTTGACAGGAAAATGACAAATTCCAATTTGGGACAGCGCAAAATCGGAATTGTATTACACATATCAACGAACAGAGAAGTTTGTACTATCGAAATATATATAAATGAGTAGATATGCATGGAAATGCATGGATCCAAACATAATTTTACTTTGGCTTAATAAAACAGAATTTGAAGAGAAAAAAACCTAAAGCAGAAAGGAGAATGGTTTACAGTTTCATAAATTTAATTACATTTTGAGCACCTAGGGTTTAAACATTTCACTCGACGAAGATATGTATCTAAGTATCGATCACGCAACCATTGATCTGTGTTTAACAGTTCTTATTTTATCGTCTATATTGTTCCAAAATATACAAATATACTCTCGTAAAATTATGTTTAGGCAACTTAAACGAAAAATGTGTTGTATGTCTCTCTTTTACAAGAAGGTTGTATTGTCTAGTTATTCTAATACTTTTATCTAAATTCTTTTTGATAGCAATTTTTTTTATGGTTTGGGTAATAAATCATGGTGAAAGTCATACACAAATAGTGAGACTTGTAGCTTTTATACATCTAAGACTTTCAATATTTTTTCAGACTTAAATATAGGATCAGTATGACTCCTATATTCTTTATTGTTAATTATTCTTAGAGCAAGTTTTTGTAAAATTTCTAACTTCCTTGTGTTTCCATTGCCCCATGCTTGTATACCATGTGTTATGTGACTGTTAATTAAAGTATAGTATAATGATTTTAATGCTTTATGTGGTATAAAATGTTTCACTCTATTAATTGCAGAAATGGCTCTAGCTATTTTGGAGCTGATTATATTTATATGTTCTTTCCATGTTAAATGCTTATCTATATGTAGTCCTACGAATTTCACACTCTTTTTTTTTGTACTTGCCAACCTGGTTAAGAATTTCATTGTTTATTTTAATGCTATTGTTTGCCTTACAGTTGGTGTTTACAGGGCCAAAAACAAAAAAAATTCTTTTTGACAATCAAACATAATTTGTTAGCACATAACCAATCTATATATAGTATATTTGTTTTAATTCTTGGTTTACATTTTTAGTTAGATTATCAATATTGGAACCTGATTGGTAAACAGTGGTATAATCAGCAAAGGATAATAAGTTTAGAGAAGTAGAATTTACTATGTCATTAATATGAATTAGAAAAAGCACAGGTCCTAATATGGATCCTTGAGGTACTCCATTTGTTATACTTTTTTAATGATGATTTGCATTTATTTATCTCAATATATTGTTTACGATTAAGGAGGTAACTGGCAAACCATATGTTACTTATTCCTCTGATTCCATAATGATTTAACTTAAATAGCAAAATGTCATGATTAATTGTATCAAAGGAATGAGGGATCCCGTAGTTGTAGAACAGTGTTACAAGAACAGCACAGCCACAGTGAAGTGGTACCATTTTAAGGACTCCTGAATGTATGAAAAATAGGCGTCGACGAAAAATATTTTTACGATGACATTGATTGGTGCTTAATGCCAACGTTTAATTTAACGCACTGGCTATTTACCGAGCAGCTCTGGAAATAACAGCCCATAATTTGTTATTTCCTGAGCAAACCGGAAGCTGATTTAACCAATCAAAACGCAGGATGGAATACTTCCTATTCTCCTGTGCGTTGTGCATTCATTAGCTCGGCCGATTTTGTCCACGATGGAGGTGGGCAGGAAATTTGGTGTTGAACTGATTTTTTTTATTGATTAATGAATTAAAAATGCCCTTTTTGGGCCTATTTTAATCTACATTGGACTTGCATTGTCACTCTAATCGGCCTCTGTTTGGCCCTTATTTTCAGAGCATCCTCTGAAAATAAGCCTCTGATCGGCACATATTTTCAGAGCACGCTCTGCAAATAAGGCTGTGCAGCTATTATTTTCAGAGCATGCTCTGAAAATAAGCCTCTATAATCGGCCCTTATTTTCAGAACATGCTCTGAAAATAAGCCTCCGATCGGCCCTTATTTTCAGAGCATGCTCTGAAAATAAGTCTCTAATCGGCCCTTATTATTTTCAGAGCATGCTCTAAAAATAAGCCTCTGTTGGGCCCTTATTTTCAGAGCATGCTCTGAAAATAAGCCTCTAATCGGCCCTTATTTTCAGAGCATGCTCTGAAAATAAGGCTGTGCAGCTATGAGTTAAAAATCCAAATATAAATGTAGCAGATATAACAGAGCTGCTGCTCTGAAAATAAGCCTCTAATCGGCCCTTACTTTCAGAGCATGCTCTGAAAATAAGCCTCCGATTGGCCCTTATTTCCAGAGCATGCTCTGAAAATAAGCCTCCGATCGGCCCTTATTTTCAGAGCTATTTCAGAGCTAGGCAAAAAAATTCGCCCAGCTCTTCGTCTCAGGGGCGAAAGTCCCGTGCGGCATTTGCTAACTCGGCGATTTGGCAGTTCCGTAGCCAAATGGCTACGGAACTAATAACTTAAGTTTTAAAACCGATACGCACTAACCGTTTCACATGTGTATTCTGTGACATACAACCGACAATTGGGCGTCAAGAAACTGAAGAAATGTGCTCCAAATAATTACTTATGAGTACTTTTATCGGTGACATAGAAAACATTTCACAATTAGCCGCCATACTGTGCACGTGATGTTGCCTTTGGGTCACATGATCAAACGCGATTTCGTGTAGAATGAGGCCAGAATGGGCCAGCAGCACAGAAATAAATAAAACACCCGTTAGTAAGTTAATAGTTTATAGGGGCATTATTAATGATGTAACTCTATGGCCAGCAGATGTCAATTCTTAGCGTGACCTTATATAGATCTATGGAAATCCCGCATGCCTTTCTCGCTCACAACAACATCCGGTTATATACAAACCTTGACAAGCACATGCGTTCTGACAAAAAGGTAATAATTTCACACTTTTACATGGTTATTGTCAGGTAACTTTAGTGATATACATATAAGAATGCATACAGACACGAAAGGCTACTTGGACTTGGTGCAGCGACTTGAATTTGGTGTAGATAATTTACAGAAAAACGCGGTATATCAAATAGAATAAGTATTACTATTGAATATATATTATACACAAACGTATTGTAGACATATATTAGGAAACAGGTTTTGTTAATTATTAGTCAGAGGGAGTATTTTAGAGTAAGTTAGTTTCGGATTCTGTCGGGGAATTCAGCGAGCGATAATAAGGTTGTTTACTATTCGAAAATTGAGATAGCATAGTGAATAGTTTACATTGGCTAATATATATATATAAGATACAGTGATCTATTTACTTAAATTACATACATAAGGTAATATCTGACATAGTGGTAGTAAACGTTTTCGGTAAAAAGGAATTAACAGCAGGATTTTAGCGTAAATTAGTACACACTGACTTCTTGTTTTGTTACACAGTGTTCTCCGTATTCGCTAGGTGGCAGGTTTTTTGTTTCTCATGCGAGGTTAATAGAAGACACAGTTAGCAAGTATATTAGACTAAAGTGTTCTTTTGATCACAAAAACAGCCTTATTCAAGGCTAACGTAGCAAACTAATTAAAATTAAATTGTATGATGGCGCCGTGCAAACGGCAGTTAAAGGCCACAAGGCACTTAATTTGTGGCAGTTGCAGCAACTGGGTGGACTTCGTTAAGTCTGGGTGCGAGAAGTCCTGGGCTGAGGTCCAGGCAGATAGTTTTAGTTTTGAGTGTAGGGGATGTACGAAGATGAAGGAACTAGAGGTGGAGTTGGAAGAGCTGAGGCTGCTCGTTGTGGCAATGGTGGGAAGGGAACAGGGTGGTTGTGCCAGTAGTTCCGGTGGGGGAACAGTAGATGATAAAGTGGGGAAAGACACAAGAGATGCTAGGGAGAGCTCACCGCAGCCTGGGAGGAAGCTGAGGGGAGGGAAGGTGACAGGTCGTAGGGAGACAGGACGTAAGGAGACGGGAAAGAAAGGAACGGGAGGGAAGACAACAGGAGCGAAGGAGAGGGGAGTAGGGGAGACAGGAGGGAAGGAGAAGGGAGTGGGGGAGACAGGAGGGAAAACAACCGGAGTGAAGGAGAGGGAAGTGGGGGAGACGGGAGGGAAAACAACCGGAGTGAAGGAGAGGGAAGTGGGAGAGACAAGAGCAAAGGAGTGGGAAGTGGGGGAGACAGGAGCGAAGGAGACAGGAGGGAAGGGGTCAGGACAGAATGTGATGGAGGGGATCGAACGGAAGAGTTATTCTGCAGCAGTGATAGAGGGGGTGAGGAAGAGAGCGAGGGTGTTTGTGGGGGATTCGATAGTTAGGAAGACCGACAGAGTCTTAAACAAGGGAGATGATGTGGTGGTCTGCTTGCCTGGAGCCAAAATAGAGGCGATAACTCAGAGGGTAAAAAACATCGTAGGCTCGGGAAAGGGTGGATCTGTTTTAGTACACGTAGGGACAAATAACGTAGAGAGGGAGGGTACAACTGCCATAGTTAGGAAATATAGGCAGTTGGTCAGAACACTAAAACAGACGCGGGTTGAGCAGGTAATACTGTCAGGGATTTTACCTGTAATGGGCAGGAGGGGTCACAAATATCGAAATTGTCGGGGGATGGCAATTAACATGTTAGTCCAGAAGTTATGTATGGAAGAGGAAGTTGGATTTGTGGATTTATGGGGAAGTTTTGTTGGGAGGGCTGATATGTACATGAAGGATGGGCTTCATTTAAGTGGAAAGGGGGCGGCAGTATTCGCGGACAAACTTTCAGCAGCAGTAGATAGTGACTTGGGTACAATGACAAATATTTTTGGAAGTAAACATTCTTTAAACTAGAAGTGCAGGGGGGTTACCTAGAGGTGTCTCAAGCAGAACAAGAGGCCACTAGCACAGATAAACCAATATCAAATCATCCGAAAAACATCACTGAAAAAGGTTATAGATGCGTATGTTTAAATGCAAGGAGCATAGTAAATAAGAAAAACGAATTAAACATTATGGTAGAAGATATTGACCCTCACATAATTGGTATAACTGAATCATGGACCAACATAGATATAACAGATGCTGAATTAGGACTGACAGGATATGTAATGTTTAGGAAAGATCGAATAGGAAGAAGGGGCGGGGGAGTTATTTTATATGTTAAAGAATCTATTCAGGCTTATGAAATAAAACTAGAAAGGGAAGCAGATTGCGATGAAGCTGTTTGGTGCAAAATTGTTTCAGGAAATTCAAAATTAACTATTGGATTAGTTTACCGAAGTCCAAACATAAACGAAGAGGACAACACAAAAATAAAAAACGCTATAAAGGAAGTTAGTAAAGGGGAATGTATCATAATGGGAGATTTTAACCATGGACACATACAATGGAATTCTCTAGAGAGCACAGGGTTTGAGGACCAACAATTTCTATTTTTAATCCAGGATAGCTTTCTTACTCAGCACGTACTAGAACCAACCAGGGGAGAAAATGTATTAGATATAGTTTTGTCATCACAAAAAGAATTAGTGGACAATGTAAAAATATTTGAACCATTGGGTAATAGTGACCATAATCAAATACATTTTGACATCAATGTAAAATCAGAAAGTAAAAATAAGAAAACGTACAAGAGAAACTTCCACAAAGGTAACTACAAAGATATGAGAAAATACTTAGCAAAGCTAGATTGGAATAACATGCTGATGAATAAGACCGCAATTGAATGTTGGAATATTCTAAAATATGAAATTGAGAGTATCATCGATAAATTTTTTCCCTTCCAAAAACAAGGAAAACGGTGTAGAAAGAAACACTTGTCAAAAGAGGCTATTAGAAAAATAATGCTAAAACAAACTATGTGGAGGGTTTATAGGCGTACCAGAAAGGACGAAGACTATGCAAAATACAAAGAGGCACTTAATGCAGCTACAACTGAAATCAGACAATCTAAAAGAAGCTATGAGCAAAAACTAGCATGTAACATAAAAAATTACAGCAAGAGTTTTTATGCATATGTCAGGAGTAAACAAAACGTACAAGACAAGGTTGGACCTCTAGAAGACAGTGCTGGAAATATAATATCACAGGGGTTTTTAATGGCGGAAGACCTAAATGGTTACTTCAGTTCAGTGTTTACCAAAGAAGATATTAGTTCATTACCAGTTGCTGATGCTAAATTTCAGGGGGCTAAATCTGACTATTTAGGTCCGTTAGTTGTAACTCCAGAATTGGTAGCTAAGAAAATAAAGGCAATGAAGGATAACAAATCACCGGGAGTGGATGGGATTCCTCCAAAATTACTAATGGAAACAGTAGAACAAATCAGTATACCACTTGCAAGAGTATTCAACTTGTCATTAAAAGAGGGAGTTGTTCCGTTTGAATGGAAAGAAGCAAACATCATACCATTATTTAAAAAGGGTTCGAGAAATAAGTCAGAGAATTACAGACCAGTGAGTTTAACGTCAGTGATTTGTAAATTATTAGAAAGGTTAATTAAAGACCATATGGTGGACTTCCTCGTTAAGCATAAATTATTAAATTCATCTCAACATGGATTCCTTAAAGCGAGGTCATGCTTAACAAATATGTTATGTTTTTTGGAAGAAATCACTAAGTGGATAGACGTGGGATCGCCAGTAGATATTATCTACTTAGATTTTCAGAAAGCTTTTGACAAAGTGCCACATCAAAGATTACTACTTAAATTAAAAGCCCATGGTATCGGGGATAGCATAACTGACTGGATAGAACAATGGCTGACTGACAGAAGACAACGAGTTGTAGTAGATGGAGAAGTTTCAAATTGGAAATCGGTTTTGAGTTGGGTACCTCAAGGATCAGTATTAGGACCTATATTATTCTTAATTTATATCAATGACTTGGACGACAGTATAACAAGTAACGTACTGAAATTTGCGGATGACACAAAACTGTTTAGAAAGGTTAATACTGATGTTGATAAACAACATTTACAAAACAATCTAGACAGATTAGTGAAATGGTCTGAGAAATGGCAGATGTTGTTCAATTTTGGGAAATGTAAATGCCTACATACAGGACATAGGAACTTGAATGTAAACTATAGAATGGGAGATACTGTTCTGGGTACTACTGTAAAAGAAAAGGACTTAGGAGTTACAATAAGCGCTGATATGAAAGTTTCAGAGCAGTGTGGTATTGCAGCTTCAAAGGGTAATCAAATTCTTGGATTGATTAGAAGAAACATAACATACAAGGGAAAAAAGTTAATTATACCTCTTTATAAAGCAATAGTTAGACCTCATTTAGAATACTGTATACAAGCATGGAGACCATATCGTAAGAAGGATATAGATACGCTTGAACGCATACAAAGGAGAGCAACTAAAATGATTCCAGAACTGAGAGACCTTAGTTATGAAGAACGCCTGAAAGAATGTGGTTTAACAACTCTAGAGACAAGGAGGTTAAGAGGAGATCAGATTGAAGTTTTTAAGATATTGAATGGGTATGAAAATATTGATAGAAATATGTTTTTCTCACTCAAGAAGGATAGCAGAACTAGAGGACATGAGGTAAAATTAGTAAAGGATCAATGTAGATTGGACATCAGGAAGCACTCGTTCTCACAGAGGACAATAAATGAATGGAACAAATTGTCAACAGATTGTGTAACTGCTAGCAGCGTGAATATGTTTAAAAACAAGGTTGACACATATCTCAGGAGGGCGGGCTATAAGTAGATGAACATTGTTGGACTCTCGATAAGCCAATGGCTTCCTTGTCCACTTGCCATCTGGGCCTTTGGCTTGGATGGCAAATCTTGTTAAATCTTGAAAGACGTGTTTATTGCTCTGTTTATGGCGTTTTTGTAAGGTTTCACGTTTCATGAAAATACTTACGTTTCGGCCGAGCGAGCTCTTCGCCCTATAGTAGCAAAAGCCAGATAGAAAAACATTGTAGGGCGATTGACTTTGCCTATTTCAGAGCATGCTCTGAAAATAGCCTAAGCCAAAACCCTCGCTTGTGAGCGATAATGCGGTTCAATCTATTACATTTCCATGAAACTTACTTTCTTTTAATGCATTGTACGTGGTTGTTGCAAATGAGCGGCACCCATTTACATTTGGTGACACTTGTGGTATTCTTTCAAGAATTGTTTTACTACATGAGTAACGCAAATTAAATAAGAATTGCTTGCAGAACGCCATCGCACACGACCTTGAGCGTGTACCACACCTGTCACGCCCCTCGTGCCAAATAAGTGCATTGGATTATTACGCTACTCACAAAGCATAAACATAGAAATTATGAACTATGAAATTATTCTGAATTATATGATGCTTATTATCTTTCTTTGTAAATTTGTATATTATATAGTTTGATTGAATTTTTTAAATAATTATTTAATATATTAATTATTTATATTTTATATCTTAAAAGAGTATTAAAATATGTAATCTACTGTTACCACTTTTTCACCTTATCATAATTATTGCTATTTATATAAATTTCGTCGATGAGGCTATGAACGTACGAGCTTTGAGTCCGATCTCTAACTTCATCGTTTCCGTTCTTGTCGGAAGGGAGCGTTGTAGTGAAGGAATAGATTCGGCGGAGTGCATAAACTCATTCTCACGAATGCAGTAACCGGCACACGGCGAATCGTGTTTGCCATTCTTTTTTTTTCGTTTAATAATTTATGGCCCTTTTGCTAGCGCCGTGTACCAATATATTACAATATATGGAATTTGCGACGCTGGGCTGTCCATTTAATACCGTTCTACGTGATCCCCGCATTCCAGCATATCTTATATAATATATTGAATATCATAAATGGGAAAAAAACATACATTGGAAAAACACAATTAAATATTTATAGTAATACATAACTTAAATGTACATTGTTTGTAAACGGAAAAATCACTGTCTACAAAACCACTTGCGAAATTGCCTGTCGATAATATCATCTAATTCTATAATTTTATCATGAGAAGCACGAAAGAATGCATTTGGGAATTTTTAATATTTAACTCGTCACCCGAGCTGACGCATCGGGAGCCTCAACCAGCACCCCCCGCACCCCACCCCACCGACGAAGGACTTGACTTTCCGATGGTGGCGCCGCGCAGAGGCTAACACAGTGTCAAAGGACGCTTATTTTTAGCGAATAAGTTGGTTGACGTTTCGGAGTTGAGTGTTGTGTATTTTATTTGTTCTCTCTTTAATAGGGCAATTATTAGAATAATCAACATCAGCGGCAGTAGACAAGAGGCTCACCGGCTCGCCTTTCGCTCTCACGGAAGTTGGGACGCGCGTGTCTGCGTTTACGACTTACGACGTCCCGATTTGGAGCATGTATTGGATTTGGATGGGGTTAGCACAGACTAAGTCTTTAAGTGAGTCTAATCCGAAGTCACCAAGACTAAGTCTAAGGCCACTAAGTCACTAATCCCACTGCCTGGGTATTAGTAGTAGGGCCGGGGAAGGCAGTGTTAGTTAAGCCATTTATCATTCTTTTTGATATTTAGGGCACATATTCATAACTTCTTGACTTAAGTAAAAATTGTTTTTACTCCTATGACTATGTCTATGAACTATTATAATATTATGATTATTAGTATATCATTCTATGCCAAGATAATATATCTAGTATGCATAGTCATAGCGACACGGTATACCCATTGTCTCTTCACGAACCATGGCATAGCCATAGCCGTAGATAATTATATGTAACTGATTCAAATAGGTTTAGTTTAGTTGTTAGTTGAGCCACTACACTAGGTTAGTTGAGCCACCCATGTTTACCAGGAATCTGCAGCAGCAACAGTAATTAGTACCACACACTGGTTGAACATATTATTAGAACACGACTGATGTAAAATAAGTGCCATTTGTCACAACGGTCAGAAAATGTGAGTTAAAAAAGTTTGTTTTGTTAAATTGTTTTTCGAAACTTGGTGATTGATACTGTCTGCTGGGCTGTAAACTATCAATGGCAATGCATGTGAATAAACTTTATTGTCTGTGCTGTTACAAATGGTTTAACTATACACAGGGAAGAAGATTATTTACATCACTTCGTGAATTAATGAAAAGGTAATACAAAAAGTTCAGTTTTTGAACCGAGGCTAGTTGAGCCACCGAATGCCCAAGGGACATCTGGTTAGTTGAGCAGCGGTTAAAGAATGAAGACGAGTGTTCTTTTTCCCAAACTACATCATGGAATTTATTTTTCCGAACAAAGTGGGACATCAGATAGCTACAAGGCAACATATTTGCTGTTAGTAGTTACACTGGTTGCAATTGGCCTACAAGTCTATATTAATTGTATCTACTTATTACTTAAGCGTGTAGACTTATCAGAGATGTGTACCCATTGGGTAGATATGTTGGCCGAGTTGTTATGAAATTTATGTACAAGGCCTAGATAAATTGTATAAATACAGCATTTACCCAACTGACAGTTCCGATACAATATTTTGTAATGACACTTTTATTTCTGTTTTAAGTCAAACTACATTATAATTCAATTATATATAATTTATGACTAAAATCGTGTACCCTCTGTTAAGACAAGTACCTAAACAGATTTGAATAGGATATGTTTGAAAGGGTCCGATTAAAAAAATCAAAACCAGATTTTTTCCAACCCTGCTTTCCATGCAATATGATAACGCGATGAAGTGCTAAATGTATACACTTATTTAAGTTGATATAGTTCTTAATGTATATTTTAAAAAAATTTCTAACATTGATGGACGTATTCGATATGAATTTATTTAGTTTCATGACATTTGCCAGTTTCGTTTTAATTACAAAGCTTGTATGAATTGACAACTTCTTTGCTGATTAGTCTGGTTTCTCTGTTGGAACTACACCTGTAGCAGAAACAGCTTCATTCGTTAAAAATTGTTTGGAATTTCAGTGATGCCATGCAGTATGGTGTAGAGGCAGTGTGACAGGAGTATGGAGAAACAGAGGGAAGCAGATATAGAACTGTAGATAGCATCCTGTGGCATATCTAGGATATCACAAAGAGAGAGGCCAAGCTTAGTCATCCGTTAGTTTACTATGTTACCATGTAATGGCACAACAGGTTACATATGACAAAAACTGAAGCCAAAGGAGGGCCATTGCCCAATGGCCACCCCCTAAGACGCCACTGCTAGCATTAGCTGCTAGGTACAGATGCAGTGAGCTACACAGGGCAAAGGAGCACCTTGTGCTGCCTTAGCTCAGGTCTGTTAGAGTATGTTGCTTATAGTTTAGTAGGTTAGTATTCATTGGTGAAACTATGAAGCAATATGTATTATGTGATTTGTTCTATACTGTCGACCAACTAACTGTTGTGTGCAACAATATTCAAACATGACAACCACGACAGTACTGTTAAAGTTACTGAATAAGATACCATTCATCAAATTCACTTGATGACTTTATGTAGGATGTCAACTGCGGATCACTGTATTATGTTGTATTGTGGTCAAACATCACACATTTGTTTGGTGTATTAGAATAACTTTTCAATATTCCATTGTATCTAGTTAATCAATGAAAGTCCTGGAACTATCCCTTTAATGAGAGGATACTGCAGGACTGCTGAACTGACACGAGTACACCCAGTAGCATTATTTTATTAAAGCTTTGTCATTTCACATTTTCTCAGTTTGTCCACGAGAATAAATAAATTTTTTATTCACACGTTGCCTGGTAAATAATGTCATTGACCAAACCGATTATCATGATCAAACACACACTTTGCTGCAGGCACCACACTGTCTTTCAGAGCACACAACAACACCTAATAACATTGTGTTCGGTTATAAAAATTGCTTTATATAGAGCCTCTGCCTGTCTATCACTAGTATCGGAACTCAGAGTGCAGATGTATCTTGTATGAATTTCCATCGCACTGGTGATCTCGGCACTACAAGTCCTCAGCTAGTCACAATAATGACATACATGAAGCCTGATTTTTTCACACAGTCAAGCATTTGGTTGTTTGTTCCCAATTGGCTCATATCCCTCCTTTTCAATCTTTTCCTGGTACTTCAGAAAGTCCTTCCTCTTGTCAAAGTATTTAACCTGAAACAACATTAGCCAGACAAAATCAGCCTATTTCTACCAATGTTCATACAAATAAATAAAATTTCACTGACAAGTTTGTTTGCCTAAATTTCTAACATCATGTGAAACAACAAATTAGTACTTTAACAAAGCATTTTATTAATGTTATCATTGACTTGATACCCATAACTCCAAATAAGATACCATTATAAGTGGTACTAATATATTTATTCACCCTCCCTTTTAATACCACAATAAAATACACCACGACCCTGGCACCATAACATACACATCTATTATATACTGTACAGAATCTTACAACTGTTTTGAAATTTGTGTAAATAAGATGTGCATGACATATCGTTTGTGCCAGGCATCAATAATCCATAAGTTTTATTGTATGTCATTCATTTTAGTGAGTTATCACTGGTAGAATGCCTTTCACGTTTCAGATTATCAGTGGATGACTGCAGTATCAAAACTGAATGTTTTTCCAGTCAGTAAATATTTATTTCATTATGCAACCTGGCAGTTCCTGTTAGTCAATTTGATTATTTGAAAACGTACTTCAAAAAGATAAATTAAAATATTAGTTATAAATTAAAATAATTTTAGAACTATAGCATAAATTTAAGCGAGATGCATGAGCAGACTACATGTATGCACACACGTACGCCCACAAATACAGACTACATGTATGCACACACGTACGCCCACAAATACAGACTACATGTATGCACACACGTACGCCCACAAATACAGACTACATGTATGCACACACGTACGCCCACAAATACAGACTACATGTATGCACACACGTACGCCCACAAATACAGACTACATGTATGCACACACGTACGCCCACAAATACAGACTACATGTATGCACACACGTACGCCCACAAATACAGACTACATGTATGCACACACGTACGCCCACAAATACAGACTACATGTATGCACACACGTACGCCCACAAATACAGACTACATGTATGCACACACGTACGCCCACAAATACATACCCAGGACTTGGAACAGCTGTTCTCAAAGTCTGTTCTTGGGGCTGTACACTTTGAGCAGTCATTACTGTTGGTACCCATACAGTCCCAGAATGCATCTCTGGCTGACCAACATTTCTGTCTCTGAGCCTTGGAAGGAGCCATTCTTCTGAAATTCAAAACCCTTAGAATTAATTTAAATGAGAATCACCTTAAGAAAAGGTGAGCTATGCAACTGATTGTTAGCTGGATGAAATACAAATACGCGCCTGTAGCTGACAGCAATGAAATCTTAACTTACCTGGTTATTCCTGCTATACATTCTCATGTTGTTTTATGATACACTTGGGTAATAATACTGTAAGTTCTTGTTTAATAACATGAAGCAGGCTTTATATTGTTCATATCTGATAACCATAGCTGGTCTGGCATAACTCACAAACACAGTCTTGAGTAAAATAGGTACTCACTTCAGATGTACACTGTTTACATGTTGACCCAAGCCAGTCCAGGTTAACAGAGTCCTGTTGAGCCATAAGAGGTTTCTAATTTAGTTTCAGGCTTAACTTTATGCTAGTTCTAAATTTATTTAAATTTATAATTAATATTTAAATTTATCTTGCCTGAGAACATTAAACAACTGAACACTCTCAGCTCTTTCAAGAGACTCTTAAAAACACATCTTTTTAAACTGGCATACGACTGACGTGATTGAGTCACGCTCTCGTTTTAATGACATTGCTATATACCAATGACTTATTCGTTATGTTTTATTCATGTGTGTACTATACGTGTAATATGTTTATTTTTTTTTTATGTTTAAATCAGCTCCTTACAATATCTACTTTTAAAATAATCTATATTTTATAGTTTTATTTAATCTATGCAGTTTTATGTAAAGTATGTATTTTATAGTGTTATTTAATTTATGCAGTTTCATGTAAAGCGCCTGAGAGCATTTTATCTTAATTGGATTCCGGTGCTATATAAATTCCGATATATGACAAGTGGGTCAATGGCTTGAGTGAAGTGCACATGAGTACACCCTGTACCCGTACATGAGTACACCCTGCAGCCGTACATGAGTACACCCTGCACCCGTATGCTCACACCAAAACTAAAAGCGTGGAGATTTTGACAAAATATAACTTGTGATGTGTTCCCACCTTCATTAGATGTCCATCATGTGTGCACATGTGTGCTATTTTTCCTGGATTCATATAACTTTCAGTGACAATAATTTCTTCATGAAATAGTCACGTGTGCTCTATGTGACAATAATAAAAACTCTTGAGCATCTACTTTAAACATCTTGTGGGATCACTCCAATAATATGTCTGTACCCATGTTAGTTCTTTTAAAGACCTAGTTTCCCTGGAATTATACCCCCTTAGTACATATAAAATACAGTACAACCCCGCTAAAGTAGCCACACGTTTTTGCGGTAATAAATACCCCCTTTTCATCTTTTGAAAACACCCCTTTCCTTGTTTTGTTAACGCACATGCCTCCCCGGAAATGTCACAACTGAACCCCCCCCCTGAAACACATGCAGTTTGAAATTGAGGCAATAGAACTATTGGTGTTCAATAATTAACTTCCCTTTACTGTACTGTTGTTTTAAACTTCCAATAATAATTAAATAATTACGATTCACACAAATTACCAAACGTTTCTGAAAGAATAACCACAATTATATGCACTTTATTTACAACATAGAAAATACATGGTCGATGCAATCATGTACAATGTCAGAAAAAGGGGTATACTGAATAAATTTCCTTTGTATTTGTATACACCAGTACAATTATTTAGTATTAGTAAGTATGTGATATAGGACATTAAACAAGAACCCCCCTGAAAACGCACGCAGTTTGAAATTGAGGCAATGGAACTATTGCTGTTCAACAATTAACTTGCCTTTACCGTACTGTTGCTTTAAACTGCCATAAATAATAATTAAATAATTACGATTCACACAAATTACCAAACGTTTCTGAAACAATAACTAATTGTGTATATGTGCACATATGACATATAATAATGTTTTATTTCCAACATAGAAAACACATGGTCGATGCAATAATATACAATGTCAGAAAAATGTGTATTCTGAATAAATTTCTTATGTATTTGTATACTCCTGTATAATTGTTTAGTATTAGTAAGTATGTGATATAGTACATATACATTGATTTGATTTGGTAGTAGAACATATATTATGTTTACTACAGTACAGAATTAAATATCTACTGTCCCAAGTAACAATATTAGAGTGTTAATTAATTACACATGCAATACCTTAGTTTGGTCAATCTGGCAAAAACATGTACACCACCTTTGTGTACCTACCTCCTAAACTTCGTTCAACTGCAAGTGTATCAAGACGTGCTGGGAACGACCTTCGACTTTGTTATTCCGTTCGGTAACCGTCTCTACAAACGAAGTTCGAGATATTAGTTAAGAAACGTATACCCTTTGCGCAGTCACACATCAGCGATAATCAATTAAACATTGGGTTAATAAATTCGTGACTTCGCTGCTACTGAAATCACTGACGTCTACAAGACGTTGACATCGTTACATCCTTGGCACGCTTTCCGTCTCGTCCTGTATACGGCAGTTGAATCGACCGATGCGTCCGACACTGTCGACAGGCACCTCAACTGCATGTGACATTGTCATTGAACTTGTATAATAATTGTATAAACAGAAATGCAACATTGGTTAAAACCGCTGAACATCTGCGTGTCATTTCTTATAACTGACAAACCGTTATTTAATTTTCTTGGCACAAAAATTCGCTCTACCTGAAGAAAGCGCTCTCCTGTCAAAACAACAAACCCTAACTCGACGCGCGTACGTATAAACCGGAAGTGAAGTGATGTTTTACCATCACCAACATTTCTTTACCCAAATTGTATATGGTTTAGCGTGTGACAATGTGTAATTGTTTAATGGTGTAAGGGTAAGCCAATTTTCTTATAATTTATATAAAGTCATGTTAAGTTTCTACGCAACAACTCCGGCGTCATGCCCTCGGTGACCTGTAAATGAAGTGTCGTGTTAAACTTGTACTGATGATTCATTCTCCACAGGACGAATTGCTAGGAACTTTCCGTTTTAAGCGCTATATAATAACAGTAAACAGTGACTGACATAATAAACCTGACTGGTTCCTTTAATGACAGTTCGGTTAAGCAAACTCTGAAAGGTTCAACAAAACATCGAATAGTTAAATAAAACAGTTAATAAACTATAAATAAAGAAATAAAACATCGATGTTTGTCATATGGTTGTACAAAGTAATTATGAAAGAGTATATTAATTGCGACGAGATTTATTCAGTTATTGCATGCCTCGAAGAAGTAATATCCTTCAAGTGCCTCGGTTCGAAGATCGGGAATGATAACGTAAAAATTGCAACGAAGATACGACCTCGTTATTCGTGTTTACGTACCCGTGTCGGTCTACGGAAGCGAAAGCTGGACCGTCACAGCCGAGTTCGAAGACGAATAGGTCTAGCCACGTTTGAGATAAAATTCTTCAGCAGGATCCTGTAAATGTCACATAGAGATAACCTATAAAATGCGGATTATCAGCGAAGTTGCAGAACGACGAGAGTCACTGTTGTGTACAATGGAACGCCACAAACTATATACACTGATTCGGCCACACATCGAGGCATAACACGTTTCCAACGGAAATCTTACGAGGCGTGGTCAGCGGCGGAGGAAAGAGTGGCAGACCACCGAAAATGTGTGTTAAAAACGTTCGTGACTGGACAGTAGGCCTACTGGAGCCACGGGAGCTGTTCGACGCTGCTCACAACCGTTGTGAATGGCGCTATGATTGGCTGCAGTACGAGTGTTGGTACGGTTTTTTATGAAACGTTTTGTGTGGAATAGACATTGTAAAATAAATGCTTTGCCTTACAACTTCATCGAGGTAATTTAACACCAAGATTGCATGAGGGTCCCGAATAAGTGCGTTTGCCACACGGCACGGAGAACTGAGATTTGGTCGAACGGATCAGGTTTATTAATTGCCCAGAATGCCCGCGTTATTTCAGGATTGTCTGTAACTGAAAAACGGCATGTCTGAACGCTGCAGCGTTTTACAGTTCCAAGAACCGTGATAAAAAAACAACGCCGACTGATCTTATGCCAGACAGCGAAATGGCGTTCGCATCCGTGTCAAGCAGCGATCATTTCAAGTTAGTCTAACGATAGTCATGTGAATATATCGGTAAGTGTAGCCTAAATGATGCTTTAAACACATTACGCCACCTAATTATACACAAGAGACCAGGAGATTAAGAGGAGACCAAACATAAGTTTTTTTAAACATTGAGTGATTAAGAGGATATTGATAAGAATATGTTCTTCAAACTGAAAGAAGGCGGTAGAACCAGAAGACACAAAGCAGCATTAGCTCAGGAACATTGTAGATCGGACATGAGTAAGTACCCATTACCACAGAGGGTGATAACTGAATGGAACAAACTGTCAAACGGTTGTGTTAAAGCTAGCAGTGTTAATATGTTTTAAAATAAAACTGACATATATCTGATAAGGGCGGGCTATACATAGATAATACAATTGTTGGACTCTCGATAAGCCAATAGGCTTCCTTGTAGTTTTGGTTGGCAATCTTGCTAAGTCTAATGATATAATTAAATATAGTTATTTTTAAATGATGTGCAGGAGCACGAGCGCTCCAAAATAACATCTAGTCGATGTCAGCTTCTCGGTCTCTCCGCGGGGGACAAGAGGCTTCGGATTAAACATCTTAAATGTACTCAGTGTGGCTGTTATCCGAGTACTTGCGCTCAAATAGGCTTTTTTGTACCATAGCAGCCGCGCGAGCCGCTGGCCACAAATCGCCCTCAGCATGATCAGTAGTCACACCATTTTCTGGAAATAGTGTGCGTAGCAGTTTTAAAGCTTTGGAATCACGCTCTCATTGAAGTACTGTCACGTCACACCGCCCAACCCACTGACTCATGCCCTATCTGTATAGAGATGTAAGTGTTCAAAACCCGAACCCAGGACGAAGGGTAAATCTGGACTGTGCAGACTGATCCAGTTACGTCGACAGTGTTTTATGCAGTGTTATGTTCTGCTTACATCTTACATCTCTATTTACGACTGAACTGTTCAATTCTTTCTTACTACACAGGCGTCATTGTGTTTACAGCCCCGCGCTCGTTTGCCGCGTTAGCACTTGTTTTTCTTACAGCTTGTTACCCTCTAAATTCACTCGTATTACGTTTCCGTCTGGTAACATTGATGTCATGTGAGCCCGTTCCCACGTTGCGTATGCTTTTGTGTTCATTGCAAGCTTTGTCCCACAACGTAGCTATTTCCACAGTATTCAGTTTCAGCCTGGGTATATTTATGTCCCGTTTTTTAAAGGTTCCTCTTCTATTCGATTTTTTGCTAGTCTCATTTCATACTCATTTTGCAAAACATCAAACCTACCAAGTATCCACTGCAACATGCTGGCTCGTTTGTACTGTTTTGTGTGAAGTTATTGTGAAATCATCAGACAAACTAAATTACTTAATGCTTGATGAAACATTAATTGAAGCGAAAATGGAAACGTTGAAAACTCACGAATTTCACCCTTGGTAACATTTCGTAACTTTGTCACGTGATCGATGAGAGGATGGATGTCACGTCCATGATCGCGTTTACCATTTTGGATATCCAGTGTTTTAAACCTTACCAATTTTTAACCTTACTAACGATTGAAGTCAATTCTTTCGATGATTTTTTTTAATACGCATTTTTTAAATTAAATTAACCGCGGATGTTTCTTAAACTATTCACACACTACATATTTGAACATAAACGAACTGGATTGGTACGGTTTTTTTGGCGATATGCTAAACCAGTTGAGGATGGAGTTTTCACTATTTCTTGACATACAGGCGGGGAATTCTGAGGGGCTTATTTATGCCACACATTCCAACATCCCCAACAACCAAAGGCGTCGTTTAATATCCTATCATGTCTAGGTGTTTTTTTCCACCACGTTCGTTTCATGCCCGGTTCAGTCTTCGGTTTCTTCCCCGACGAATCTCCGGTGAACAATGGTCAGTTACGTTACTTGCGTCACCTGCCTTTGTCCTCGAGTCACAGTCGCTGGGTTGACGCCGCAAGCATGCAGAAATTATATTTACGAACGTCCTAATTAATCTGATATTTCGTATGACATGTACACCTAACCTAAGGCGTACAGTAGCAAATACTAATAACATAACAATTTACACAAAATTAGTTCGCCACAACAGTTATAAAACGCACAGCAATATTGCCAATTACATCATAGGCCTTACACCATCGACACGCGCGCACGTCCAGTAGGCCCATAGTCATAATAAATGCGAATGTATCACGTCATGTCGATTAAGCGCTTTGCAACGAAATATATATATTGCAAAACCTAACAAATCTTGCAAGAAACATTGGCCTATAGATACTTACGGATGTATCTGGACGTGAGCTGCCGTCACTGTCTAGAGCCGTCTACAGCCGTCTAGAGCCGGACCTGCAGTGCAACGATCACAACGACACTCGCCCAGACAAGACAGAGACGTGCGTGCTAGCCTGACCGTGCGTTCACGACGGGACGTCCCGCTGCATGAGCAGACACACGTAGAACGACCACCTACGCACTCACGCGCATAATGTTATGGAAAGCCAATAATTGTTTCGAAACACCGTGCGATCGCAGGAGACAGTCTCTTGAGGTTTTTGTGATGCATTTTCTGCAGGTTATCAAAGGTATTACCAGGGCAGACAGGTTGTAAAATATCAAGATCAGATAGGATACATTCACCCTTAATCCACCACATGTCATCAGACACAGAAGACTCCGGTGGTTTTGGGCACATTTGATGTATGTCAAGAGAGAACATCGTCAGCCAAGCATCCAAGCAATATTTCAAAGGACAACGGACATGTTCAATAACCCCAAATCAATGCAAATTTGGTCTAGCTATATTATCTTCAACCATAATTATATCAGTACCACCCCCGTAACCGGACGCTCAGATTAAACCCTGGCGTGACCTCCTGGTAGCAAGGGGTAAACCGTGGAGTGACCTCCTCGTAACCGGTCGGTCTCGAAAATAATATTATGGAAAGAAGTTGGCGACGTGCTTGCAGTAGGCACGTAATTACCGCAGACGACAGCAGAGACGGCGGCCATTCACTGAGTGCTTAGGCCCGCGAAGTTGAACAAAAGGCCGCATGGAAAAGAAGACATGAGAACAGTCAGATGACACGCTGTCGCCAATTATCTCTGCAGACACAAAGATATACGCACCCAATTACTGCATCAAGAAAACCTTATTTGTTACCAAGTCTGCAACCCACGGGGGCCGCTAGGGGAAAGTGCCCTACGTTGGACCAGTGCCAACATTGGACCACTTATTTTTCTCGGAGAACACGACTGGAGATTCGATTTGATTGGTTATCTCATACAATGTTCAGAAGTAGTCATAATGTTATCTCGTACAATGTTCAGAAGTAGTCATAATGTTATCTCGTACAATGTTCAGAAGTAGTCATAATGATTACATTTTAAATTATGTGCATTTGATACGTTAGGTAGGTTAGTTATTAAGTATCATGAGTATGTGTTGTATGTATGTTGTTGATATATTTACATATGCGCTATGACATGCACTCATTGGTCTCCCATAGAATCATGACGCGGCTGACATTAGCACACGCCACATCGTCAGCGGAGCGCAGCCTGCCGAGGGAAAGTTTTTCAAGCATCCGGCGCCTGGCTCTGGCGACGTCAACGTGTACGTGTATGTGCAGACGCGCATGTTCCACGACACGTAGTCCCCGCAAAGACGTCATCTGGAAATGAACATATTGCTGCAGCAGCTTTGTTTGTGCAGCTTTTGGCAACGAATATTTACCTAGTCTCCAGTTTCTCGTTAAACAACAGTATAAATACTCCATGCCCAGAACGGAATCACATATGGCGGCGGCGGCGGCGGCGGCGGCGGCGGCGGCGGCGGCGGCGGCGGCGGCGGCGGCGGCGGCGGCGGCGGCGGCGGCGGCGGCGGCGGCGGCGGCGGCGGCGGCGGCGGCGGCGGCGGCGGCGGCGGCGGCGGCGGCGGCGGCGGCGGCGGCGGCGGCGGCGGCGGCGGCGGCGGCGGCGGCGGCGGCGGCGGCGGCGGCGGCGGCGGCGGCGGCGGCGGCGGCGGCGGCGGCGGCGGCGGCGGCGGCGGCGGCGGCGGCGGCGGCGGCGGCGGCGGCGGCGGCGGCGGCGGCGGCGGCGGCGGCGGCGGCGGCGGCGGCGGCGGCGGCGGCGGCGGCGGCGGCGGCGGCGGCGGAGGCGGCGGCGGCGGCGTGCGTGTATATATATATATAAATTAATATAAAAAATAATACAGCATTACATTGCAAATGAATAAATAAAGAATTATACATGCACCTTTACATTGATATTATATATAAAAAGGCACGTATATGTGTGTGTGTGTGTGTGTGTGTGTGTGTGTGTGTGTGTGTGTGTGTGTGTGTGTGTGTGTGTGTGTGTGTGTGTGTGTGTGTGTGTGTGTGTGTGTGTGTGTGTGTGTGTGTGTGTGTGTGTGTGTGTGTGTGTGTGTGTGTGTGTGTGTGTGTGTGTGTGTATATATATATCAATCAATGTTGGCACAACGAGAGGTTGTAAAGACCATGGAGAGAAGGAAGGCTGACATAGCGTGCGTGCAAGAGACAGGGTGGTCGGGAGCCAAGGCGAGAGAGAATGGAGGAGGTTTCAAGCTGTTCTACGGTGGGAGGACTAACACACGGAATGGCGTTGGGATCATCATTAATAAGGACTGGCTGGATGATAACATCTTAGAGGTGAAGAGAACATCTGATAGGATGATGGAAGTGAAGCTAATGTTTGCAGGAGGAAAGATCAACGTTGTATCAGCATACGCTCCACAGGTGGGATGCTCCGGGGGGAGAAGAAATGGAGGAAGTTGTAAGGGAAATACCTAGTATAGAGATAGTTATTACCGGGGCAGACCTGAATGTGGGAGAGAGCAACACCGGATTTGAGAGTTTACATGGAGGTTTCAGCTGTGGTGTCAGAAACGAGGAAGGAGAGAGTGCACTAAACTTTGCACTAAACTTTTCAACTTGTGCACTGGGGAACACATATTATATATTGGGGAACAGATTATATTATGCTAAGAAGAGCTAACTTCAAAGAGGTGATTCCAGGTGAAAGCATCTCAAGACAACAGAGGATACTGATGTCTAACTTGACCTTGGCCCTAGGATAAATAAGAAGACCAAGAACCAGGAAGGTGAAGTTGTACCAACTCAAACAGGAGAAACAACGAGATGAGTTTAACATTAAGGTGACAGAACAATTGAACAAATGTACAACAGAAGAGAAGTCACCATCATTGGAAGAACTGCATGAATGCTTAGTGCGGACAGAATAGGAAGTCCTGGGGCGGACCAGAGGAGGCAAGTTTCGAGAGAAGGAATCGTGGTGGTGGCAGGAGGACGTCTAGGACTCAGTGAAGAAGAAGAAATAGGCTTAGGCAGATGAACAGGCCTACAGAGAAATGAACAAAGAAACAAAGAAAGCAGTAGCAATGACAAAAGAAAAGGCGTACAAGGACCTGTACAAGAAGTTCGGGAGAGGGCACCAAAGTCATCTACAAGCCAAAACTACCGGAGGACAACATCTACAACATGGATACCAACAAACAAATAGTCACAGACCCGCATGAGATCAGTGAGACAAGAAGACGATACTTCTACCAGCTGTTGAATGCAGAGAACCATCGGGAGCCCATTGAACCAACAAGAACAAGTCATGCGGACCAGACGAGATCCCAACGGAGATCTTGAGGATTGTAGACAAGCTATCTCCAGACACTATATGCCAAACCATGAACAAAGCCTTTCAGGAGGGAATACCATAGGTATGGAGAACCAACACCCATCTTCAAAAGTAAAAGTGCCATGGAATGCAATAACTAAAGGGGTATTAAGCTCATGTGCCATCACATGAAACAGTACGAAAGAATGGTGAAAAATAGATTGAGGGGGACAGTAGACATCAGCAGCAGACAATACGGATTTCAACCAGGAAAATCTACAGTAGAACCGATCTTTACTGTTCGGATGACGCAAGAAAAGTACCCGGAGAAGCAGAAAGAACTTCATCTGGTGTTTGTAGATCTGGAGAAGGCATGCAACAGAGTACCCAGAGAGTTGATTTGGTGGGCATTGAGAAAAAAAGGAGTAGAGGAAGTCTACATAAAAGCCATCCAGGATATGTATACAGATTGCAAGACCGCTGTGAGGACCCAGGAACAACAGCCAGTTTTGAGGTGGGCGTTGGCCTACATCAGGGCTCAGCTCTTAGCCGAGTGCTGTTTATTATTATTATGGATGTGATAACAGAGAACATCGCCACAACACCACCCCGAGTTATGCTGTTTGCTGGTGACCTAGCGCTGTGTGAGGAAACGAAAGGAGAGGCTGAGCAACAACTGGATGTGTGGAGAAATTTTATAGAGAGCCGGGGTTTGAGAGTGAGTCGGCAGAAAACTTAATACTTGGCACCTTTGACATCCAATTGCAGACCAACAATGGACAACCGGGAGCTACCAACTGTCTCCAAATTCAAATACCTGGGCTCGATCTTCGGTGCGGAAGGCAGTGTTGAGACAGACTGTAAAAACCGAGCACGCCTACCCTGGAACAAGTGTAGAGACCTCAGAGGAGTAGTGTGCGACAAGAAGGTACGACTGAAGCTCAAACATCAGCTATATAAGACTGCCATCAAATCCACCCTTTGCTATGCCGGAGAGTGTTGGACACTTAACAGGAATGATGAACAACTACTCAGCAAGACAGAGATGCGTATGCTGCTTTGGGTTCGGGATGTTAGTCTAACAGAACACCAGACTAACGTGTCTATACTGAAGAAAGCTGGACTACTCGACCTGTCATCACATCTAATTAATTGAAGACAGCATTGGTATAACCATGTAAGACGGCGAGGTAGCAATGATGCTAACAATATAGCCCTAAACCAGACTTCCTGGGGCACGGCGCAGAGGCAGAACTAAGCTCCGGTACATGGATGTAGTGAAGCGAGATATGAAGAAAAATTGGATTGAGGAAGCGGCGATCCAAGACAGACGTCTCTGGGCAGCTGCCGCGACAACCCACCTCAGGTGGACAAGCCGGGAGGTGAGAATATATATATATATATATATATATACATACATATATATATATATGCGTGTTTTATATATATATATATATATAATATCAATATACAGGTGGGAATCTACTGTTTTATTTATTCATTTGCAATGTAATGCTGTATTATTTTATTATATTTAATTTTGTTTGTATACATTAAAATTTACTTACGCGTAATATCCAACCACCATGGTTGCAAATTGAACAAACTTATTCTAATACGTATAACCAAAGAATTTCAATATTGAAATCCTTTTGGTATAACTGCCAAGTGGAATAAAATAGTAGTCGCGAGAGTATATTGCGTTGGCACTTACCTAAGGCGCATGCGTCGCCTTGTAAACAAAATGGCGGCGTCGTGATAGTAATGTAAATTTTGTTAGACTTGGAATTTCTACGGTTTTTGTTGTGTTTCTGTTCAGTGTGAAGTTTAATTTAAGAACATATGTGCTAGAACTCAACTACTATTGTTGTAATAATATCGTGCTCATGGCAGACGACGAGCGTTCACAAAATCACGAAGCGCAACATGCAAACTGTTCGAATATGGCAGTTGCCTGTGTCTGTGACACTGACAGCCGTAACGCGTGTTCCACATTGGAACATTCGATCACCAATAATAAGACGCCTGGTCGAAAAGTTACCACACCATCGAATGGGTACATCAAACACAATTACGACGAAAACAATCAAATACATGTGGTGAATGATAACGTCTCCGCATTTGGGAGAGGAGACAGTTCGCATAGCACACATGAAAGTGAATGCCAATCAAAAGATTCTGAAACCACTGCTTCTGATGTGTCATATCAAGAGAAAACCACGAGTAAAATTGAGACAAGTTGCTGCAAAGTTGATTCTGACAGTGTACATAATTGTTATGACAGCACAGAACCATGCGCTGCTACACATTCTGTGGACAGTGTTACCAACCAGCTGTCACACACTAGCTTGTCAGACTCCAGTGCAAGTTCTGTATCAAAGGACGTTCATCTAGGCATTGAATATGTTGTATATGAGTCAGAATTACAAATGCCAGACATCATGAGGCTAATCACGAAGGACCTCTCGGAACCATATTCAATTTACACGTACAGATACTTCATACATAACTGGCCAAAGCTGTGCTTTCTGGCAAGTATTATTCGTGCTCAGTAGCCAGTGACATTTTATGTGTGTTTTATAATAGGCCTATGTGTAGTTCATTTTCATGAAGCTTTTTATGTAAATTACTTAAAGATTACAGAAAAGGTGAAACTTGAAAGTGAATTCATGACTGCTCTTTGTATTATTTGACATGATTTATCAGCAGGTGTCTTAGTTTTAGATTGGTATTTTGTTTATATGTTTACCATAATGCTGATTAGTGGTACTGTGATCTGTGACATACATATCTTCTCCCACTCTCTGCTGTCAAAATCTCCCCTTGAGTTTCTCTTTAAACTAGCCCTCTACATTAAAGTTTAAACTATGACTTTTGTTTCGCTTTAAAGGTCCCTTTTCAATTAAATGTTTTGGATTGTCTCATTTCAGGCTCATTGCAAAAACTCAAACAATCTAGTATCAGCTATGACATGCTTGCTCGTTTCTACAAATTTTGTTTTGATGAAATCATCAGACAAACTATGAAATTATTTTTGACTGGATCCAATAAAAATTTTGTGAGAAAAGTGCAGAACCAGCTAAACTCTATCTGCTACAGCATAAATTGCACAATGTTATTCACACTTTCGCAGATTACATGATCTTACGATCAAAGTCAATCCTTTCAATGATTTTAACAAAAGTATGCACTCTTTTTAAACCAACTGCATATTACGTTTAAACTACAGATTTCAACACAAGCAAACTTTATTCACGATGGGCAAAATGAATCCAGGAGGGAGAACGAGAGCCATCTTCATGTTATGTACATGCCACATGGTTGTGTTGTACAGTTGTTGAAGTTCTTCAGTGCTTATTATGAAATAGAGGAAACATTCTACAAACAGTATATGTGATATCTGTACAATTCAATGGCATGCGGGAATGATTTGGTAATGTTATGACAGTGGGGTCACTCAATCTCGTGGCCTACATCCACCTGTTCTGATGCCTGTTCTCTGTTGCAGGCCATGGATGGGGATAAGTGTGCAGGTGCCATTGTATGCAAACTGGACATGCACAAGAAGATGGTGAGGCGGGGATACATAGCCATGTTGGCTGTCGACAATGATGTTAGGAGACGCGGAATTGGTAAGTTTTTGCAGATATAACCAGAATCGTTCTATTCTGGACAGTGTTCTAGTAATTTAAGGGTTGAAAAAATTTAATGTAAATTTTTTTCTTCATTTTTGATTTTAATATTTAAAATTAAATATGAAATATATATATTGTCCATGTTTAAAATGGTTCAAATATATAGCTATATATATATATATATAGCTATATATTTGAACCGTTTTAAACATAGACGATGTATATATATATATATATATTATATATATATATATATATACATGTATATATATATATATATAGCTATTTATTTGAACCATTTTAAACATATATATATATATATATATAGCTTAAACAGACATACTACAATCCTGTTTCCTTCCAGTCACTGAGAAAAAAACACACAGAACTTGTAATCTTTAGAACTATGATCTGACAGCAATAAACAGTGTCCACAAGTCGACAGCTGGGTATCCAATGTTTGGGAAAATACGAATCCAATGAACCATGTGAAGATCAAACACAATTAATTAAGGTAGCTGGCAGCTAACGTGTCAGTTGATTTTTTTCTCATAACATGCATAGGTAATATTGAACTGAACGCCAATAACACAAATAATCACCCAGTACTAACGTCGTATTTCGTCAATTCATCCTTTAAAAAACAGTCCTTTTGGAAATCCCCATGACTTCTTAGAAACGCTGACGATGTAACGACCGCGTGTTGGTTCGATTTTCGAACCAGCTTTTTTCATTCGCCGTGAACGCGGCCCATATCGTCTCATTACTGTGATTCCAGTATACATCAGTACTATATCTACCTAACTAAATAATTTCCTTAAACCTACAAATATCAGTGCTAATGTAGTTTATTGTGCCTTTGAAGCTATAACGGAAACGGCCAAATAGATGTGACCTGGTGACCCCGCAGATAACGGGCCAATCAAAATAATCGTAAACACCCTGCCACATGTTTGTGAGATGGTTGGCATAACCTGATATTGTAGACAACAAAATGTTACAAATACAGTTACAAATGCAAATTAAGGGGACATGTCAATATTACAAATGGCTGTTATGTTTTGTCAACATCACGTAAAACGCCAGTGAAAAACGTCACATTTCAAGCATGATATGCCTACTGACATTTCTGTCATCACTAACAACCAGGAAATGATGCTTAATTTAGTATTTTAGAAAACTACTTACAATGCTCTAATTTGGCATATTGTGTCTTATATGTAGGCAACAATTACATGAATTAGAATTAGGATTGGTGAAGGGTTTGTGTCAAAAATACACTGCCACTTTAGACTGTAATTCAACTTTTGCTTAACTTATTCATTCGTTATTCGTTTATGTTAACCAAAATTTTCCTCAGTGATCAGTCACTGTCACACTTATATGTATGTCATTTATTTATTTGGGGAGTTTCTCAAAACGATATAATTTGACATTTTGTGGCTATTTTTGTCACATTTATAAAATGTTTTAAAAATATTGTAACATAACCAAATAAATAAAAAACTTAAAATGTTATTAATCTGGAATATTATATAGTATTTCAACTACAATCTGTGAAGAAATGGTTAATTTATCTTAAAAACTTCTACTGAAACTACTCAATTTAAGACAAGCATATAATAGCTGCAGGGCTGCCAACCATTACGATTTTCTGTCTTTCATTACGCCCATACTCTGAAATATTACGATAAATCGTACATTTTCCCAGTAATAATTTCGCTCGGACCATATGCACCGTTTTACCACCCCCATGAACGCCGGAATCATGCGAGTTGGACTCATCCAGCCAGCGGCGCATGCGCACACACGTTTATTTTGCGCGGGATCGAGATAGCAGCTGATGAAACGATGCCATTGTTTCATTATTGTTTGTAGAGATGCCGAAAAAGCGAGAAATTTATTTGGAAAGTATAATCTGGAAACATTGATGATGTACATATAATATACTTGAAATAAATATTTTTTTTTTTAACAGTTTGGGAACACAATCTGTAATTATATCTCATTCCTATGTTTGGGTATTATTAAACATGAAAAACTATTGAAATATATATATGGGCCATAGGCCGCGATTCGCGCGAAAATCATTACTCTTTCCCATTTTCAAATGTTGGCAGCTATGTAGCTGCCCCAGCTACCTTAAAATACTAGCAAGGCTTCCTAACTCTTTACCTTGCTTTACAAGTAATTGTGTTGATACTAGCAAGGCTTCGTAACTCTTTACCTTGCTTTACAAGTAATTGTGTTGATACTAGCAAGGCTTCGTAACTCTTTACCTTGCTTTACAAGTAATTGTGTTGATACTAGCAAGGCTTCCTAACTCTTTACCTTGCTTTACAAGTAATTGTGTTGATACTAGCAAGGCTTCCTAATTCTTTACCTTGCTTTACAAGTAATTGTGTTGATACTAGCAAGGCTTCCTAACTCTTTAGCTTGCTTTACAAGTAATTGTGTTGATCTGTGCTCACACAATTCCATACCTAGTTTTTGCTACCGATAAACGCTGCTGTCGGCCATTGTAAAATGTGCACAAGCGACTTGCTTGAAAAGTTTAGACAGTTTAAATTATGCTAAAATAACACAATAAATTAATACTTTCATGGCTGCAGCCATTGCAGGAAGCCTGACGACATATCATGTGACCATCATTCATGAACAAAATTCTGGCAGCAAGACCAACTACATGCACCAGTGCATATTTTGGCGAAAAAGGTTTAACAAGATTGCCATCCCAAACAACAAGTTCCAGATGGCAAGTGGACAAGGAAGCCATTGGCTTATCGAGAGGCTAACAATTTTCTCATCTATGTGTAGCCCGCCCTTATCAAATATCTATAAATTCTATTTTTAAACATATTCACACTAAATAATTTTTTTTATATAGCATGACCACTCTTACCAGGGTCCAATGAATTATTACAAGACCTGAACTGCAATGACAGCATCTAATAAAATTGTAATGATTACATTGTGTTCTATCTGTTAAAACCGCTAGTAAAATAATGTTTTAAAAACAGAACTGTATTGCACCTTTAGTGCTTATATCTGCACAAATTAGAATTTATGTATGAGCACACATGGTTGGATGAATGTTAAATGTTTTGGTTTCAGTTGGTTCAGAGTTGCTATGTAATTAGAACATTTCTTTGATCATAATTGATTACAAAGATAATTTCCATTGGTTATGCAATCATGATTCCACTCGGCCATGTCTGGATTAATTTGTCATTGTGTTAGCACAGCTCACATGTGGCTGAGGTTGATGAGTGATTAAGTTATAATTGGTGACATTGTATTTGCATGATGCCTGTAAGACATTCTAAGGTAAAGCGTTTGATCTCTTGATAACTTGAATTTTCAAATTGGTCATCTAGGGCCTGGCTGTGCAGTAAACTGTTAATATGTGAAAACTGCCTAAGTAGAATGTGACTTGATTTGCAGCCGCTGCTGACTTATACTGTAAGCGCTGCCTGGTTCGACAGGGGTGGCTACTGTTGTACAATAGTGAATATGTTGTTTTTTGTAGGTTCCCATCTGGTGATAAAGGCAATACAAGCAATGGTGACAGATGACTGTGATGAGGTAGGCAGTGGAAGGTTATCAGTTTTAAACCTAGTGGATATTATACAAAAACTGCAGATTTGTTACCAACATTAGAGACTACACAAAATGACTCTTGGTGATGACGACTCTGATGGAGATCTTAGCAGTCATCCAGCAACAGTCTGTTTGTGGAACAATCACATATCTGCAATAACGTGTGCCAGATCTTAGTACAGAAAATATTTCACAAATTATTATGTCGCCAAAGAATACATTGCACCAACAAGTCACAATCTTAGTATTAAAGGAAGTTTCAGGGTAAATTTTTGTTTGACGGAGCTTCAGAGACTGTGGTTGTCCATCAGTCTGAGCTGCTTATGATATCGGTATCAATTGAGCAAATATTTGATTGTGCATTGCTGCATGTTGTTTTGTTTGTTCCCCCAACAGGTGGTGCTGGAGACTGAAGTCACAAACAAAGCCGCCTTGCGACTTTATGAGAACCTGGGCTTCGTGCATGACAAGCGACTGTTTCGATATTACTTGAACGGCGTCGATGCACTGCGACTCAAGCTCTGGCTCCGATGAATCAACAACACCCATAGTTGCTCCAGCATGTAGAAAGTTACGTCTCTGCAAAGGCGGGATTCAAGGAATGATCAGCAATACAGTGTTGTGGCAGTGTAGAAACGTTCAACATTATGTGATCATTGTTTGCAAAGTTGCGGGAACATCAATATTTACATAGTGAAATGTGTTGATGTACTGCACTTTGCAGTTAGTAAGGATGTCTGAACAGATTATGTAAAATACTAGCCACCCGCTCTTCGAAGATGAAGACTTGTCAACACTTATGGTGCTCTCGCACCGTTGCTTTCCTGTCATTACTTGACAACTCAAACATGTCCCAAGACTGTTTATGTAGCAACAATCGATCAAATTCACAAATGCTGTTGATCCCTTTTACTATTTATTCATTTGGTTGCTTTTCATATTTAATCCTGCCTCGTATTTGAAACGGTTTCTGTTGGATTGTTTTCCTTTTTTGTGTGACTAAAATCCATGTGTCCATGTCCATAATTGATATCAATTAGATTGCGAAAAGCATGATTTGGTCTAATGTGGTAATGTATCAATGAAGTGGTCTTGCTGTGCAAAGCAGGTCTACTTGTACCTCAACCTCTGCTGGTCACCATAGTAACCCCTTTGTACAAGAGACTTAACCGTGTCACTTGGACATGCTTGTGCAGCCAAGTAACATTGCAATAAAATATGAATTTTACCATTTTGTTTAACACTTGGTTACATTTATACATACATTGTGTTTTATGTGGTCAAATACAAAGCAACATTTTCACTCAAGATGTAATATTTGGGACAGAAATACATAGCACAGCTGTAATTTGGAATCTAGAAATATGATCAAAACTGTATTTAATAATTAAGTTTTATTATTACTTTACAGATATTTACACAATTGCACTAATTCTGTGCTGCTACTAGAAATCCTGTTACCTCGATATGATTATTAGCTAAAAGCTTGTGATAATTACTCCTTCATAAGGTACAAACAGCTAGCAGAAGCACAGTATTGGTAAGTTTTCGCACTTGACACAAAGCACTGAATACAACGTAACATTTTTGGAGGAGGAACGGACGGTTTTCATTTGTAGAGTAGTAACAATTATAGGCACATCTCCAAATAAAATGTTGCTTTTTCTGCCAAAGTTTAAACTTGACAGGCTGCTATGCTGTGTCAGTGTACTATATAAATAAATATATTTATAATGTGGTGTGCATTTGTAATGTATTATAAGTGTTGTATAATACAAACCACTGGTTCTTTCCAGCAAACAGGTTCAGTTATTTTTATTAGTACTTTGCAATAAACTTGTAAGTAATGGTTTGATGTTCTGAGAACGTCTAAATGTCCATTGTTAGCAAACTCGTTCGCAGGAAGTTCACTGAAAGTTCCTCATCAGTTATAAAAAATCAGTGACTATATATTATTACCAATAATTAAGGTGCCTATATCAATATACTTTTGATAGCTATCATAACGCATTTACCGGGTATTCACTTTTGTATATTACAATATGTAGCATAATAGCATTAAAAACACTCTACCTAAAAAATATTTCACTAGCAATTGCTATTTATATAACGTTAAACATGTTTGACCGACCAAATCATGCCACACACTCAACAGGCAATGCCAATATGGTGTTTATAAGATTCTACATTCATATAATTGGGAATATCTTCAATGATATTATATTTGTTCTTCATGACATCAGGAAAAACAAAGGTAAGTGTATATCACTACAATATACTGTTGTTAGAAATACAGTACACGTACTAGCTCTTAGGAATATGAGTTATGTTGTACTGAAGCCATAGCACATTGTAGATGAATAGATTTGAAACGGTGAACATGGTAAAATAAATTTTGTTTTAACTAATCATTCGATCAATAATTGTTATTGCGCAAGAGGACCTAGCTACTTGGAATAAAGGGCCAGGTTTGAATAAAACCATTATGAAAAGGATTTGGTGTGTGTTTTGTAACCAATAATGTGTTCTCTGAAGGTTCAAAAAGTTTTGTAAGTTAGCTGTAGGTTCCCTCCTCCAAGCAGGGGCATATCTCTCAATATTAATTCCTACTCGCTCTCTACCCAATGCACATGTTGTGCATTCAAAGTATCGCATAATAAAAAAATCAAATGATTAATTATTGGATTTAGAAACCCTGTAAGGTAAATTTTTATTCTAGGGCATGTTTTGCATAAAACAAGATCTAAAAAAATTGCAGTTTAGGCAAAAACTTGGCTATTAAATTTCAATGCCACTAATTGTGTAGTTCTCAAATTAAGGCAAAGCCTCAACTATGCATACACACTGAATGGAGATATCTTGGAGAAGTTGATGAACAAAAAGATCTAGGAATCCCCATATGCGAAAACCTAAAACCAAGCACCCACATAAAATATATTACAACTAAGGCAAATCAACGCGTAGGACTAATTAAACGATGCTTAGAAAGTAGATCGGAAAAGATAATAAAGACCTTATATAAAACAATGACCAGTGCTGGAATATGCACCGCCAGCTTACAACCCTTTCTATAGAAACTTAAAGGATATAGATGAATTAGAGAAAGTTCAGAAGAGAGCGCTGAAATAACACCTATTGAATTAGTTCCTTTGGAACAGAGACAACTTGAGACGGACCTCTGTGAGGTATATAAATATCTCAGTGGCCTAAATAGGAATAACTCGGAGCATTTTTTCTATCAATGTCACAATGACAATGACAATATAGCAGCAATCTAAGGCTAAACCTAAGCCTAAGCCTAAGCCTAAGCTAAGGGGCCATAGCTTAAAGTTAAGGCTAAGGAAGGTCCGTAAACATTTCTTTACAAATCGTGTCATCGATTACTGGAGCAAACTTCCTAAAGAAGTCATATCAGTTACCACTCTGAACACCTTCAAGAAGAATGTGAGGTCTCTAGCCATCGGCTGAAAGAGACTATGCAACCACCAAGTAAGTATACAAAGTAGAAACTCGTTTTCGATATCCCAAACCCATCAGTGCTGCCATCTGATGGTACAATTTCAAAATGTGACTTGAGCCCAGACCCCTCCCGGCGATTTCACGAAGTCGGGCAAAGTTGGCTAATAGTCCACGAGTTTTAGGCAAAACTACCATACAATAATATAAGCAAAACTATTATAGTACTCTGTTGTTAGGGTACATACTGTGCAGCGGTGGTCTAATTGTTAGAGCACCCGGGCCGTGGCCGGGACCACCCGCCTGTCATTTTAGAACGAGGACGGTGCCGGTGGTTCGATTCCACCTCCGCCGTTTCGAAGCTTGGGCAATTTCGTTCATCCCACTTTGTCTTTGCCTGTGTCTTTCGGAAGAGACACAAAAAGCCGTTGGTCCAAACTCCTGCGTTAGCCCAAAATTTGGTTGTTTGGAGTAAAATTACTTGAGACTTGAGACACGTAATTCGGTAGGTGGTGCCACTAAGCCTAAGGCGCGCACCGCTTCCAAACGGAAGGTGGAAGGGAGGCGTTGTCGTGCTCAATCCGAAATGGATGCCAGCACACTGCTTCGACAGAATCTCAACATTCCAGAAGCGTGTTGCAGGAAGTTATCGGAAAGCAGATTTGTGTGTTTGGTATGTTGCAGGCGACAAAGGAGCGTGTTATGGCCAACTACATCCCGCGCAAACTGGGCTGTCAGAGGGCGGGTGGTCTGACTAGGGAATCCGCGACTGCATCACATGTCAATTTTGTGGAAAAAAAAATCGAACTTCTAACTATGGAATTTGTCAAGTTTTGTAGTTCAGTTAATGGGACGTAAGGAATATCGTATATGTGTGTGTGTCGGGCTACAAATTGCTTGCGGAAATTGAAGTAAAATTAATTCACACCAACTGTCATTGTTACTTACGCGCATTGAACCAATCTGTTCATTTACACAATCGCTCAGCGTTATTATCCTAACTGTGGGGGTAAATATTGTCGCTGGCAATTCTTTAGGGGTCATGCCTCAGACTTCCTGGTGTGTTACGAATGTAGGACATAGTAAGTTTGGATATAGGAAGTTAAACAAATTCATACAATCTGACATGAGTGCATTTGAGCAGGGACATTACCAGGTTTGCTGGTGGAAGCTGTTGAGAGTGAAATGTTGGATTTTTAGATGATTTTAATAAGCGGAAGGATATTTGTAATTTTGTTTAGCCACTAGACGTGTGTGCCGTAATTGGTGCCAATATTGGTAAAGATTGAGGGGTATCGCACATATAGGCAAATTACAAGAGTTAAAAATGTCTAATTTTGACAAAACTTGACCAACATGTCAGTGGGATGATGCCAGCGGCTGGTAAAAATTTCTGATGGTCACGTTTTCTTATATTTATACAAAACGTTAACATGGCCACCAATGGGAAATGTAACTGGCTGAACCCTTTAGTTGATATCTAGGAAAGCAATGCTAATGGTCCAAATGTGTTGATATATTTCTTTACAGGTAGTTAATGACAAACTCAGATTTATAGCAGAATGTAAAAAAGTCGGCCTGGGCATTAATGCCAAGAAGACCCAGTTCATGGCATACAACTTAGAAGAAGAGTTAGAGCAGAAACTGTCAGATGGCACACAACTGAAGGAGGTGAACGACTTCATATACCTAGGTTCATGGGTAGATTCCACTGCGGAGGACATATTAATCAGAAAAGGCCTTGCGTGGGCTGTCGCAAACAAGATGAAGGAAATATAGAAATAAAATATCTTGAGGAACCACAAAGAATGCCTGTTTGTGGCAACTGTGGAACCAGTTCTCCTGTTATTGTCCTGTGTGGCTCGGAAGCCTGGACATTGACCAAATCTCTAGAAAAGCAGTTGAATGGCTGCTACACTAGACTACTGCGAATGGTGTTCAATGTTCACTGGAAAGAGCACATGACTAACGAAGAGCTGTATGGAACAATGATGAGGGTAACAGACAAGATTCAGGAGCACAGGATGTGGTTTGCTGGGCACAACATAAGACAAGTGGGGACACCATCGTCAAAACTAATACTCGGAGCCAACGCATGGACGCGCTTCAAGGGGACGGCCCGCTCTTAGCTATGTCAAGGTCCTAAAATCGGATGCTAGCGTTACAGATACAGAGGAGTTAACTGCATGTATGAAGGAGAGCTGAATGGTGAGCCATCAAATCCTGAAGTCTTTCGACCAGATGATGGTGATGGCAAAATTGTGTAATGCCAACTAATGGTTTTGTTACCGTAAATGAGCATGATGCTGTTAACTTACATCTCTGCCTTTGGGGTTACTTTGTCAAATTTCAGACAGATTTAGGACAATGACATTGTAATTGTTTTGTTTTCAAAAGTAATTGGAATTGCTGAAAATGTAATTGGTATTTTCAATAATTTTTTAGTTACATTGATCATATAACTTTTTTATTGGACTTACTACAAATAATCAATAAAATAATATGTTATGTATATAAAATGTTATTGTCATTATGTAGTATGTACCATAATATGCAGAAATAAATGTGATCCACTCCATCGAAATCAGGAATAAGTCATAAAAGCCTTTCTGGCTATTCCACATCAAAGGGGTGAAGCATGAACGGGTGAATCTGGCTGCAATGGCAGAATATCAGGTTTTGATGTGTTTAATTAGCCTAACCATCCTAGATTGCTATTATAAGGTCATAAAATGATTGATAACTTTGAAAAAATACGGTGTTTCATAGAGCTATGAATATCTTGATGAACAAAAACGAAGGAAACTTCGCTCGATTCAAATGTTACATTTCCACAGTACATCGCGTCCACCCCCCCCACATTGGCATTGTTGGAAAGCTGACCTATTATGGGATGCATTTACAAGGGCAAAGTCAGTCAATATATTACCAGATCTTACTTTAAATATTACTTCATTGACTTGTGTAGCTGTATGATTTTGGTGAAACCGTGAAAGTGAGTTGTGCTACACAAAATACTAATTTCTGATTGTAACAGGATGACATCTGTGAAGGAATTTAATTGAAATTACCCTTTTATTTACCTTGCCAAGTACATGTAGGCATTAAGCTTCACTTACAACTGTTGACCCAGGTTCACAGGAGGTGGTTGAAGCAACTGCAGCGCCGCCAAGTATTGGAAAGTGTGACAGCTGAGAACTACTTCACTAGCGATGAGTGTCAGTTGCATCTGGCAGCGTCATACAGAGATGTTCCGGCGCCGTGGACCCGAGTCAGTGTCAAGGTCATTCAGAAGTCCAACAGATATGTTCACAGGTTTGTATGTGTTTAGTTACAGTCGCTTCCATGCCATCTTAACTCCATGAATGTCACCAAAGAATTAATTGGCCTACACAAACCCAATAACCATTGCCAGTAATGAGGGGCAGAAATTAAGAAACGTGACCTACTGTCCAGTCGATACACATACAGCGTATTGATGCATCGCCAAAATATGGACGGAAACAGCTATTTACACAAGTGTCTATCTTTCTTGTTATTCAGAGTAAACTAGTTAATCAATGGAGTTTATCATTTTCCTTGCAAGCGAGAGATCGCTGCAAAGGCGAAGTCCGCACATGCGAGGAAACCCCTCGCATTGACAGTCATGCGAGTAAATCTTGCTGAGCCACCACTAACTTCGATAAGTATGTATTCTGTGTCATACCATCTGCATAATGTCATCAATAAGTATAAGAAATGTGCTCCAAAAAAGGCAATCCTCTTGCCAGGCCTTAGCCTAGGCCACTGCCAGTTGTGTATGTGTAAACCTTCACCCCTTGGCTTCTCTTGGATCTCAAAGCTATTTCAGCTCGCCTTTCCATAACCCTAACCCTGCTTTGTTTTGATAAAAAGGAAGCCAAGCTCCAACTAAAGTGAACAAATAAGGAGAAATTCATCAATGTTACTATCCGGCAAACGGCAATGGGCCGTGTACAATTTATTTCAATTACGTCACTCAGCGATTAATCATTTGTTCGTAGAGGGGTAAAAGAATTGGTAATTACATGGGACCGATTACAGGCCCCAGGTGCCACCTGGTTTCTGTGCAGTGGAATTTAGTTTGTAGTATGCAGAATGCAGTGCGTGACATTTTCACCAACTAAGTTTATGGCCCACATATATTGTATATACATGTATTGTTTTATTATCCATAGCTTTGTACCATTAATGACAGTACCAACTAGCGACTGTAACAAATTAAAATAATGCCACCTGGTGAGTGTCCGCTTAAATAAAATTGGCCATAATGGACACTTGTCCATAATGCATAGTCCTGGCGGTGTCCACTATGGACAAATTTCACTGTATTTGAAATGATTTATATTTATAAAATTATTATTTATTCTAATTTAAAGTCTGTTTTAGTTTTGAGCACAAAAACTTTGCTGGGCCAGTTAATTTTTGGCTAATTTCCGACACTGATATATATTGTTGAAGGCTGAAGTTGCATTTAATGTGTATTATAAAGCAACTTTAATACTTTTGCAGACCTACAGTCAATACCTCTTTAATTTTAGCAAGCATCGCGATACATATCGTGAAGGTACTATATCGTTACACCCCTACTGGCCTGGGGGATAAGTAGTCTTTAAAAATCAGTAGTCCCTATGAAAAATCACTAGTCCCCTATTCTTGGTGCAAACTGGACTGTGGATCTGAATTTCTTAAAAATGAACAAATTCATATGTGATCATATAACATAATCATTTTATTCTATTTTTATTCTATGTAAACATTTGGTGTCTAAAAGCAACTTGTATACACAACTGAAAGGTCTGGCCAATTGCTGACCTTCATGGATGTTGAAATATGAAGTGTAGAATTATATGTGATAAGGCCTTGTGAAATTTTGAACCTTGGCTGGTTTTTCAGCTACAGCACAATGGACGGTTATGCTTGTAAGGATGGTGAGGAGCCGACCTTCAGTGAGGTGATGGTAACAGCATCCCAGTGTGCCTGGCAGATCGCAGTTGATGCTGCACAACGACGGTATCATTCGGCGATAACCTGTGACAGCACCCACCATGTGGCAGCACCTTACAAGGTGAGGATGCAGCTGGCATATCGATAAACTAGTAAACAGTTTCATTTCCAGTGTCTCCATTGTAGTGTTATGTTTGTATTCGCACTAATGACTTCAAGTACAAACATAATTTTTTGTAAAGGTCATAGATGACCAAACCTTTAGTATCACAGCTCTGAAAACATGCATGTTGGTTGCTCGAGATTCTAACATGGACTGATTTGCTATAAACAACACCAACCACTATTAGCTAATGGCCCAATATTTGTTACCTTTTGGGCACTGCACTGGGCCCAGAAGTTGCTACTAGGCAGCCAGTTCGGGTTTCTTGTGTGTGTAATTGTAATTCTATTTATGATCATCAATATTCATGCTAAGATATATTAGCGTTGTCAGAAAATTTCTTAGATTTAGTCAGTTAAGAAATTTTTGCAATGGTGCTGTGTAATCTTTTTTTCAGGATTTTGTTTCTTGCACTAGAGCAGCTCTGAAACGAGTCTTCAACTGTGATATCATTCCAGTCACATCAAAACAGAATGAGTTATCTGATGGCAAAAGTGTCTACGAGACACCTGTGTATGGACAATCGTACACGAATCTGACCAGTGCCTACGCTGTACTCGAATCTGAACATGCTTTCCATGTAATTCAGCCATATGTACAGTACTCGCTGTATGATACAGTGACGTTCAGTCCGACGCTGGTGCAGCATCACCACGTCACATCGCTGTTTATCCTCTATCAGATCCTGAGAGCGATACAGCATTGTCATGACTTGGGTGTATCTGTCGGTGATTTGCGACTGTGTGACATTATGATCGATAGTAAACTCTGGGTACAGCTGTCTGCAGTGCACATAGGTCATATGTGTGTCGCGATGCCACAGAAGCCATCATCATCTCATGGTGATCAGGGAGGCACTGTAGGCATTCATCACAAAGGAACACAGACTCTAACCAATGAAGGTCCAGGGTGTGACTCCAGCCATACAGCTTCTATGAAGTCATGTCCAGTAGATCGACCCATGAATGTTAAGTCCCTGCCAGGTGGTCTGCAAGAAATTGTACAGATGTGGACGTATGGTAAACTATCAAACTTTAATTACTTGATGCTGTTGAACCAGCTGGCTGGGCGCAGATCAGGTGACCCGAATCACCACCCGATCCTACCATGGGTGATGGACTTCAGCCGACTGGACAGTGGCTATCGTGACCTCGCAAAGTCGAAGTTCAGACTCAACAAAGGTGACCACCAGTTAGACCTGACCTATGACAATTCACTACTGTATGGCACCGGTGATGACGCACCTCACTTGCATCAAGATCCGCTGTTGATCCATCATCACATCACCGACTTCCTGTCTGACATCACCTACTATGTTTACAAGGCTCGATGCACACCAAAATCTGTGCTCTGTGCACATGTCCGCAAAAGATGGGTTCCTAACGAGTACCCGATGTCGATGCAGCGACTGTATAATTGGACGCCAGATGAATGCATCCCAGAATTCTACACTGATCCGACCATATTTACGTCATTACACCATGACCTGCCTGACCTTGAGTTGCCCTCGTGGGCGCAGTCGGCCGAGGACTTCCTCGCAAAACATGTCGCCCTGTTGGAGAGCGACTATGTTTCAAGGCAACTGCATCAGTGGATTGACTTGACGTTTGGCCACAAGGTGGGAGTGTTTGTTTTACCCAAGATATAATAATTACACAAATAACCATCCTGCAAATTCTCCAGTCTTCACCACATACTAACACTATTACTATATATTTTTTTTTTTATCAATGTCTTGTCCAGACTTTAATGTTACATTTTACATGTTTGAAATGAAAAACCAATTGCTTTTCCCATTAAGATAACATTCCATTACTGTCAAATTCTGAGTTAAGAATTGGAATTATGCTGGAATCTGACTTGCTTAGGTAGATTGATGTAGACATTTATATATTTGTTATGATGATACACATTCTCAGAGAATGATGTCAAGTACTGGTGCATGTGTAACCAGCAACTGGGTCCAATTACATAATTGCAATTGTTTACTGCAGAACGGTTTATTTGTAACTGTATTGAATATATGTCCACAGCTGAGTGGCACTGCTGCGGTCCAGGCCAAGAACGTCTGTCTACAGCTGGTGGATGACCACATAGAGTTCCTCAATCACGGCGTGGTGCAGCTCTTCACCCATCCTCATCCACCAAAGCTGCTGCCTAAGGACTTACCCCTCAGTGGCTTGCAACCCCTCAGCCAGGCAGATACTCCACAGGTATGATGTGTTATGTGGCATGGGATGGTGAAGAAGACGTTCCTGTAATAGTTGTCTGGATGGTGATTTATCAGATGTAATGCTCCAAGGTGGTTGAAAGCAGAATGCAGCCTCATTTTAATGCACCGAATTCTAGCATGGATTTATTGGGTTATCACATCACAAAGGTTTTGAGTTAGTTCTGGAATGTTCATCAGACCGGTGATTGTAAGGCAGTCATGTTCATCAGACCAGTGATTGTAAGGCAGTCATGGTAGAGTTGTTGGAACAGGCAAGCTTTGTGTTGGGCAGATTTGTAGAGATGTTCTCCTGAAAACATGGTTCTCTTTTGCAGAAAGAGCATGAACTAAGAAAGGATAAGCGGACACACGACAAGACGTGAGTTTGTCATTGACAACAACTTGTTATTGTTTATTGTTTTGTTTCAGTGTCTAAGTATGCTTTTCTTATCTATCACATGTTGTTGGTTAATTCTAACTACTCTTTGCACCATATCTTTTCAGTCTGGTTTCTTTTTGTGCAACATTTTTATACATAAAATACTCTACCCCTTGTAGCAATCTAAGCATTGTTTTTTAGTGGAATCTAGATGCTAAATTTTGTGTTGTAGGAAACTGGCACAGAATGGCCGCACTGGGGATGCGAAGAAAACTGTAGATGAGAAGGATCAGAGGTCGATCGTACTTCCAGATGGTTATGAGCCTCTAAAAGAACTTGATCAACTTGAGTCGATGTATGAGTTTTGCCTTGATACTACCCAGCAGCTACCTCTACCTTTAGAGGTGGTAAGTGAATTGAACATTTATTGCAGAGGTCTGCGACCGTCTGCCATTTAAATCGACACGTGAATTAAATGAAAGTACTTGCTAGGTAGTCTGCTTGTGATTGTGAAACTATCTTTTAATATGCTTAAAATACTGACTGCAAATTTTAAATATATAAATTAAATAAATCTATGTACATTGTGAGATCGGAAAATGTGGCACCAAGAAACAGAATTTAAGAAATAAGTATTCAGTAAGTTTGTCAGCAGAACGAAAAGCATCGCAGGAATCGGTGCAGTCTACACTGCCACCTGGTGGCCTAGCAAGGAAACCATTATGATGTAGTGTTGGGTGGGTCAGATTGGCTTGGTTTTAATAAATAATAAAATGTACTGTCGTTGAAGGAGTCTCAAGTGGAAGACCCGTGGCTGCGTGTGCTGGCGAGGGACATGCAGGCATTTGGTTGTCTCATGGTTGAACTGTTCATGTCATCGAAAACGAGAGTTATCTGTCACGACGCATCACTGGACAAGAGATTCCGGCTGGTCCGTGGACTTTGCAAGAGCCAAGTGAATGAACTGCCAAGGTGTGAGACAGAGGGTTGGAAGACATTTTGTATATACCTGTAGATACATTAGAGATGATAATTTAACCATGTATGATTATCATAGTAATCTTCATTGTGTATGGCATTCGTGGATTTCGTGATTGCAAAGTTTTGTTCTGTCTGATTGCTTGGCTCAGGGTTTGGTTTGTTTATGCAAAGGCATGTTTGAGGGTGTCAGTTGCACTAAAGTACTGGCTACACTGTTATTGTTGCATGGCTACATTGTAGTCTTAGTGTCTAATAACTATTTTATGGAGATGCATACTTTAATAACACAACCTTTATTGAGTTTAGCTACATTTAGGTAAGTGCTTGTGGTATATAAATTGTGTATTTATATGTGCGAATAGCACATGAATGTTCATAGTGTACTGCAGCTAAATAACTCTTATTCATTGGCATTCGTCTGTCTCAAAAGATAATGGAGTTGTGCCATGGGTGACATCAATACTCTTATTGCCCAGGAATTGTTTCTGTAATAGCCTCTGTTTGTGTCGTAGGTCACTGTGGTCTGCAGCTGATGCCCTGCTAAGATTGTCCGAGGCGTGGGACCCAAGCCAGGTTGACAGCCATGGACCCATGTTCCAGTACGACAAACTGATGAACGATGGTCTCCCTCCACCTACGGCTGCGATGCTCCTTCATTCCGAGTTTGGAATATTGTCATTGCCAAAGTCGTTTGAGGGCGTATACATGTTGCTATGTAGTGTCAATGAACTCGGTTGTCAAATGCAGCAGGTATCTGACAGTGACGACGCTGATAAGACAACACAGCTGAAGCTGTTGGCACGACGAAAAGTCATGTTGTTTTCGTCTTACTTGAGCGATACGGTATTGACAAGAGACATGCTGGAACTGCTCATGCCATACATCAATGAGTTCTTTGAGGACTCGAGCACGGCAGTACAGGCAGCGTTGATGCTGTTTGATGCTGTGTCGCGGTGCATGGGCTGGCGCGAGAGCATGTCGCGCATGCTTCATCTCACCACGCGGCTGTTCGCTGATGACACGACCTCACCGAAGCACATGAAGCTGTATCACCGCAGCTTCGTTCTACAGCTTCTTGTTCGGTTTGGCCTTGAGAATTTCCTTGCAAATTTCTCTACGTTACTCGTCGAGGCTTGTGCCGGGTACAAGGACTTCTGTGGTCGTGATTACATCGACCGGCAGATGAGTGAAATATTCCTGTCAAGGACTGCTGGTGACACAGTCATGGGGAGACGTTTTGACGCTGGTTCGATTGGAGAGTTGGGCCCCACAGAAGAATTGTCTGATGACATCTTCATAGAGGAGATGTCATTGGATGGTGATTCTGTGGAGGCTACAGTGGCGTTACACTACGACGGAACATCCAGTGACTCGGGAGCTGTGGAGAGAGATGATGGGAGGTCGTCGACTAGTGCGGAGCAGAGTGGCGATGGTGCGAGCAATGGCAGTGGGGAGGAGATACCGAGTGGTTCAGTGGGTCGGGCGACAGTGCCACAGTTCATTGACGGACACCTCCATGTAGATGGCGACGCGCCCAAGCGAAGTCCAAGCACTGGCTCCGAAAACGACGATGATGGTGCCGGTGATTGTGAGGCTGACATCGAGTTAGCACGTTCTATGGTACGCAGTGAAACGGAAGAATTCGCATCGAGCGTTATGGACGCTGGTGGAAATGTCGAATACAATGTCAAGGACGTTGCCACGGAGACTGTCAAGTGGCTGGCCCATCGTCTTGGCCCTGTGTTGACGGCAAAGTATCTGTCACGCAACTTGTTACGCATGCTAGCTCTGTGTTACCTTGGTGAAGAGCAGCTGAAACCTGTCAAAGACATGCGCAATGAGTTGAGTACGACGAATGTGAACGTGGTGGGAGATGAGCATGCTACACGTGTGCTAGACTGTCTCACGTGTGTGGCCATTCTCTATGGTGAACACATCATACTACTGCAGTATTTCCAGCACATCCGCGAACAGGTTCGTGACATAGACATTTAGAAAAGTGGTAACTAGTTTTGATGTGTGCTTGGTAATTGATTTGTTGCTAATGATTGTTTTTGTGTTTTCTAAATCTATGATTGATTTTGTAATGTGTGAATATGTATAATTCCTAGCAAAGATGTTTTTCTATTAGATGTGTAAACATTCACATAGAATATTTAACATAGTATGGTTACTACACATTGTGCATGACCCGCATCTGCAGCTGTGATGAGGCGATGGCACTACGAGAAGGCTACGGCAGAGACATCATACAGAAGGCGAACAAGCACCGCTGGATTTGGCTGGGCCACATACTGCATCTGGATCAGCAGTGCTTGGTGTGGAAAGTGTTCGATGCGATGACCAAACTGTATCAGACATGTGCAGAAGGAACGCTTATGGCATTGTGCCCAACCTGGACCATAACAGAAGCCACATTAAGGGCCAACAACAGAAAAGGCAGAGAAAAAAATCGAACAGCACGAGCGCTAAACTGCTATCATAGCTGACTCCCAATAGGGTCGATAGTTTGTTCTTCTGGGGATGTAGACATCCTAGATTATTTTGTTGGATGGCCAGTTGTAGGTAAGTTGGAGAATAACATGCCCACTGAGTAAGAAAACCAAGTGAAAAGGTAGAAACGTTAAATTACCTGCGATTGGTAATTTTTATGTGTATGAATTGTAGATTTGTGTGGCTGTGAAGAAGCTGACGAGCAAGGCCGAGGCAGGGCTGGTTGGTTGTCTCCAGCTGCTAACACACATCCTGCCCTATCTCTCTGACTCCACCCTCATGGACATACTGCAGGTACATGGTGACAACCCTCTTTATTCAGCTGACATTTCCTAAGGCACTGGTCAACACACAGTTTTCAGTTGAATGCCCCCATTTATAAAACTGATTTTTGTCGTCCTCACTACTGTGATGAAAGCCCATTGTTAATCGTGTATGTAAAATTAATATGATGGTGAAAGTACCATTTTGAAAGACTATTGCAGTTATGCAAATTTTAACTGTTGTGATGCTCCATGTTTTGGATGTGCAACAAACATGGTAGTGGGTTAGTTAATTATAGTTGAAGTATTTATACAATACATGTATATAAAATATAGCAGTATACTTGTAAACTGTATAATTTAATTTGGGGTCAAATAAACATCTTGTTCTTGTTGTAGTCACGGAATATTTCTGCAACCGTTGTTTCGCCAATATTCATGGTCTACAAATGATTGATGTTTAATTGATAAAAAAGTGTTATGAAAGTAACTAAACAAACACTGTATTTCTATTTTGAATATGTTTTATAATATGACGTCTAACTTTTCCGTTTATTGACAACATATTGCCATGGTGAAGATAGTTTGTAGCCTTTTTCTACTTATGGTTTATGCTTCTTCGCAGGAAACTATATTCAAGGATATCATCCTGCCAATACTGAAGATTGTCTCGTCTGCTCACATTAGTTTTCCGACGCGCAGTCAAGCACGATCAGTGATCTGTTACAAGATCATTGATGCCCTCTATGTCATCAGTCTTCGCATCGGCTTTGAGATGACACGGGGACACATGACGTTTGTTCTGCAGAAGTTCTTTGCCGCTTTCAATCGGGTTCACGCACACACGGATGAAGAAACAGCCGACTTGTCATCCGAGGGAACCATGGGATCACCAAATCTTTGTAAATATGAAAAAAATAAAAATAATCCAAGAAAAATTTGGGTAGGATTGACTCCCATCTACCCACATCCCATCCAAAAAAAAGAGAGGCAATGCATGCATTGCCAGTGCAGTGAATG